>JAWPHD010003946.1:0-201372 GCA_037043455.1 Cyrtodaria siliqua
ACCCCGATCCCGCACCCCACTCAAAACTTTTTTACATATTTCTGTGTAGTTCTGATCAATTCTTACACATAGTTATGTTGTGCTCCCAACCCCACTCCACATTGTTGTAGCCTTGTTTTCTGATGGTATATACTAGCTATAATTTTATTATTCTCTGAAAAATTTGAATAGTCGAGCTGCGCTGTAGCTCTTGTTATTATTAGTATTTTTATTTTTTTTTGGCATAAAATGTTTAGGGTCGGCCCTTAAAAATGAGGTCGCTCAGGAAACCAGAACCACACATATAAATTTATTTGGCCTAAGTGATATTGCTATGGGACTTTTTCTAAAATGATCAGCATGACATGATGTTGGTCATTGTTGAAAATTGTTGTGATTCGACGTTAAACATGGGTGCCAGCAGTCATTTTTGTTTACAAGAATTATATACTACCTGATGGATTTTTATGAAACTTGACAGGAATGTTGCACTTGATGTCTAGCAAAATTTCAGGTCGGCCAGAAAGTCAAGATGATAAAATGATCAGCATGACATGATGTTGATCCTTGTCGAAAATTATTTTGATTCGACATTAAAGATGGCCGCCAGCGGACATCTTTGATTACATAGAGTTATAAAATTAAAATGTAGCGACTATTCCTCTGAAACTACTTGACGGATTATCATGAAACTTCACAGGAATGTTGCTCTTGATGTCTAGTTGATCCTAGGTCAAAAAAAAAAAAGGTCTGTTTCTGGTCTTTTCCCAAAAAAAATTAGGTAGGAATTTTTTATTTTTTATTTTTTTGTTTAGAATTAATGCTACTATACTAAATTCAAATCAAGAACATCAAACATATGTTTTCTTGAACATATTACATAATATGAGAGTTCCACAACATGCCTTAAAAACCTAAAAAAAAATATATTTTTATTTTTTTGTGCCCTAAAAAGTTTAGGGTAGGAATTTTTTATTTTTTATTTTTTTGTTTAGAAATAATGCTACTATAATAAATTCAAATCAAGAACATCAAACATATGTTTTCTTGAACATATTACATAATATGAGTGTTCCACAACATGCCTTAACAGGGGATGAAATATATTATACTTTATACTCGTCCTGTAGGATGAGTGGCATTGACATGTTACTCGTCCTTATAGGATGTTTACTCTTCCTGCTCTGATTGTAAAAGATCAATTTAACACTATTATATATAAATAAAACGAAGGGAAACATCATAATGTGTTTTTTTTTTCTTTATATAATTAAATCAATAAAAATTACGAAACTTTGACGAGTATTATAGATGACTATATTCATATTCATATTCTATAGTTAACTACAGTCTGATAATGGCCATAACAGTTACTCTGGCATGGTATATATTTCCCCCCTTTTCCTGTGAAAAATTCCCCTCTTAAAAAGAAAAAAATAATTTTTTATTAGAAAATGTTAACTCCAATACAGGAAAACAGTATACTTTTATTCCCCTTCCTGAAGGCCCTGGCCCCAGTCACCTAAAAGCAGACTAGTATACTATTTGTATAACATCAAATACCGTAATGTTCACGCTCCGTGAAATTAGAACGGGAGCCGCATTTTAGAACGTCCCAAAACGGAAATGCGTCAATTTCCCAATATCCGGTTGACTTAAATTGCAGTTTATCACTGAATAAACAGAGTTGCGACTATTTACTACATTTAATCGCTTAATAAACTATGTAAGAACTATTTTCTTTGTTGTTTTCTACTGAAATGTTACTCGATCTCTCGTACGACTGATTCATGGGTTTCACTCGTCCGGATTCGAATTTCACTCATCAATATGAGCGGACGAGTGGAATTTTCGTGCCCTGCTTAAAAACCTAAAAAAAAAATATTTTTATATTTTCGTGCCCTTAAAAGTTTAGGGTCGGGACCTTAAAAATAGGGTCTGTCAGAAGACCAGAAACAAACCTTTTTTTTTTGGCCCTAGCTAAATTTCAGGTCAGCTGGAAATTCAAGATGGCCACCACGGCTAATAATAGGTTTAAAAAAATAAATAATTAGTGACTACCTCCTGAAAACTATAAGTGATATTGATATGGGACTTTTTCTAAAATGATCATATATTTACATTAATTTTTAATTAATCCTTCATTTATTCATATTTCGTCAGTTTTTGCGCACAATATGACCTATTTATGTGTCGACGTGCCGTAAAACAACATTCATTCATTCATTCATTCTAAAATGATCAGAATGACATGATTGACGAAAATCGTTTTGATTCAACGTTAAACATGGCTACCAGCAGACATCTTTGTTTACATAGAGTTTTTTAAAAAAAAAAAGTTTGTAGCGACTACTTCGTGAAAGTTATAAGTGATATTGGTATGGGACTTTTTCTAAAATGATCAGCATGACATGATGTTGATCTTTGTCGAAAATTATTTTGATTCAACATTAAATATGGCCGCCAGCGGACATCTTTGTTTACATAGTTATGTAGTAAAAGCGTGTAGCGACTACTCCTCTGAAACTACTTGACAAATTTTCATGAAACTTCACAGGAATGTTGCTCTTGATATATAGTTGATCCTAGTACAATTTCCGGTTGGCAAGAAATTCAAGATGCCGCAATGGCTAAAAAGAGATTTTTAAAAAACAAATTTGTAGCAACTACTTCTTGACAACTATAAGTGATATTGATATGGGACTTCTTCTAAAATGATCAGCATGACATAATGTTGGTCCTTGTTGAAAATCATTTTGATTCGATGTTGGACATGGCTGCCGGCTCAGTCATCTTTGTACACTTTACAAGAGTTGTATAGTAAAAAGTTGTAGCGACTACTCCTCTGAATCAAAACCTATCAGCAGAGCTTCAAGGTCATTGACCTCTTGTTCCTGGATTTCTGTGAAACTAGGCAGGAATGACCAGTACCAAGCCTAGTTGCACATGTTGTCGTGTTCCCCAGCAAAGACTCCATATAGGAAGTAGAGCGATACAGGCTCTCTTGGGCCTCTTGTTGTATACTTGGTTTGTGCGGTTAGGGACGCATCTCTATAGTGCAAGCAAGCATGCTTTTCTTTCGAGAAAAGAGATTCAGGTTCACGTCCTGGTGGAGATCCTAGCGCACATACTGAGCTGTACATACATTTTTTTTTATATAAATGAAATAATTGAACATCAGCAAAACTGTCCAATAATGTGTTTGACTTGTAATGTAAACATGGGAGGACAAACATTTCTAAAATAGCAATAACTTACATGTACATATTAATAAGTCGAAACTGAATTATCTCACTTGTTTTTTTTGAAGAAATAAAGGTGTTGTTTTTCCGACAGAGGCAGCGGTGATTGCAGTGTCAACATTCAATTTTTGAATTTAGGACACTTTCCCACAAACAGTATGCACTACTGGTTAGGGGCCAGTTTCCATCCAAGTCCAGTTTTAGTTTACCTCATTTAAAAACTGTTTTTACACTGCAAATTACTTACACAATGTTATTTATTGACAGTCATTTAGCACTGATGATTGAAACCAGAAGAAACAACCAAAATGTAAATACATGTAAGCGTTACAAAAATGAAAGGGCTTTCTCCGAAAAGTGTGCTTACTTCCTTATATGGCGTTGGGGATGCACCCGCATACTGCTGCATACCCGGTTATAAATAAAAAAATTAAAATTGTTATAAGGCCATATTTTTATCACACAGCGGACGCAGTTAAGATATACCGTGATAATATATTTTAACCAAAGAGAGGCAACTGTTTGATTTACAAAGAGTTACCCATTGTTATAGCGTAAATTGACGTCAGGAAAAATATTACATTGACGTACATTGACGTTACCAGGTGCATTGTCATAACGATCGTGGTGTATGGTGGAACAATGCAAACATACCATTTTTTCAATGAAATTGTTCAATAGACTTGCAAATATGTTTTTAATTCATAAATTTTTACTGTATCATGACCTAGTTGGATCTATCACTCGATAAAAAACATGACGGAAACTGGGCATGTAAACTTAATGATTTCTCAGTTTTAGTCTATTTATACAAAGGTCACGTGCCACTTAGATAATTAGTCCCGGCAATCCATAGTCGCCCACCGGCCGAGACAAACATTTTTCTGACATTTTCTATGATGGAGGTCAAAGATCAAGGTCAAGGTCACAATGACCTTATTTTGGTACGCGACACTCCACTATCCCAAGATGTATTCACATACCAAGTTTGGTATCTCTAAGTGTTATAGTATTGAAAAAACGGTCCGGACAAGCATTTTCTATGACAGAGGTCATAGTGACCTTATTTTGGTATGCGTTTCGGAAGCATTTCGGAAGGACGGACGGACAAGGTGCAAACCTATAGTCCCCACAGGACCAGTGGCCGCAATTCTTGATGCTCTTTATATAAAACCAATTAGTTTGGTGTCAAATTTCCAGGAAGAGGTACCCTAATAGAAAGTAGAGTAAAAATTGTCAAGATACATACTGAAAAATTAGTTTATGTTTACATAAGTGACGGAAAGTGGCCCCCGACCAGTACACCTTTAAAACTTTGGTTATGTTTATGTTTTGGGTACTGTACTGTAGTACATCGCAACATAACAATAGATTTCCAAGCAAAGGGCTGATACTGTACTTAATAGTTTTACCTTAAACTAGCTTAAAGTTTTTTCATTCCGGTCACTTTCTCAGGAACTGCATGCACTAGAGTTTTCAAACTTTATTATTTGTATCTTGTATTCATGACATAAGGTTGTTATCTTGTATTCATGACATAAGGTTGTATCTCCGAAAAAACTTCATATATTTGAAATTTCACATTCAGCATCATTAGACAACATCATACAGTCAGGTTCTACAACTCTTGCTTTTATTTTAACAGAATTATGGCCCCTTTATTTTTTAAAAATAGGCTACAGTTTTGTATGTAAGCTTATTTGTCTTTTTTAAATTTCAATTGTTCATTACCCGGTATATATAACAAGTATCTGTTAGGCAATTATGCCCGTCTCATTCAAATCAGACCCTTTATCACGCTACGATACTCTACACTAGAAGCGGAGAGTATCAAGGCGTAATTAGGATTTGATTTTAATGAGATTGACAATTACGCCTTTCAAATTAGTTTCCTCAGTACATAGACAAGGCCTCGAAAGTTCAGCTTCTGCCCCGAAGGACTGTGTTTCTCATTTAGGTGTGTCACTACGTGATAAATACAACTTCACATGGATGATACTTAGATGAATACTTTTTAGATTTGCTAAAATTAGGTCTGCGGGACATCCAAGATGGCCGCCATTACCAAACATCGTCAAAACCTTAATTTTTTTGTCAAGAACCGCTGGACAGATTTTGACAGTTGTTCTTTTAAAATGACCGCCAATGGCTAGACTATCAATTTTGTTCAAATGAAGTCACCAGGGTCAAAAATGGTCGTGCCCGGTGGGGTCGGGGAAACTGGAGACATGCACATAATTGTATTTGGCCTCATGGGTATGTTAAGAACCAGTGAATTAGGGATGTCATTAAAGGATGTGAAACATATCCACCATATCGATATATTGAAGGAAAAACGATGAAACATCTATGTACTGCTTTTGAATGGGTGTTGTAACATATCAGAACAATTGTACTGTTTGAAACAAATCTGTATATACTGAAAAAATTAAGTTTAGCAAGCCTTACATCTAGCTGAAATAAATGTAATGTAACTATATATTGTGAAGTATTTTAAATCATCAGCATGACTTAGGTTGATCTTCTTTTTAACCTACTTTTTGTATTCCAATGTATTGTAAATATTAGTTATCTCCCATTAAACATACTATTTCACATTTAAAAATACAAATAAGGTAAAGAGCAAGATTAAACATATAAATATTGAATCCCAGTAAGGGATTAATAAGCGTCCACTGATTTCCAATTGCACAAAGCGTGTCGTAATTGGAAAAACCCAAAACCTATTTTTAGCTCAGAGATCAGCAGAGCTTATGCCGTGGTGCGGTGTCCGTCGTCCGTCTGTCTGTCTGTAAACTTCTTTTTGTAGCGACTACTCCTCTGAAACTACTGAATGGATTGTCATGAAACTTTACAGAAATGTTGCCTATGAAGTCTAGTTGATCCTATTAAAAATTCATGTTGATGTGAAATGCAAGATGGCCACCAAATCTAAAAATAGATTTTAAAAAACAAGTTTGTAGCGACTACTTCTTGAAAACTAGTGATATTGATATGGGACTTTTTCTAAAATGATCAAAATGACATGATGTTAGTCCTTGTCGAAAATCGTTAAACATGGTTGCCAGCGGCCATCTTTGTTTACATTGAGTTATTTAATAAAAAATTGTAGCGACTAATCCTCTGAAACTGTTCAACAGATTTCCATGAAACTTCACAGGAATGTTGCTCTTGATGTCTAAATGATCCTAGCAACATTTCAGGTTGGTCGGAAATTCAAGATAGCCGCCACAGCTAAAAATAGATTTTCAAAAAACAAGTTTGTAGCGAGTACTTCTTGAAAACTGTGATATTGTTATTGGACTTTTTCTAAAATGATCAGTATGGAATGATGTTGATCCTTGTTGAAAATTATTTTGATGCAACGTTAAACATCGGCCATCTTTGTTTACATAGAGTTATATAATGAAAACTTGTAGCGACTACTTCTCTGAAACTAGTTGACAGATTTTTCATGAAACTTCACAGGAATGCTGATCTAGCTATCAAAAACCTATCAGTAGAGCTTCACGGTCATTGACCTCTTGTTATACTTCCCTTGACGTCACAATCGTGTATCAGTAAAAATTGTTTACCGGTGAACAGTAAAAAATGCTTCACGCTAAGGGTATGGGCAATTTATACAGGAGTGTAATTGTAAGGTATAATAATACAAAGCAACTGTTATCAAGTTATACAATCGACACTTTCCTTGCCATTATAAAGATATACATGCAAGGAACAAAAGTTTACCATTTGTGAAATTACCTCCCTTTACATTGAAAAAGAGCGAAATCATAATTTCTGTAAAACATGTAGATTACCGCATGTTGCTATTGTTTTCGCATATTTCTTTTGAGACTTATTCCCTTAATACAACTGATAATTATGTAAGTTATATTGCCCATGACCGCTTCTACACATATCCTAGAATCTGGTCCACAGGATTTATATGTTATTTACTTGCTAAACTTATTTTTATCAGTATATCAAAATAACAATAAATTACCCTTTTTTACATAAATTTATTTGCTTGTGTCAGCAAAGAAATCACGGTTTCAATTCAGGTTAAAAGTTTTGTTTTTATTAAAAATCGTTTCGAGATAAGTTCATTAAAAACAGAAAAGAAACTTACAAGACAATGGATACCATCCGTGCCTACACGCCTGTCGGACATGTTTAGGGAAAACACTTCACAGCGACCTATTTCCGGTTTAACTAGTTTTCATGAGCATGGTGAGGAAACCCCAAAATAAAACTGTTTATTTTTGTTGTACATTTTTCTGTTCATTTCCTGAAAAGTGTATCCATTGTTTCCATCAATGAATACAGCCCTACTGTGAATGAACCTATACTTTTAATTGGCACATACATTATTATATGACCGAACTCCTGAATAGATCGAGTTTTGATAAACGGTTTTGTAGTGTAATGTTGTCATTATTTGGCGAGTTTGGCCAGAGGCCATTTGTTGGTTTACGGGAGAGCCTGCCCTATTTTTGCCCAAATTAAAATCAAAATAAAATTTAATAAAATCCTGATTTTATTTTTATTGCCTTTCCGACTTCGAGTGTAATCATAGTGAAGAATTTGTTCAGGGAAGTTTGTTACCCATATATTTTCGTACCATTAAAAACGGTCTATTAAATCATTTTAGAATTATTTTATTTTTAGAATTTTGTGTTTCTGGGTTTCAAGAACCTCATTATTCAATGTCCAGTAAAGCTTAGTTTGTTCTGAGAATGTAATGAGCTTTAAATTAACTGGTTTCATTGGTCCAGTTTTTATCACTGAACCAATCAGAATGCTTCATTCATATTTTGATTTGAGGGCTGGCGTGGCGCAGTCGGTAGCGCGGCGGATTTGTAACCGGAGGCCCCGGGTTCAATCCTCCGTGGTGCCACTGAGTTCCGTCGGTGTGTTCTTGGCAAGACACTTTCCCTTAGCCTCGTCCGTCGGATGGGGACGTTAATCGGGTCTTTCTCCGATCACGTTAAAGAACCATAGGAATCTATTTGATAAGAGTAGGGCAGGTTCCCGGATTCCTATGTATCATTCCCCTCTCTCTGGGGCGGCTCTAAATAACCTATACTGTGTTGATGAGTCGTTAAACAACATTCAACAACATTCATATTTTGATTTGGTTGTTTCTATCATGACATCACTTTCTGGTATTATGACATCACACCCTGGTATTATGACATCACGTCATGCTATTATCATGCAACTCAGTGTGTTCTCAGAACTGAATGAGCGTTTTAATTGCTGTGACAAACAGATTAAGTATTGAGTAATAAGTTTCTTGAAACCAAGAATCACAAAATTCTAAGAATAAAATAATTCTAAAATGATTTAATAGACTGTTAGCAAATCAGAAGATAAGTAAACCAAACGGTTTTAAACTTTATACTTTGTTCACACAGTTTTGATATAATTATTCAGTTCTTCTGTTGTTGTTTTCCAAAAAAAAAAGTCTCAAAAAGTTACTTTTATTTTTAATTTTATTATAGACTCATTATATATACTCGGTAAAAAAAGTTTTGGACCAGGGTATATAAAGTCATATAAAAATAAAACAGTAGTGGACAGAATTTAAGTATCTGTTTTTAGTAACCAAGGTCTACCCTACCCGGTTCCTTTGGTACCAGAAACATTAAATTCCAAACAAGATTTGATTTAAAAAAATATCGCGAACACACAAAGTGTCTGTAAAAAATGTTTCAAAGTCCATAAAAAGTAACAGTTACGGACACATTCGAGTAACCAATAAAAAATTAATATTTTTTCGCAAACTTTCATTGTAAACGATAATTATTGTTGATTGTTGATCTATTGTGACTTATCAACTGAGATAATAAAGGTTATGGTCGAATGTCAAGGTTTAGCGATCATTGTACGGGTTCAAACTCTGCCATGGTCCAAAACTTTTTTTACAGAGTATATATAAATGCTGGTGTTAATTTTATTTTTATTTTGTCCTTACTACTGCAAATTTTTGAAAAATTTCCCGTAAACCAATAAATTAAAAAACTGGCCTTAGTTTTAAATGTAACATGTTTTTGTTCTTTACACACATATACCATACACACAATGAAAAGATATATGAAGAATATTTGTTGGTTTGTAGTGAACATAGGATTTAATTTCATCACTAAGTTTTAAATTCTCACTTCAAAACAAACACACATGTCATATTCTTTTTATTATATACCCACAACCTGGAAACTCATGCAGAAAAAATATCTGTTAGGCAATGTCAACAACACTATATTCCAGTGGGATTTACAGTGGATTCCTACTTGGTCCCAGTGGGATTTTTGTGTGGGACCCCAGTTTGCCCCAGCGTGATTTTTGGCAGGATTCACGTTTGTCGCAGTGGGATTCCACCTGATCCCAGCAGGAACTTAGTGCAGCCCTACTGAAAATATAACTGGCATTCTCAGTGGCTTCTACAGCAATCATCCCTTTTTGAATTGCAATTAAAGTCTGGTAATATACAGTAGGGGGGAATCAATCTAACCTTTTGTGAGCTTTTGTAAATGGCGTTGGAAAAGTAACTTTTTAAATACCCTTGGTAAGTGGGATCAATCTAACTTTTGTGAGGTTTTGTTTTCATGAACATAGCTGTTCCTGAAGAGTTTTAACAACTTTAGCAAATTTGAAGAGTTTTAACAACTTTAGCAAATTTGAAGGTGGCTGTTTTGCATGTTGTTCATGAATAATTTGTGAATTTTAATAGTTCATGAAGAACAATTCACTGTAACTCACTATAATTTTTTAAATACTTGATGGACTTCAATAATCTCTAACTCATTACCTTTGTTAAGAGATTTGCAATTTAATTATAAAAAAAAGGCTTTTGAAAAAATTAGGACATGTCAAAATGATCACAATTCCTGATAATTGACAGATTCAGTGAAATTATGGTAAGAAGCTTAATTCAAATTAAATAATTCACCGACAGATTTTTCAAAACTTCCAAAATGTCTCCTTTCATACTCTTTTTCCAATCATTTCTTAAGTCAATATGGAGCACTGTGGTCAAGTGGTAGAGCTTCGGAACCATGATTGAAACGTTGTGGGTTAATTTGATCCTCGCCATGACTATACATGTATGTGTTGTGTCCCTGAGTAAGACACCTTATATGCATTGTTACGTACTGGTTTTACCCAGGAACACATCTAGAGTGATTAAAATAAGTTCAGAGAGCTTTCATTACAATCGATGTAAAATAAATAAGTTTAAATTTATCTAATGATGCACATTCAATCGGACTTAAAAAAAGAAAGTGTTTTTTACATTTAAAAGGTAGTACCAGCAGTGAAACATATCAGTGATTGGGAAACAGTGATGGGGCTCAATACATGTGTAACTAAATATATAATAAAATGTGATCTTTATGAATACACACATTTTTATTAGCTCGACTATTCGAAGAATAAGAGAGCTTATGTAATCACCCCGGCGTCGGCGTCGGCGTTGGCGTCGGCGTCCCACATCAAGGTTTGCGTGTAAGCTGTGTTTACAAGTCTATATCTCTTACATTTCTTATCCTACCACAACCAAATTTGTTCATGGGCTTCCTTGTAGCATTATCTTAAGGGCTGCATAAGCAATTTTGGTTCCTGTAACCCATGGGCTCCCATGGAACCCAAATTATGATAGCCCATAAAATGTGCCCCATTTCACATCAAATTTTGCGTGTAAGCTGTGTTTACAAGTCTATATCTCTTACAATTCTTACCCTAGCACAACCAAATTTGGCCATTAGCGTCCTAATAGCATTATCGTAAGGGCTGCTTAAGTAATTTTGGTTCCTGTAACCCCTGGGCTCTCATGGAACCCAAATTCTGATAGTCCTTAAAATATGTCTGTTTCACATCAAATTTTGCGTGTAAGCTGTGTTTACAGGTCTATATCTCTTACATTTTTTGTCCTAGCTGAACTAAATTTTGGGATTGGTTTCCTTTTAGTATGTTGTAAATGGTTGGATAAGTAATTTTGTCTTCTGCAAATACTGGGCTCCCATGGAACCCAAATTGTGATGGCCCATAAAATGTGCAATAAAGGCAGATCTAGGTTTGCATGTAAGCATGTATATATCTATACTTTTGGTTTGGGATTTGTTATAGCATTATGCATCTTATTACTTCGCCCATATTGGGACATGGGCTCCCTCCTCTCTCACCCCCCCCCCCCCCCCCCCCCCGCCCGACACCTTTTTTTTTTTTTTTTTTTTTTACATATTTCTGTGTTGTTTTAGTCAATTCTTACACATATATGTTGCAACCCTCCCCACCCCCACCCCCGCCTCTCACCCCATCACCCACCCCGCCCCAGACTTGAAACTTTTTTCTTTTTTTTTTACATATTTCTGTGTTGTTTTAGTCAATTCTTACAAATATATGTTGCAACCCTCCCCACCCCCATCACGACACCCCCCGCCTCTCACCCCATCACCCACCCCGCCCCAGACTTGAAACTTTTTTTTTTTTTTTTTACATATTTCTGTGTTGCTTTTGTCAATTTTTACACATATATGTTGCAACCCTCCCCCCCCCCCCACCTCCCCGCCTCTCACCCCATCACCCCCGCCCCAACCCCCATCCCGCGCCCACCCTGCCCCAGACTTGATTTTTTTTTTTTTTTTTTACATATTTCTGTGTTGCTTTTGTCAGTTCTATAGATGTTGCAACCCTCCCCCCCCCCCCGCCCCACGCCTCTCACCCCATCTCCACACCCACCACGCCCCACACTTGAATTTTTTTTTTTTCATATTTCTTCGTTGTTTTAGTCAATTCTTACACACATATGTTGCCCCCACACCCCCAAAAACCCACAATGTACTCCCACCTCTCAACCCATCACCCGGACCCCCACCCCGCCCCGCCCCAGACTTGAAACTTTTTTTTTTTTTTTTTTTACATATTTCTTTGTTGTTTTAGTCAATTTTTACACATATATGTTGCCCCATCCCCCCCAACCCACTCCTGCCTCTCACCCTCACCCCCGCTCCACCCCCCCCACCCCCCAACTTGAAACTATTATAATATTTTTTTTTTACATATTTCTGTGTTGCTTTTGTCAATTCTTACACATAAATGTTGCAACCCCTCCCCACCCCTCTCACCCCATCCCCACCCCCCCCCCCCACACACTTGGAACTTTTATTTTATTTTTTTTACATATTTGTGTGTTGTTTTAGTCAATTCTTACACACATATGTTGCCCACCACACCCCCCCCCCCCCCCCCCCTTCCCACTTGAAATTATTATAGTTGTTTTTTTTACATATATTTCTGTGTTGCTTTTGTCAATTCTTACACCCAATGTTGCAACCTCCCTCCCTCCCCCCCCCACCCCTCTCACCCCATCACCCCACCCTCCCCCACCCCGCCCCACACTTGGAACTTTTTTTTCTTTTCTTTTTTTTTCATATGTGTTTGTTGTTTTAGTCAATTCTTACACATGTTGCCCTCCCCACCCCACGCCTCTACCCATGATCCCCACTCAAACTCGATTTTTTTTCTTCATATTTTTGTGTTGTTTTGGTGAATAATTACATAGCTTCTTACACATATATGTTGCCCTCACCACCCCCACTCCCCCCACCATCCACCCCCGCCTCTCTCCCACCCCCACCCCGCACCCCACTCAAAAGTCGATTTTTTTATTTTTTTTACATATTTCTGTGTAGTTTTGGTCAATTCTTACACATAGTTATGTTGTGCTCCCAACCCCACCCCACATTGTTGTAGCCTTGTTTTCTGATGGTATACATGTATACTAGCTATAAATTTATTATTCTCCGAAAAATCGAATAGTCGAGCTGCGCTGTTCTCCGACAGCTCTTGTTTGTTTACATGTGGGAAAGAAAACGTGTCAGATCAGCAAGCTTGTCATTTGTCCCTTCAATAATAATATCATTAATATAGATCTGCTACTTTCCAACATAAATAAATTTCCAATTTAAGTAGCAACGTCTTGGGTTTAAAGTGCCATTTTTTTTATTTATAAAAAATTGTTGATCTATTTGTTACTTATTTCAGGCATTTTCATTTTAACATTGTGAGTTGTTGTTTTTTTGATTATATTGAAATGAGTGTATGAATACAATATTTTGGCATCTCCGTGTTTATCTTTTTAAAGGGAGCATTTATTCATGAGACAAGTTCTTTCTTATACTAATCCGCCCCACCGCCCCTTACATGACCTCCACTTTTCTGTGCTTTGCAGTGGATTTTTTGGCAGCATATGATATTAAATACGCCATTTGTGATGATAATGTAAGTTGTTCTTTTATAATTGGGCCGAGATATGAATGCCAATATTATTTCATACACAATGTAAAAATCAAAGGGTAACACACACTATTACGGCAGTGAGCGTTTTGCAGTTGGGGCGGTATGAACTGTTGGGGAGTTGCCAAATTACACGGGTAGATAACAATCAATTAACACCGTTTAGTCACGTGATATTGATGTCGAGATTTGATAACAAAAGTAAATGTATGAGAACAAAACTAGCAATTTAACACATTTATACTGTATATCGTACAACGTTTTGCACATATTATGTTTAATAAATCTGTTTTTGAGTGATTACAGTTCATTATTTTAACATAACATATAGATTGAAATATAAATTACGCGTCAAAATGAAGACCTATCGATAATCCTCGATTTTTACTATACGCTTGCGCTGAACGTTGTACAGTCAGTCGGAGACGTCAACTGCAACAACGTTCAAATGCTGAACTACGGTGCACCTATACTTTTTCCTTTTGAAACGATCAATCAGATTTCCGCTTACAAAAAGGATATGATCATATTTACTGCTGTATGGGTTGTGTTGAACACTAAAACAGGGTGATGCCCGGATGGTATAATACGTTTGTGTTCTGTGGCAATATGATATTTAAGTTGGTTTGATTAGTATTGGCTACACATGGAGTTTGTTTACTGTGTATTGTTGGGTAAAGTGATAGAAGTTTTGGAATGGTGTTGTTTGTCATGGTATTGCCATTTTGTGTTTACATATAGGGGGCTGTACGTAGATATTATTTGGGCGTTACTGTTTTTGACCGGTTCAGCTGCAGTTGTAGTGGTTAGTGTAACAGGGAAAGTAATGCTGAACGGCTAAAAACTAAAACAGGGTGATGCCCGTATGGTATAATAAGTTTGTGTTATATGGCAATATGATATTTAAGTTTGTTTGATTAGTACTGGATACACATGGAGTTTGTTTACTGTGTATTGTTGGATAAAGTGATCGAAATGTTCTTTTGTTCGTTTTCCCTATATTTTTCTTTTGAAATTGGAAGTCCATAACCACAGTGGCAGGATCCGGAATGAACACAGGACTTCACGATCCCAAGTCAAACATATTAATCACTGAACCACAGAGCTCCACTAGTCATAACAATATGTTTAATGGAATGGATATACATTACTCCCCATGGGAAAAATAGAGAAAACTATTTTGCAATAATGAATTTGTTTTCCTGTAATACCATTTTGATATAAAATATCAAGACCGGTAGGGATATTTGCCATTAAATGACCCGACCCCTATTGATTGAACCACACCCACATGGTCAAGATCACCCTGGTGGTAATAACTTGGCCATTTCTTAATCTATTTTCTGAAATGTTCAATATCATAACTATAAATGATTCAATTTCAAATTTAGATATCTATATTTCTATGTTAATAATATATATAACCAAACCCTATACTTGTTCAATATTAACTAGGCCCATTCTCCATATTGTATCTAGATGTAAATGGAGGACGAGTCTGTCATGTTCATTCCTGTTTGGCGGCATATAACCTTGATGCGCCGTAAAACCCAATTCAATTACAATTCAATAGTGCAATATGTTCCCTTTAACATGTATAATCATGTGTACCTAAGGCCAAATAAAAACTTATCTGTATTCATACAGTATTTTTTAATTCTTCACTTTACCTAAACTCCTGTCATCTCCATATATGTGACTTGAACAAAGTCTCCACAAACTAACCCATTATTAAAAATCGTCTACATACAACGCAAGCGTTCTACTTTTCTTGCTACACCACTCAAACTAGACTGGCTGTCGTCTCAGCGGTTATAGTTTATTTTACTAAAGACAGAAAACATTTAGAGTTCATTTAATCGACTTTATTATATTTAATGTTCCGTGTAATAGAAAAGTATAGAAACTTCTAGCTGCATTGAAACATCTTACAATTTACGCATTCTATCGAGGCACCTAATCGTTCTGGATAGTGGCACCTAATTTGTTCAGTACTCGACCAAAATACGATGTGTTTCTTTTTTTTCTTTTGATTACTTCATCGGGTGGGTAAGAGTCTCCGAGCAAACATTATACAGACGCTCCGGAAGGAGTTAAACATTAGGGCGGTGAAGGTGATGTGTGCGGGAGAGGGAAAACCCACTCTCACTGTTGGGGGTTGAGGCGATTTTCCTCGGAGATGTTTTTTCGTGCTTGACGAATTCTGGCGAATTCTGAGGACTTTAGTCGTACATTATAACTTTGAGAAAATGAAATACAAAAGAAGAATTTATAATGTATTAATAATATAATAGTAATACTATTTGCATCATCGCAAAGTAATAGTATTCAAGTACTAATATGCATATTAATGTCTGATTTCTCCATACATTACACAATCGTCACAATGTCATACATGTACTAAAACAATCAAATGGTACGATGCACAGCTTAAATGTTCATTATGAAGAAGGTTAAACACACACAAAATGATATATGGAAGAAAAAAACAAGATGGTCATGATGGCCCTATAGCGCTCACCTGAGTATTGGCCCATTGTCGAACTTTTCCGAAATCTTATGGTCATATAAAATCTGTGCAAGTTTGGTTAAGATTGCTCCAGAAATGTGGCCTCTGTCGTGTCAACAAGATGAACTAGAACTATCACTGAAGGTGATTAATACCCCCGCAACAACGCTTTCAATTGCAAATATAACAGGTGGTGAAAATATCGTTCCTCAACCGGGACTCGGACCCAGGGTATCTGGTTTAACGTACCAGTGCTCTAACCACTAAGCTATCGAGGACATACGGCCAGGAATCGATTATTCACCATTTACCTATACCCGTAACATACACCCCCACCAGATTGAAATTCGTCCCTGAATTTCTAGTGGAGTTAACTCCAGGCAGGCTGTCATACTTAGACACGGTCCTGGATCCCTGAAAAGCCCCCAGATATAACAGGTAGTGAAAAAAATCGTTCCTCAACCGGGAATCGAACCCAAGGTCTCTGGTTTACCGTACCAAGGATCTAACCACTGAGCTATCGAGGACGCACGGTTGGGAATCGATTATTCACCATTTACCTGTACCAGGTTACACAAACTTTGCATTAAAGAAACACTTTTGACTCATTTAACCTCTGACGTTTAAGTAAGTTTCATAAAGATTGAATAATAAAATAATTATGCCCCCTTTACACAGAAGGAGATCGTTGAGCGATACAAAATTGGCCCGATCTCTCTACGATCTCCTAAAACCTCGAACAAGTCGCTTCTGTGGTCATTGAGCGATCAAAATTTCAATTTTCGGCAACTTTAATGGCGATCTATAGAGATCATTGAGCGACCTTTGCGATCACTGAGCGCTCATTGAAAGATCGCTGAGAGATCATTGGGAGACCGATGAGATCGTTGAGCGCTCCTTGAGCGTTCGTTGAGAGATCGCTTACCTTGGTGATCGATCTCCTCATAGTTTTGGACTGGGTCACGCTTGTGCGGAGAGTCTTCAGTCTGCGTTGAGCGGAGGAAGACCGCCCTCTAGTGGCGTTCGTCGCTGGAGTCACTAGAATGAGTTTAAGCACTGTCACTATCTCGGAAAACATAGCAAGAGCACTATCTTGGAAAACATAACACGAGCACTATCTCGGAAAACATAACACGAGCACTATCTCGGAAAACATAGCACGAGCACTATCTCGGAAAACATAACACGAGCACTATCTCGGAAAATATAGCACGAGCACTATCTCGGAAAACATAACACGAGCACTATCTCGGAAAACATAACACGAGATGCTGGCTTCATGTCACATATTAATCTAGCGACTCTCCGCACCCTAACGTTGTTGATGTCCTTGGCCGTGCCGTTTAGATGGACTCTCAATGACTTAAAGTTCCACTGACACCCTTTAAAATGCATATTGTTATATATTTTCATATCTAAATCAATAAAGTGAATTGAATGGTAAAAAAACTAAAATAAAAAAAAACTTTGAAAAAGAAATACTTGTAAAAACAACAGGTATATTTCCCTTCAAGGTGGAGTTACCTCCCCTTCATGTTAATTTTGCCCTATAGATGGCGCTCCACGCTGATGACGTAGATTCCGCCATGCGAAAATTTCCCTGTTGAGGTTTATCACAGACCAACATGGATTTATCATATAACTATTCTGACACAAATAACATGGAGCAAGAATTACTGGACAAGGTGATCGAGAATGAATTCGTTGTACAGCCGTACATGTATGAGCCACGGCCTGTTGCAAAACAGCAAGTTTATAGATCAGTCTGAATCTAAAAGTGATGACCGACTTCGACGCTTTGCCTGATTGCAGAGCGAACATACCGACTGGTAATTATATTTTGTAATCGCGTAGGATAATTACGTATTGTTTGCTAATCCATTTAAGTACGACAGGGACGTGAGTAAGTCGAATTACGTTGTCAGTTCTGTAAAATGAAACCGTCCGATGACTGTCTTAAACGTGACGATGCAGCGTACATGTCCTTCTTGTTCATTGCCGGCATATTGTCAAGGTTTATATGTTTTTCTATACAGTAGCATAAGTTTAAATAACTGGTAGGCCTAACACATGTATGAAAAAGAGTCGAATCGCAATCTCTAGATGTTATGTCTGCTGTGACAATCGATTGTTCCCCACCCACTAAAGTCACGACGCATCGCCCGTTTTGTTATTGTTTATTGCCGAAGTATGTCACTGTGTTGTGGTTTTTCTTGGCATATATTGTAACCTTCATGTTTTTAGATAAAGTGACCTATATGACTAAATGCATTCTGGTCACCGTAATCAAATGCCTGCAAATTGATTTCTTTTATTATAAAAGACAGTACTTATTTAAAATATCATTTTGCTTGGTCTACAAAGATTAGTGTTTCTTTCAATTACAGGTGTGGCTGTACCCACGGCAGTGCCATGAAAACACAAAATGACGTTTTGAAATGTTGCAGAGATTATGGGGAAATAGCTTAAAGTGCCAGTCTCATCGCAGAAACTCGTGTGTTTGAAACTGTGAAGTTCTTGAAGTGGCGGGAATTGCAAAATGTTGTTGAAATTTTGAAATGATACTATAACTATATTTGAATATATTCTTACTTGAGAAATAAAACCTTATATTTTACTGTGCTGTATTTTCATTGTTTATTTTTCTCCAATATATAGTATTTATAAGGCCAGCAGTATTTTAGGATCAACGGATGATGGAACAAAATGTTGTTTCCAAATTTATAGAATGATTGCGTTGTAAAAAGCTAGAATGCGCACCAAAAGTGTCGTAAAAAATAAAATCAACTCCGTATTCAACATATTTTTTTAGATCTCAGCTATAGTTTTTTTCAATAGGGCTCTATCTTAGATATAATAATATCGTTTATTCAGAATTTCCAATAGGCCATGAGACCTGTGAGGATACAACATGATATACATAATTAAAATTGATACAACAAATGGTGCAGTGATTACATGTAAAATGTGTACAAATAAATACCACACACGCACGCAAGCAAGCAAGCACGCACGCACGCACACACACACACACACACACACACACACGTACTCCAGTACAATTATTATTATTTTTGTCATGTCAGTGTTATATACTCAGAACAATAGTTATCGTAGTATTTGTGTGGAGAAGGTGACATATATGTCAATCATAATTTAGTATTACTGATGAAAATATTCCAAACATTTTGACTGTTAATACAATTAACTGGATTAAGATGCATTTGGAATTATTATTGTTGTTTCACATTTCATATAAGTCATGTAAACTTGAAACCTTTCATTGGAGGTTGTGTTTAACTGAATATTTCATTTTTCCTTATCTCAAAAGCTTTAAAAACGAAAACACTAAGGCATTTAATAATTTTTTCGTTTTGACTTTGCATAAGTGCTAAAAATTTAAACATACTTGGCCTTTTCCAATAATAGTTCTTTATATATGCTTGTCTTATCTGATTATATAAACTGCATTCAATAACAAAATGATATTCATCTTCTAATTTACCACATTTGGTACATTTACGTTCATTTAAAGGTATACTATATGGTTTATGCCATCTTCCAGCTTCTATGTGTAGGTTGTGAGATGAGAGTCTTAATCTAGATAGTGCAATTCTATATTTTTCTACATTAACCATATACAAGTACGATTTCAAAACAAAATTATCAAAAATTAAAGTATAAGTATTCGCTCTACTTGAGTTCCGAAGACGAGAATGTAGGTTTTTGAATGAAACAATCATTTAATCTTTGTTTTACATTATACAAAAACAAAGCGTTATCTCCAACACCTTGGGATAACCAAGCGTAATGAAAACCAAGAGAAGATAATAATTGTTTTAATAACGTTACCCAGTTCTTTTTATTTGGGTGCAGGTCAGCATCACTTTTCATCATATTATAAACCAGTTTTACAAATTTATTTTCACCAGACGAAATTATTTTTAACCAATACTTGACAATGTTAAAATACCTCTGTGTGACAAGATTTTTTCTTCCTAATTCTCCATAGATGAAATCATTTTGTGTACTCCTTTTTACATTTAGCACTTTTTTACAAAACAGTGTATGTACTCTTTCGATATTTACAGCCGAAGTAAAACCCCAAACTTCGGATCCATAGTTTAGTATCGGGCTTACAAGTTTATCAAATAAATCAAGTTTGTGTTTGACCGATATATTTGTGAATCTATATAGATATTTATTTAATTTAAAAATAGCCTTCAATGCTTGGCCTGCTAAAGTAATCTGTGTTTCGTTGAACGATCCGCCTTGTGTGAATACAATCCCAAGATAACAAAAAGATTTAACTATTTCAATTTCAATTCCTTCATACAAAAGTTTTAAATTCCTAGGTAATACCCCCGCTTTCCGAAAAACCATTACTTTTGTTTTTTTAGTATTTACGTTTAATTTCCAACGTTTGCAGTAATTTGCTAAAATATCAAAACCCTTTTGTAATCCATTTGGCGTTTCAGAAAAGATCACTATGTCGTCAGCATACAGTAATATAAACATTTTCATAGTGCTAATATCAATTCCTTCAAAACCGTTATTTACAAAGTCTTCTTCTAAATCATTTAAAAACATTGAAAATAAAAATAAAAACGGCGATAAACACTCACCTTGACGAACCCCTAATGTACATGTAAATTCATCACTCAAACAGTTGTTATATTTTATCCTTGATTTTATTGAGTTATACATTGATTTTATAATGTCAAGTATTTTGCCCCTTACCCCTAATTTGATAAGTTTAAACCATAGATTTTCACGAACGACATAGTCGAATGCCTTTGTGAAATCAACAAACCCGCAATATAATTGTTTACCAGTGTTAATCATATGCGTTATAACTCCGTGCAGTACAAAAATATTGTCAACCGTACTCAAATGTTTACGGAAACCAGCCTGAGCCTCAATATACACATTATACGTTTCAGCCCAATCATTTAACCTGTTATTTAGCACACGTGTGAATAACTTACCCAAAGTACTCAGTAAAGTAATGCCACGATAGTTTCCAGGATCGTTAAGGTTACCTTTCTTATGTAAAGGAATGATAAGTATAGTATGTTCTAAAAATAAACTGAAACGCTCAATGATTTCTGACAAACAGTTCATTAATTACACACTATACAAGTTAGAGGCTTACACAGTGTATGTGACGTCACTGAGCTCCCTATTCTATTTATGTAATCGTGTAACCAACATCAAAACACTCCTAAGAATGTTACACGCATCATAGACCTACACAAAACAAGCATCGGAAGTACATCCTGTGATGTGTTTTATGACTCTTAGCTGCAGTCATGCGGTACCTTTGATGGGCACTTGGTGGGACTACTCAGTGGTTTATGACCTTGTTATGCAATAGCTACTGACAGTTTGCCGGTGTTTGTTTATTGTGAATAACCATGTTCGTTTCACTGCATACTCGCCATTTAAAAGTTACTTTTTGTGTTGGATAATTATACATGTCACAGCAGATCTATTAGGAAACTACTGTACCGTACTGCATTATCCCAACCAACAATAATAATTAATATAATACATAATACAGAAGAAGATAAAGAAGATATATATGGTGGCATAGTTCTAGAATAAGATTATCTGCACATTTCCTTAACATACAAACTGGACGGTATGCAAGAAATCGCATACCGAAAAATGAGAGATATTGTTTATGTTGTAACTCATAAGATCTGGAAGACGAATACCATTTTATTTGTGTGTGTCAATGTAACAATGAACTTAGAAATTTTTTTATTAAAAGATATTACCACCAGAGGCCATCTATGTTCAAATATATAGAATTGATGAAAACTTCAAACACTGATATATTACTAAATTTAGCGAGGTATATAAAATGTGCTTTAAATGTTAGACTTTCTATTTTGAATGCTTAGTATAAATATAATATTATTCGTCCTCTAACTATGATAATGGAAACTATAATGACAGTTGATTTATATACTATGTTTACGTGACTTTGTTATATTCGTATATTGTATATATGTTCTGAATGACGATGTACTTTGTACAAATCTAAATAAAATATCTGTTCTGTTCTGTTCTAAAACGAGATAGCTAGATAAGTATCGCGATTATTTCTAGATAGAAGCATGCATTTTTGAGATAAAAAGGTAAAATTATCTCAAAGTTTTAAGTTAGCATGTTAAATGCAAGATACTGCCCACTTACGCCATTCCGATAGTTCCGGTTTCTGTACAATTAAAACAAATATTTCGAGACAATATCATGCATTTTTCGAGATAGTCATGGTGAATGAATTTTGACAAACATCTTATGTACGATGATTTTTCAGAATTATTACGAAAACAAAATATTCAGTCGCGACATATAAGTATCTCACAATTTACGAGACAGTAACGTGAATTTACCTGGTAAGTAGTCAGAATTATTACGAAAACAAAATTTAAAATTTCTTATCGCGTTAACTACTCTGCTAACGTGATGACGGAAGTGGGCAGTATCGCAGCATGTTTGTTTAGATAGAATTGTATAAAGTTAAAGAGAAAAAGTAACATTAACTCCAAAAATACACGATAAATTATCTAGCTATCTCGAAATGAATTTTAAATGCACGAGGCTATAGCATATATACCTTATACATATGAATACTTTTCTGTTAATTATGTTAGTTGTTGGTATAATGTTGTATATATACTTCACTATCTCTGTCAAGTTGTATCCTGACGGGTCTGATGACCCATTGGAATTATCTGAATAAACACTTCTATATAATTTCTTTATTTCTGTCTCATCATAGTACAAACAATCCATATTTACGATACAAATTACCCACATATGTAGTACTATGTCAGTCTAAATACTAAATAGAATATTGGAGACAATACAAGTATAAAATCAAGTGAGAAACACGATTTAACACAAATGAACTGCATAAAAGGTGTACCGCCATTATCAATCGAGACCTTTGAAGGTTATGCAAGGCCATAACGATCACACATCTAAAAGTGTAATAAAAGGTTATATCTAATCCGCTATTTCGTAATCAATAATAGCAAAGTGGCATACATTAAAAAATATCTTAAAACATCATGTATTATCTCAAATCAGATATGAAATAAACTGTTTAACAACATCTGTTCACTTTTCAAGATAAAATAAAGCTTATACACACACATAAAATAATAATTATCACATTATTTACGTATAAAACAATACGGGTTCCTAAATAAAGTAAATGTTAGTCTATTTATACAGACAATTCCCCCTTCTCTGTGCAATGTATTGTAAAGGCCATGCAAAAGAGATGACTGTTTTATTTTCATAATCAACAAAACTGATACATGATTGAATTTATCAATTTCTGGACAAAAACAGTCCCGAAGATTAACATTGTGTCCCGTACACCCTTATTTGGGATAAGTATATCAAACAAGTGCTATAATAATAATAATAATAATAATAATAATAATAATAATAATTAGTAGTATAATATTATTTCATATTATTTCCCACCTTGAATAATAGAAATGTTTATAAAAAAGCCATTAATACAAACGGTCTCAGGTAACGTTAACTAGAAATAATACATGGCGTTGACAGAGTAGTCGAACAGGACTATATATTAATACAGACAGCCTATAGAGCGTCCACTATGATTGTGAGAAACTAGAGCTAGATTTCCGCGGCTTAAACAGTCTTTTGCTTATTTTATTATACTAAATGCAGACACATCCTTCACTTTGGACGTGATACTATAATAAATTAAAAAATAACACATCAATTATCTTAAATGTGTTACTGTTTTCAAATGTACGGTCTTAAATGGTTAACAGACAACACATAAAGTTAACTCTACTTATGCAATTTCATACAAACAAACACAATGAATGAATGGTGTTTTACGGCACGTCGACACATAAATAGGTCATATTGTGCGCAAAAAATGATGAAAGATGAAGAAATGAAGGATTAATTTAAAATTAATGTAAATATATCAAGATATAACTATTAAAAAATAAGGGATGATATGGTAGTACTAACACAAGTCCATAAACATCAATTATTACATTTCTATGCGTGAAAGATTGGATTTCTCAGTGCAAAAATATTCATATAAATCGCTAAATATTAATTACAAACTCAGAACACAATAATATCTGACGTTGCGACGTTGAGTTGTGACATCAATAAGGTGTTGCTGATGTCGACCTCATCTACCGATAACGTTCAATAAAGCGAATCATTTTGGTAAAAAACATAAACTGCCTTAACATATAATAAATAGATTATTTAACTGCTGAGATCGATTACTTGGTAATCTTTCACTCGGTGGTAGACGTTTTTTTACACATACGCACGAAGGTGAAAAAAAACAACATACGGCTAACACTCGTGAAGGATTTCCGTATAATCTATCCCAGCTGTTGAAAAATATCTATTCTAACACGACATCCGCAGTCTTTCATAACGACAAAGAAGAGAGACAGCTGTATGTTATTCTACGATAAAACACAGCTGTTCCATTAATTCCCAGCGTATATTTCATCCGTTGGAAGCGCCACGTTACATGACGTCATTTGGTAAATATACGTCACGAAGACAAACTCGACAGTAATTTTAATGAAAAGTTAATTACAACAAACTTGCCATGCTCCAAAATCGTGCACACCCCCGACATAAACCCATCATATGCATCAATATATATAACATTAATAAGCATCTTGAACAAGGTGAGAACGTTTGACGTCATACAGCGCAAGCTATATGACGTAATAAATGACTTAATTGTTTGTCACGTGACTACTAGTGTATTGAAACGCAGAACTTTGCATACGGGGGCGCCCGATGGAACAGCCTGCAAATATAGCAGCCGGATTACCTTGACCTCCGAGATAATATATAGTGCCCCAACAATAGCTTAAACAATGGGGTTATTGTTGTGTTAATGATAAACGAGGATGTTCTGAAATAAGATGTCTAGTTTATTTTTAGTCTGTTAAATTTGATGTAGATAGCCTTAATACAAGTGCATCGGAAATGTTTTTACTTAAACTATATGAATAATCTTTTTGTTTAATGACTGCAACAATTCCACAAATTTAAACATGCTTCGTCAAGTTGTGTAATACTGATTTAGGAATGTATTTGTTTCTAATGTTAGAGTAAGAAGTACATATCAAAATAAAATGGCACTCGTCTTAAATATCTTTAGTGTTACACATTTTGCAAACTCTTTCGTTTCTCTCTATTCTCTCTCTCTTGCGTATTTCCCTTTTTCAATTCTTAAACAATATGATGATAATCTTATTATTGTTATACATCTTTTTAATTGTTTGGAGCATAATGTGTCTAGATATGTTTTTAACTCAAAATTATACCAGAGTTAATTATTTATTCCGATAAAAATGATTTCATATTCAAAAATAACAATCTGGAATAGGTAATATACAAGGCGTTAGTGATAAACTCCGCCATGGCCATGGAGGAGGGTTGGGCGTAGGGCCAGCACCCCTACCCCATAAAAACCATAACCCGCTACAGAAACGTCAACAACAAACAACCAACAACTTACCGCCCTGAGAGATGAAGGGACTTCAACAAGAAGATCTATGATGCCAGGTGGGGAAAGCCGAAAGGAAACCACAGGGCTGACACCCCTTCTGTCGACCAGGACAATCAATGTCGGAACATGGAACGTAAGGACCATGTATGAGACAGGAAAGACAGCACAAGTTGCAGCAGAGATGAGGAACTATCAACTCGCTCTGCTGGGAATCAGCGAAACAAGATGGATACAATCTGGACAGAAAAGGCTGATGACAGGAGAGTTGCTACTTTATTCAGGACATGAGGAGGACAACGCACCTCACACACAAGGAGTAGGACTCATGCTGTCAGGACCAGCACAGAAAGCGCTGATAGGATGGGAAGCACATGGACCAAGGATCATCACAGCCACCTTCAAAACCAAGAAAAGGAAGATTAAGATGAATGTCATCCAGTGCTACTCGCCAACTAATGATAGTGAGGAGGAGGACAAGGACCAGTTCCACAACAAACTGCAGAACATCCTTGAAGGGTATGCAGAGAAGGATGTGACAATCTTGATAGGGGACTTCAATGCAAAGATAGGAGCAGACAATACAGGATACGAGGAAGTGATGGGAACACACGGACTAGGACAGATGAATGACAATGGAGAGAGATTTCTGGAGACTTGTGCGATGAATAATCAGGTGATAGGAGGGAGCATATTCCCACATAGGAGGATCCACAAGGCCACCTGGGTATCACCTGACCATGTTACAGAGAACCAGATCGATCACTTTTGTATTTCAAAGAGGTTTAGGAGATCACTACAGGATGTGAAGGTAAAGAGAGGAGCCGACGTCGCATCGGACCACCACCTACTGACTGCCAAACTAAAGCTTAAGCTGAAGAGGTTTTGGATGGAGACTACAACAAATAGGAAAAGATACAATGTTAGCCTTATGAGGGACACCCAGACACAGGAGGAATACAAACTAAGCCTCACCAACAGGTTCCACGTGCTACAAGAACTGCTGGAGGAGGACACGAACATAGAAGATCAGTGGAAAGGAGCAAAGGACACATTGATAACAACATGTGGGGAGGTGCTAGGTATCACAAGATCTAAGCAAAAGGAATGGATTTCAGCAGAATCACTACGCAAGATCCAGGAGAGGAAAGAGAAGAAGGTAGCAGTCAATAACAGCATCACAAGAGCAGCAAAAGCAAGGGCACAGGCGGAATTCTCAAAGGCAAACAAGGAGGTCAAGAGCAGCATCAAAGCGGACAAACGTAGCTTCATTGATGGTCTTGCAGAGGAAGCGGAAGAAGCAGCAGCTAGCAGGAACATGAAGAAGCTATATGATACTACCAAGATAAGGATGGAAATGCAATCATGGGAACGGAACAACAACTTAAGCGATGGGCTGAACACTTCAATGAACTATTGAACAGACCAATCCCACAGAATCCACCCGACATCCTACCTGCGGAAGCTGACCTGCCCATCAACTGTGGACCACCAACAAGAGCAGAAATCAGGAAAGCAATAAAACAGCTGAAAAGTGGTAAGGCAGCAGGGCCAGATGGAATTCCAGCAGAGGCTATGAAGGCCGACGTAGACACATCAGTAGAGATGCTTTACCCTCTATTTGGAAGGATTTGGGAGGAGGAGGAAATGCCAGAGGATTGGAAGGAAGGATATCTTGTCAAGCTCCCCAAGAAAGGAGACCTCAGCAATTGTGCCAACTACCGAGGAATCACACTACTCTCAGTACCAGGAAAAGTATTTAATAGGATTTTACTGGACAGGATGAAGGATGCAGTGGATCCTCAGCTAAGGGACAATCAGGCAGGCTTTAGAAGGAACCGGTCATGCACAGACCAGATTGCCACATTGCGCATAATAATCGAACAATCAATAGAGTGGAATTCCTCAGTATACTTAAATTTTGTGGATTATGAAAAGGCATTTGACAGTGTGGATAGGGCAATTCTTTGGAAACTTCTTCGACATTACGGAGTCCCTAGCAAGATAATCGGTCTCATCAAAGCCTCCTATGAAGGAATGTCCTGCAGGGTGATTCACGGAAACCATTTCACGGACAGCTTCCAGGTGAAGACCGGGGTCAAACAAGGGTGTCTGCTGTCGCCATTCCTCTTTCTCTTAGCAATTGATTGGGTTATGAAAACAACCACTGCTCAGAGAGGGAACGGAATCCAATGGACAATGTGGACACAACTGGATGACCTCGACTTTGCGGATGACCTGGCACTCCTATCTCACCAACACCAACAGATGCAAGACAAAACCTCAGAGCTAGAAACCATTTCAGCACAGGTAGGACTGAGGATACATACAGGCAAGACCAAGCTCCTCAGGATCAACACTGCCAATAACAGCCCAATTACACTTGGAGGAAATGAACTGGAGGAAGTTGAAGCCTTCACATACCTGGGTAGCATTGTGAATAAGCACGGTGGCACAGATGCGGATGTCAAAGCAAGGATCGGCAAGGCGAGAGTAGTCTTCCTCTAACTCAAGAACATCTGGAGTGCCAGAGCAATAGCAACCCACACTAAGATAAGGATCTTCAACTCAAATGTAAAATCAGTGCTACTGTATGGATCGGAAACATGGAGGACAACAAAGAAAACCACAAGAAAGGTCCAAACCTTCATCAACAACTGCCTCCGACGAATCCTCAGGATCCACTGGCCAGAAACCATCAGTAATGTGGACCTATGGCAACAAACCAAGCAAGGACCTATTGAAATGGAAATTAGGAAAAGGCGATGGGGTTGGATTGGTCACACGCTCCGGAAACCGACATCCAGCATTACAAGACAGGCCCTAACTTGGAATCCACAGGGCAAGAGGAAGAGAGGAAGGCCTAAGAATTCCTGGCGGCGCGACCTCATGGCAGACATAGAGGAAATAGGTTACAGCTGGGGAGAAGTAGAGCGGATGGCCCAGGACCGGAGACGTTGGAGAGCTGTTGTTGGCGGCCTATGCCCTGGTAGGGTGTAAAGGCCTAAGTAAGTAAGTAAGTAGTGATAAATGTTGTAAGAATTATTGAAACTATATACTTCGGGTGTTTTTTAAAACCCAAAAGTATACTACACTATTGTGATTGCAATAATTGATTTTCTCCATAGGCTGCTACAAGTGTTATCTGGTGATATATGGCATTGGTGATATCCCGCTGTTATCCTGCAATGACCCTGCTTAAGTAACCGTGACATCCCGTTGAGCAGTTAATCGATCATCGATATCGTTAAGTCTGTGGGCGGAGCTTATTTCAATCATTTGATACGGATGGAAGGTGGAAAATTCGATTCGTCTTAATCGTGTCACACACGGAACGAGCTGTCAATCAAGCTTTCTTCAACCAGTTAAATATTTACAAAAGCACACATCATGTTAACTTGTACAATGGAGCAGATGGTAACTGTTTGTTAGTTTTACCCATGAACAATAGAGGGCGGAGCTTGCAAGTATGCTTTATGGCATGTGCAGTCAAGTAGTTATACACGATATTTAAGCAGTATATATATAAACACGTTAATAATTATGTATATTTATAAACCTTTGTAAATAAATATTTAAGTATAACTGAACATACCTTATGTTGTGTACTAACTAATAATATGTTATATATAACACCAATGAATCATAAATCTGTTTTTATATGTTTGGTATTACAATTGTCGCATTTATAACATGACACAGTAAACGAGCAATACTATTTATCGAAATAGGCCAGTTTGAAGAACGAATAAATGTGTTATGATTGTTTTTTCTCTTGTCAAATTGGACAGTTATGCTGCTCGATTTAAATGCTATAAATATTGTGAATCATAATTTCTCTCACATTACACGCATCTCAAATGTTTCATCTGATAAACGCAATGTTTGCCATGCCTTGTATAGTGAGTGTATCACTGGAAATAAAATATTATCGATAGAAAATAAATGAAACCGTGGACTATCTAATAATTTAAATCTTCATTTTAATTGTATAGATAAATAAGATGTTTTCCATTAACTATATTATAACATAAAATAGGAATTACTAGCTTCAGTTTAGAAACTTCAACACACGCACGCACGCACACACACACACATATCCCAGTTTAGTAAAACGTATGATTAGCCTATTAAATTGACTCCTATGCAGATTTTTAAAATGTCTGATGGTAACTGCAGACACGCCTAATTTCTTGTTTAAAGAATGACCGGGAAAATGACCTCACACACCATGTGATTTTCGAACGATATTGAGCAGCATGCAATACTACAGTGCGTAAAATATGATAATAAACTGATCAAAACTAATTAATATACCAGATTTACATTATAATACCTTTGTTTATTTTACAACGATCTAATGAAGGCTATTTGTATTAACAATATTTAAAAAATATAATATTGCAATACCTGCGTTGAAATGTAATATAAACTTGGATTTGTCATTGTAACAGGCAGTATTGTTAATACTGTTCCATTCAAAATCTATTCTCATTTTTAACCTGTGCAATAGAATATTCAAACACATGAAAGCTTCCCCCAAAATCCGTTGGGAGGTCCATTTAAAAATGTTTAAAGATCAAACACGCCCTTGCTCGCCATATAATAATTATTTAAGCATTATGCGTGCATTTTGACACACTAAACGTGTGTTTCTTACACATTATTATTAATCTATAAATGCGTCGGTAGTTCCTATTTAAATAATTATTATATCTGAACAAAAAGAACGAATAGTGTTTTAGGGCACGTCGACACATTAAATGGGTCATATATTGTGCACAAAACCTGATGAAAGATGAATAAAAAGAACTATTTTCCAATGAGTTTTCTTCTCTTGACTGTTTTTCGACGTCACGTTTGATATCCGGGAGTAAGTATACGAGTGTCGTCCTGGTGGCAATTTACACCACCGGGATATTATTGTAAATAATAAAGAATTTATGAAAAACAAACAGGCGGTTTCCCCAGAGGCCTTTTCATTGCACTTCGGTTGGGCTGACGCCTGCGATAGTCACAAATGTTGATTACTCGGATACGCCATTTATTAGTGTGGGGGTCTGCGTTCGCGCTAACCCATGAAATATATAAAGTGGTATCAGTCTACGTGCTACTTATCCTCTAAAAAAAGGATCACTTGCCGCTGAATATAGTGTAACGTTACACGTAAATTACGGAAACGCCGTATCATTTACAGTAAAACGAACACAGTCTACGTGCTACTTATCCCCTCAAAAAGTATCATTTGAATATAGTGTAATGTTACACTTTAATTAAGTTTAGAATTACCTTCCAAAATCGTGGAAACGTGGTATCATTCACAATGGAAGCTTACACTTCGAACTTTTTGCCAGTCTTTAAGGAAACGTTACTCGATTTTTCATGACATAAAATATATAGTATATATGATATATAAAATATATAATATATGATATATAATACATATATATATATATATATGTGTGTGTTGATCAAAAACTTACAAATATGAAGAGCCATATTTTTAAGTATTCGACACATATATATATATATATATATATATATTATAGATAATATCTATTATATTTTACACTAATATATGATGCATATTATATAATACTTTCTATATAATATATATTTTTATGAGTATACTGGGCGACTAATTAAATTAAACGTTAAAAGCCACGGAGTTAAACATTTTGAATATAATGTAATATTCGACACATATATATATTATATAATATCAATTATATCTTACACTAATATATGAAGCATATTATATAATACTTTCTATATAATATATATTTTTATGTATATTGGGCGACTAAATTAAACGTTAAAAGCCAGGGAGTTAAACATTTTTAAACATTTATAAAATATATTATACATACGAGAGAGATAGAGAGGGGGAGAGGGAGAGTGCGAGCTTAGGCGGATAAATTAAAATTAAATAGGAGTTGAAATAGAGCCCATGGGCTCTAATCCTGAACCTTCCGCGTCACCTCCGAGTACTAATATAATATTTCAGTAGCTACAGTGAGCGAGAGGTGTTACCTTTTTCATAATCGTGGGCATGCATTTTACAGCCTATCATTATCAAACGGACTATATGAAAGCCCACAATGGAGCCCATGAAATATGAACCTTCAACTTAACCCCCAAATTACTTCCAATGTACTGAAAAAACTACCCGAAGGCATAATTAATCTTTGTTATGCTATATTGCATGTTGTTTTTTCGGTCCAGAAATATGGACGCAGGCAGATTAAAAGGTCCAGAAATATGGACGCATACGGCCATAAAACTGGGGAATATATTCCTATGGTTCTTTAGCGTGCTTGGAGGATAGACCGATACACGGGGCCGCCCGGTTGACGTCCCCATTCGACGAACGAGGCTAAGGGAAAGTGTCTTGTCCAAGAACACAAAGACGAAACTCAATTGCACCACGGATGATTGAACCCGGGGCCTTCGGTTACAAATCCGCCGCGCTACCGACTGCGCCACGTCAGCCCTCCTGAATGTAAGCAACCATACTCACCGAGACTATCCCTACCTACACACAGTTGCTAAGTGCAGATAATGGTATGGTAATGTTAGATTCAGAAACATTTCAAAATACAGTTTTCGATTATATCAAATCCTTGTGAAAACCCTGATCACATTTACTTTTCTATCTTAGACAGTTGAGCAATCCGGGAATAGGAACGTGACAACGGGACTTAATTAAACTACTTTTTTCCCAACATATTTGCTAGTGATTATGAAAAAATGAATACATAAATAAGGCATATAGATCATTAAAACGTCAGAAACATCAACACATATCAATTTTTCCATCCCTTTTCAACCGGATTTTAACCGGGAAGTAACCGGAAAATCGACCGGGGAATAGGCAATCTCTACCCAGAATACACTCGTTCCTCATTTGACTCTGTCAACGTCAAAGGAAGTAGGGCGAAGGTTAGGTCACGTGAACAGGTTTATAGATCCGCAAAGATTGAAAACAGTGGATTACCACTTTTATTTCACTGAGATAATTATATAAACCACTGGAAAGCATAAAATAAATAGAGGATATTTGTTTTTTTCAGTCGAAGATGCAACTTTATTTCATCGAGTGAGCTGCCAAAACAGTATTCTAACGAGTGGCGTTGCAGCTCACTCGATAAAATAAAGTTGCATCTTCCAATGAAAAAAATAATCCTCTATATATTAAATCATTTCGATTTTTTTTTCTATGAGTTAATTTTTTTTAGTATAATTTTGCTATCGAGCTTCGGTTTGAACTGTTTACATATGCGTTTCGATTGAGGAGACCTAAGTACGTATTATTTTTGTAGTAAAGTAGTCCCGATTAAAACTGAATTGTTTTCATGCATTATTTCAAATCTTTCAACATCTAATTTGCAGATATTCTAAAAATTATATTTACAAAAGAAATAAATAAGTTTCAGGCAAACATATTCCAATTTAACAGGTTTTGCCAAAATCTTGTAATTTAGTAGTCAGCAGAGATATATGTGAGTGCAAGGAACGATAACTCTGCGTGGAGATTGGGGAATAGGATCACCCTTATTTTCGTAGCGCCATCTGATGTAATAATGCGACTGTCAACTTATTGCATTCTTGCATTCTTCATTGTAATTTCTGCATTTCTTACTTGTATATTACAAACCTCCTTTCTTGAAAATGTGTGTGTATTTTTGTATTGTTTAGAAATCGAATGAAAAGCAAATTATTGCTACGAATGTATTAATTACATAATGCATTTAACAAATTATCAATGTGTATAAGTGGCAGCTAGCAATTGAACATTTAAAAAATTAGGAAATTACAAATCTAGAAATGGAATAAGGCATATCGCAATTTGTCATAATGCAAGTTCAAAATGACAAAATACAATGCGGATATTCTCCTCTATACTGCAAAAATGCAACAATGCAAAAATGCAACATTTGACAATTTAAAAAAGGTACAATGAATGAATTTAGCGTGTAAGAAATTACAAATCTGAAATTTAGAAATGAAATAAGGCATATTGCAATTTGTCTTAATGCAAATCAAAATGACAAATACAAGAAATGCTTATGGCGGATATCCCTCTACATACATTCTGGATGTAGGCCACATATGTTATCATGGCCTCGATAAATAACGATATTATTATTATTATTATTATTATTATTATAGGTAGACCTCGAACTTATTTGAACAGAATATTCCGTTTTTAAAAACGTTCTTATAAAATAATAATGGATTAGAAAGTTGTTATTTTATTTTAGTATTTTCTAGAATTCAACATTTAAAAACTGTATTTGTATTTGAACGAGTTTACCTAAGAAAAAACAATTATATATATATAAATAAAGTCTCAAAAAATTCATCCGAGAATCCACAATATATTAAAGAGTTGCTTAACCACATAAATGTAAACGAAAGTCAAATGCCCCAGTTTTAAGACAAACAAATTCGTCTATTTTTTGTTATTCCACCAGGACCGAATACATATACTCTGTAAAAGAAGTTTTGGACCATGGCAGTGTTCGAACCCGTACAATGATCGCTGAACCATGGCATTCGACATAACCCTTATTATCTCAGTTGATAATTCACAATAGATCAACAATCAACAATAATTATCATTTACAATCAAAGTTTGCAAAAAAATAATAACCTTTTGATTGGTTACTCGAATGTATCCGTAACTTTACTTTGTATGGACTTTGCAACATCTTTTACAGACCCTTTGTATGTTAGCGATATTTGTTTAAAATCAAATCTTGTTTGGAATTTAATGTTTCTGGTACCAAATTAACCGGGTAGGGTAGACCTTGGTTACTAAAAATATATACTTAAATTTTGTCCGCTAGTTTTATTTTTATATGACTTTATATACCCTGGTCCAAAACTTTTTTTACCGAGTATATGTTAAAACCAGGTGTTTTAGAACCAAACACAGTAATATGTACATGCTTTCCATAACAATGTTATAGAATGGACGAACAAAACAACATAATACTATTTCAGTGGGTCAATATGTATGTAGTCTTTTGGTTTATTTGTTTGTTTGTATGGCGTTTTGCGTCATTTTCAACACATGTAAGGTTATATATGACAGTCGATTTTTTGGTGTAGATCACCCACTTTTCCTGGGTAGAACCAGTACTGTACACCTCCCGCCATCCGTAAGAATCGACACTTCCTCACTTACACGTCGAGCTCCCAGTGGGACTCGAACCCGCAGCGGTGAGAGGCGAAGGTTTACAACGCAAAGTCGTTAACGATTCGGCTTATGTAGTCGACTGTATCGCTTACATACATGTAAAGCTAGTCTTTAAATCACGTTTGTTTTGTTTTAGTTTGCTTGTTTGCTTAAAAAAGTGTGTAGAGAAAGACACTGCTATTAAACAATGTTATAATATATCGGACAAAAATGAGATCAATGTCACGCATGTGGATATTGTGCACATGCACATCCATCTTAATATCCGAAGATACGCAATATCCGTAACCGGGTACCATATTTCGTCGGATACATCATCTGCAGTCTTACCACTGCAGGGTGCATTAAGGAATCCCACTCGACACGTACTCCGTACTTACCTTTAAAGTACGTGAGTAGTTTCTCATATTTTTTTTATCTGCACACTATTATATCGGGTTTTTATCCAACATACGTTCCGGATCTCATTAGCAATGTATGCTGAATCTTATTTATAAATGATATCTACACCGCCATGTTGTACAGACTTGGTGAACCATTTGCATTATACGTAATCACGATTTGAAATCACACATAATTAGGTTAGATGATGCATCAATTCTTTTTTCATTATTCGTATGCACTTTTAATGATTTGGCATAGGTTTAAATATTAAATTCGCTTTGGCCAAAATATATTTATTATCGATAAACTGGATATCGGAATCGTCACAATCATTAAGAGTGTAAACTTCTTGATTCAGATTGACTAGCCTGGTTCCCTGGCCACCCACTACTGTGCAAAGCATTGTGGGAGACCAGGGAACCAGGCTACAGATTGACGTGTTTTTTAATAAGTCACGTTCTATGATTACCTTGCACATGGTAACACATCAATTTAATGTACAAATGTAACAACAGCAAAGAAACGTTCAGAGCACAACGCATACAAGTTCTCTTCGTAACGTACTTATATCCATCTCGTGAAATATGTATAATATCACGTTTGTTTCGTTTTAAAAATGCTGTAATATCAATAAGACTAATAGGCGTCATGCAAATATTTACAAAATAAAGTATTTAAACGATTTTATATGGTTAATATATTAGCATTTTAAATCGAACTAAATTGATATTATAGTGTCAAAATAATGTTTTACATATATATCATCTGAATGGAAAGCGAAAGTAGATTTTACCTTGTGTAGCAAACTAGTAATTTTGAAGTTATACATAATGGTGTATTGATATTTTAAATGGAGACATGGCAATATATATATATATATTTTTAAAAAACTAGCGTCGTCACGTTTTTTTAAAATAAGATGCATTTGTTCAATCAATAATATCAATAGTATGAAGTAAATTGTTGAAATAATTGCACCAATAATATATTTAAACCTACTGTAGAACAAGAAGAGAAAAAAATATGAAAATTTAGAATTTTATTTAATTAGATGCAAGCAGTTTCTAAATCAAAATAATACTGGATTAATAAATCCTGACGCACATTTTGAAGCTTGACAAAATCTCCAAGATTGCCAATCTCCGTATGACATAGTTGGATTAAACTTTTGTTTTATTAAACTATTGACACAATAAGTGTCCGTTTCTTTTGACGTTTATCTGATTTACTTGGAAAATAAAACAAGTGGACTACTGTTAAAAACATCCAATGTTGATGGTGAGTTGACATTTTATTTAACCAGAACAGTATTTGCCCTAGTAGGATTACCGAAAAGGGTATGTTGGTGACTGTCTAACAAAGCGGACCATACATTCGTTGGTAACTAGTAAAATAGAAACAACACTGGTTACTGTAAACACAATTCATGCAGGTGGCTTTTAAATAAAGCCGATGCTATGGAGCGTGGAAGGTTTGTTTCGTACATTAATTCTCATGAATAGACTCAATAAACCGAGTTTGCTACTGTATTCTCGTGGTTTTGTTTGTTGCTTCCAAAGGATCTCCCTTTTCAGTATTTATTAAAGCAGCTATATATATCCCACTAACAACAGCCAACTGTTACGACATATTGTACACCGTTTCTTAATGTACTAACGACGAGGTATACGTATATTTTCCTATTTTGAGAATTCAAACTCAATAGACACAATATAAACCGCTTTAACCAGCCGGGCCAAACTCCAAAGCTGGAGCGCATATTCAATCACGGTCATTTTTCAAGCCATTGAATAAACATAAGCTTTTAATCGGCACATTAATACATTATTATATGACTGAACAACTGGCTAGAGTTTTGATGCAATTTTGGAGTTATTTGGAGGGTTAGTTACATTAATTTTCACATATTTAATGTAATGTGGCGACTGTAACAAGTCTCCTCGTGCTACGAGTTTGTAGTGTTATTCTGTACTGGTCCTTTGGGATGATCTAGTCCACTATAGGCGGCTTTATTCCGAGATGTATACAGATATTGGTATTACTTAATATTAACAACCAGACAAGACATATTTACAATGTATCAAACTGCTTCCTTTTCTTAAACTATACTTTTCGGTCAACAGGTCAACATAAACTTTATTTTTTATTTTTTAAAAGCACTTACGTGGCCGAGATAGTACAGACGCTGCGTCGTTGAAACTAATAATAACTGTTCTCGCGTCGCTGAAACTAATAATAACTGTTCTCGCGTCGCTGAAACTAATAATAACTGTTCTCGCGTCGCTGAAACTAATAATAACTGTTCTCGCGTCGCTGAAACTAATAATAACTGTTCTCATAACTGTAACTATACAACTTCTAGCAGAGTACTAAATGCCAAATTGTCGGAACCAATCAGATTTATTCCGTATTAGTTTCGTATATTATTTTTAAAATATCTTAACATTGTGTTAAACTTGTTTTGCCTTATATAAGGCTCGAACCATGTAGACACATACTAGACGACACTCTAACAGACTGCGCTAAAGGAGCAGTTGGTTTGTTGTGGTATCAAATAGTATATATATAACAAATGCAACGATCTGCAATATGGTTGGTTCCTATAATTTGGCATGCGAGCGATCTCCTAGTTACCCTAGTGGTAGTGCTGTACAGATGCGGTGAGCGCGGTAGGTATGGATTGACAAAATCACCAACCCAGCTTCATTTTGTGATGCACTCCCACTGTTGGAATTGTTATAGTAATTATATTCACAACGTTAAACATACTTTGTAAGGTCATAATATTATGTCATAATCATTTTCTCCGCTGACTATTTAATTATTTCAAGGGAAATTGCAAACGATATATTACTAAGTGTTGATTTTATTGCGATACTAACATATATAAAACTAAAGTAGAATACTGAAGAAAAATTGAAAAGTTCAAATTGTGTTACGTTTTTATTCAAATACATGCAAGCAGATTTAAAGTGAAAATTATACTTGATTAACAACTCGCCAATTTGCTGATTAAGTTCCTAACTATTGCTTTGTGTTCCATTAATTGATATGATGATTTATTGCTCTTATAAATCGAAGTACAATGCAGTCATATCTAAAACTATTATCAACAATATTTTAATTTGTATTAATGATTTAGCAACAAAATCCGGCGTAGTCCTGTTTTCCAGACATCAGCATTAAATATAATTATTTATAAACAGAAGGTAAAATACGCCTCTATTTATTTCATATGAAACTGAAGCACATTATGATGGTTTCCATTCGCCTCCGGTCCCTTAAACTGTCATTTAATTGTCATTAAAACTCTCAGCGGAACCGCTAATATGTTGCCTTAGACATATCGCCAATTGGCAGTGCGCCCTGTTTGTATAATATCTACTAATGCGAGCTTTAGATGTACCGCGAACTAGGAGGGAGCCCTGTCTGTATAAGGTATACTAATGCGAGCTTCAGACATATCGCGAACTAGGATGGAGCCGTATGTGTATAAAGTGGAGTGCGTGGTCCAGTGGTAGAGGGCCGAACTCCAGATCGAGAGGTCTTGGATTCGATCCTCGCCGCGGCCACGTTATTTATCCTTGAGCAAGATAATTAATCCACATTGCTTAGTACTGATTCTACCAAGGAAGCCATTTAGAGTGATTAATCTAAGTTGCAATAACTTGTTTCGCAATCGATGTAAAATAAATATGTTTAAAGTAAAGTAGGAGGGAGCCTTATCTGTATAAGGTGTACTTATGAGAGCTTCAGACGTACCGTGCACTAGGAGGGATCTCTGTGTTTATAAGGTCTACTTCTGCAAATTTCAGACGTACCTCAAACTAGGAGGACGACCCATCTGTATACTGTTTACTTATGCGAGCTTCAGACGTATGGCGAACTAGGAGGGAGACCTATCTGTATAATGTCTACATCTGCGAGGTCAGACGTAACGCGAACCCAGAGGGAGCCTTATCTGTATAAGGTCTACTAATTCTAGTTTGGTATTATTCAAACTGACATACTTTTGACATGTTGGTCACTTGCTTCCGAATTTCAAGTTTTCATTTTCAAAGGGACAGGAAGTAAAACGTCTCTTTGACATAATAAATCCTACGTTTAATATTAGCCATTTTCAAAATAGCCTTTCATTAGAATGCCACTTCAAATTGATTACTCTTGATGAATAATTAATCTTCCTTTTGATTATAGAACGTCTGTACATTATAAACTATAATGTACCGTTGAAATCCAGGTCATTGACATATTTCTAAACTACCTTTGAAATCCTGGTCATTGCCATATTTCTAACCTACCTTTGCAATACTGGTCATTGCCATACTTCTAACCTATTTTTGAAATACTGGTCATTGTCATACTTCTAACCTACCTTTGAAATACTGGTCATTGTCATACTTCTAACCTACCTTTGAAATACTAGTCATTGCCATACTTATAACCTACCTTTGAAATACTGGTCATTGATATATTTCTAACTTATCTTTGCAATACTGGTCATTGTCATACTTCTAACCTACCTTTGAAATACTGGTCATTGACATATTTCTAACATACGTTTGAAATACTAGTCATTGCCATACTTCTAACCTACCTTTGAAATACTGGTCATTGACATATTTCTAACATACGTTTGAAATACTAGTCATTGCCATACTTCTAACCTACCTTTGAAATACTGGTCATTGACATATTTCTAACCTACCTTTGAAATACTGTCATTGTCATACGTATAACCTACCTTGGAAATACTGGTCATTGATATATTTCTAACCTATCTTTGAAATACTGGTCATTGCCATACTTCTAACCTACCTTTGCAATACTGGTCATTGTCATACTTCTAACCTACCTTAGAAATACTGGTCATTGTCATACTTCTAACCTACCTTTGAAATACTGGTCATTGCCATACTTCTAACCCACCTTTGAAATACAGGTCATCGTCATACTTATAACCTACCTTTGAAATACTGGTCATTGACATATTTCGAACCTACCTTTGAAATACTGGTCATTGTCATACTTCAAACCTACCTTTGAAATACAGGTCATCGTCATACTTCTAACCTACCTTTGAAATACTGGTCATTGTCATACTTCTAACCTACCTTTGAAATACTGGTCATTACCATACGTCTAACGTACCTTTGAAATACTGGTCATTGCCATACTTCTAACCTACCTTTGAAATACTGGTCATTGCCATACTTCTAACCTACCTTTGCAATACTGGTCATTGTCATACTTCTAACCTACCTTAGAAATACTGGTCATTGTCATACTTCTAACCTACCTTTGAAATACTGGTCATTGCCATACTTCTAACCCACCTTTGAAATACAGGTCATCGTCATACTTATAACCTACCTTTGAAATACTGGTCATTGACATATTTCGAACCTACCTTTGAAATACTGGTCATTGTCATACTTCAAACCTACCTTTGAAATACAGGTCATCGTCATACTTCTAACCTACCTTTGAAATACTGGTCATTGTCATACTTCTAACCTACCTTTGAAATACTGGTCATTACCATACGTCTAACGTACCTTTGAAATACTGGTCATTGCCATACTTCTAACCTACCTTTGAAATACTGGTCATTGCCATACTACTAACCTACCTTTGAAATACTGGTCATTGCCATACTTCTAACCTACCTTTGAAATACAGGTCATTGCCATACTTCTAACCTTCCTTTGAAATACTGGTCATTACCATACGTCTAACCTACCTTTGAAATACAGGTCATTGCCATACTTATAACCTACCTTTGAAATACTGGTCATTGCCATACTTCTAACCTACCTCTGAAATACAGGTCATTGTCATACTTCTAACCTACCTTTGAAATACTGGTCATTGACCTATTTCTAACCTACCTTTGAAATACTGGTCATTGCCATACTTATAACCTACCTTTGAAAAACAGGTCATTGCGATACTTCTAACTTGCCTTTGAAATACTGGTCATTGTCATACTTCTAACATACCTTTGAAATACTTATCATTGACATATATCTAACCTACCTTTGAAATACTGGTCATTGCCATACTTCTAACCTACCTTTGAAATACAGGTCATTGTCATACTTCTAACCTACCTCTGAAGTACTGGTCATTGCCATACTTATAACCTACCTTTGAAATACTGGTCATTGATATATTTTTAACCTACCTTTGAAATACAGGTCATTGCCATACTTCTAACCAACCTTTGAAATACTGGTCATTGCAATACTTCTAAAAATACTGGTCATTGCCATAATTCTAACCCACCTTTGAAATACTGGTCATTGCCATACTTCTAACCTACCTTTGAAATACAGGTCATCGTCATACTTCTAACCTACCTTTGAAATACTGGTCATTGTCATACTTATAACGTACCTTTGAAATACTGGTCATTGCCATACTTCTAACCTACCTCTGAAATACAGGTCATTGTCATGCTTCTTACCTACCTTTGAACTACTGGTCATTGACATATTTCTCTAACCTACCTTTGAAATACTGGTCATTGCCATACTTCTAACCTTCCTTTGAAATACTGGTCATTGCCATACATCTAACCTACCTTTGAAATAATGGTCATTGACATACTTTTAACCTACCTTTGAAATACTGGTCATTGCAATACTTCTAAAAATACTGGTCATTGCCATACTTCTAACCTACCTTTGAAATACTGGTCATTGCCATACTTCTAAACCTACCTCTGAAATACAGGTCATTGTCATACTTCTAACCTACCTTTGAAATACTGGTCATTGACATATTTCTAACCTACCTTTGTAATACTGGTCATTGCCATACTTCTAACCTACCTTTAAAATACTGGTCATTATCATACTTCTAACCCACTATGAATTACTGGTCATTGTCATACTTCTAACCTACCTTTGAAATACAGGTCATCGTCATACTTCTAACTTACCTTTGAAATACTGGTCATTGTCATACTTCTAACCTACCTTTGAAATACTGGTCATTGCCATACTTCTAACCTACCTTTGAAATACTGGTCATTGCCATACTTCTAACATACCTTTGAAATACTGGTCATTGCCATACTTCTAACCTACCTCTGAAATACAGGTCATTGTCATACTTCTAACCTACCTTTGAAATACTGTTCATTGACATATTTCTAACCTACTTTTGAAATACTGGTCATTGCCATACTTCTAACCTACCTTTGAAATACAGGTCATTGCCATACTTCTAACCTACCTTTGACATACTGGTCATTGACATATTTCTAACCTATCTTTGAAATACTGGTCATTGTCATACTTCTAACCTACCTTTGAAATACTTATCATTGACATATTTCTAACCTATCTTTGAAATACTGGTCATTGCCATACTTCTAACCTACCTTTGAAATACTGGTCATTGACATATTTCTAACCTACCTTTGAAATACTGGTCATTACCATACTTTTAACCTACCTTTGAAATACTGGCCATTGCCATACTTCTAACCTACCTTTGAAATACTGGTCATTGCCATACTTCTAACCCACCTTTGAAATACTGGTCATTGACATACTTGAAACATTACTTTGAAATACATGGGGATGGGGAGGGAATTTGTATAGGTAACTGTAAATCACTGTCAGACGGGCAAATTCATGAGAAAATGGTGACATTCAATTTTGTTTCAGCTGATGGGGCCCACCAAGTACAATTTTGCCGTATGCATGCCATCTTTGGGATGGTTAAAATTGTGTACTGTTGATTTTATGAATATTGAGTTCTGCTCAACCCGTGGATAAAGGGCGTGAGAGGTAGCCAGCATATTTCACTACCGCTCATGAACAGTCTCAATCAAACCGAGACTGCAATATTTCGTATGTGTCGTGCTCGGCCGTTTCCAAAGGTCCATTATCATACTTTTTTTGTATGAAAGCAACATATTGAAACATACAAACAGGTGTTTCATTATTTGTGTATTTTTCTTCTAAAACAATGAATTATCAACATAGTTTTGTATTTAGTACAGCTTACTTGTTAGTTTGCATTTTATTCTTCATAAAATAAAGTTTGAAGTATTATATACTCTTATACCCTAGTTACTGTTCAATATACCGATGCTTTTCAAAAAGAGAAAACTTGACTGGGGCCTCCGTTTATATACCTGAGGTAAGAGTACATGTAGCAATCCCCATCGATCGTTGTGCCACGTACCGTTCCAGTGCAGTAGCCCTATTGTCAACCCTTTATTGTTTGGGATGTCACTTACCTTGCCTCTTGTTTAGCCTTGTACTTCTTGTTTGTTTCGATGCGCGTTTTGGACAGACTGTGGTCCTTGAATGCTACATTTTCCGTTAGACTGTTACATCTACCACTTTTGCAGAGTCGAATATTACGTATAATAGAAGTAGGTGGTCTGCCTCCGCCATTAAAAATAACGACCATCATACACAGACTAAATGTGCTGAAAAATGACCATCATACATAGCACTAAATGTGCTGAAAAAATGACCATCATACATAGCACTAAATGTGCTGAAAAAATGACCATCATACATAGCACTAAATGGGCTGAAAAAATGACCATCATACATAGCACTAAATGTGCTGAAAAACGACCATCATACATCGCACTAAATGTGCTGAAAATGACGATTATACATAGCACTAAATGTGCTGAAAAATGACTTTAAACACCAAACAAATATTTTGCAAATATGCATTTTATGTGGGAAAATGGGAAATACATCAAGATTGCCGTGTGCCCCTTTAGATTTTCTAGATAACGCACAGATTTAGTTTTTTTACAATGCATATAACCGCTTCTGTATGCGATGGATAGAGACAAGATCATAACCCAAAAGGGAGCGATTGCGTAGCTTAAAGGTATAATTACCGGAAAACATTCGTAATAATGATATATCGTATTAAAAAAAAAGTGATTCATTTTGTTTACTGGTACCATGTTTCTGTTTTCGATGACATTTTACAGCTATACCGCAGTTTTGTCACAATTGAAAGAATGTAATTATGCATGCATTGAACATCGCTGCTAACGATATTTCTATCATATCATGACGTTGTCTACTTGTAGCAGTGAGCTCAATGCTTTAGTTTTCGTAAAAAAACCTGCTCTTACGAAAGCTACATTGTGTCGGTTAGGATGTGTGTTTAGCAACTTTCGTTTTTAACAGCCTGCTAGGCTAGGGACGACTACAACAGCCTTTGCAGCCAGTGTAAACTATGATCAGCCTGCGATCAGATTTTACACTGTCTGGCTGCTCATCAGTCATTTAACCAAAATACCCCTTTGTAACATAAATGGAATGGTTCATTTTCAAAGAAAGGACAGTCCATTATACATTCAGAGCGGGTTTCAGAAGGGTTAATATGGGGTTTTAACAAAGGCAAACCCTCACAACCTCCACACATACATACTTAAACCCTATTAGTGCTGTCTACACGCATGTCCAACTAACCACACAGTGCAAAATTTCCGTTTATATCTCCGTCATAGATGTGTTAAGGTCGGGGAGACATCCTCCATTCACACATTACAATACATAGTAAGTACTTAAACACGAAATAAAAATCATCCAACTTAGGCAATTTAAATTAGAGTTAATGTAATTTCATCAATATCATTTGTCATACTGCAAAGAAAACATGTCTACGTCTCGAGACGTAAACATAGGACGAATTCCCCGTAGGTACCCCATTACTCCAATACACAAAAACAAAATGGCGACGATAACGTTGCCGATTTTGGAAACCGCCGATTGTTTCCTTCCTATCGCTTTTCTGCGCTTTCCACTGTGTGTAAAAGTCTGAAATAATCGTAAGTGTATTTTTTTTTGGCAATTTTACAGATAATCTTGTGTCCTATGTCTGAAAGAGATGTATTATGCAGCATTGAACATGGTAACCTATGTGTGGCATATCCATAGTTTAGTTTTACCAAATTTATCTCAACTAGTAAGGAACGCAGATGTTCTGAGGGCTTGATGGATCCTTCAGGCTTCTGCAGTAAAACTTATCTAGGATATGTTCTACCTTGGCTATATATATCAGTGCTTGTTGTTATTTATTTTGGCTTAGGATGTGGAACTGTTGTAGATATTTAGGACCGTCATTATATGTAGTCAAGTATAAGGTGTTTGCATTATTTCTGCCGTTTAGTGACCTGTTGTCACATTTGCATATCATAGTTGAGTTTTGTGTCCTATGTCTAAAAGAGATGTATTATGCAGCATTGTAAGGAACACAGATGTTCTGAGGGCTTGATGGATCCTGTTGTAGATATTTAGGCCCGTCATTATATGTAGTTAAGAATATACTTAAGGTGTTTGATTATTTCTGCCTAAGTACATGCTGTTTAGTGACCTGTTGTCACATTTGTATATCATAGTCGAGTTTTGTATCCTATGTCTAAAAGAGATGTAATATGCAACATTCTAATACACCCACTCTATACAGCCTAGTTTAAAATATCTCGTTATATTGAACGATATATCACCGTAATTTTTGCAACGTTAGAAGAATAAGCATTGCGCATTGCGCATTGTAACGTATGCAACGTTAGGAGAGCAAGCAAAGCAATGCGGAAGATTTCAGATGTGTGCGTTATTTTCACATTTTAGGGGTATTAGAATAGAAATAGAACATCGTTTACGGTGAATTATCTATAATATATCACGGTTTGGAGTTCAATTGTAAACAATAATTTCACGAGCAGTAAACGATGTTCTATTTCTTAATTGAACATGGTAACCTATGTGTGGCATATCCAATCTTAAGTTTTACCAAATTTATCTTTGTCTGATGATGTGGACATTTTGTTTATAATTATATGGTATATATGTTATGCGCAAAATGAGAATATGGACAATTCCGGAATTGCTCTGCGCAAAAAGTAAGAATTCTTAAAATGCGCGGCATTATTGGAATTCTCAAAATGCGCGGTTCAATTCCGGAATAGTTCGTGCGCAAAGTAGAAATTGGGACAAAGTAAGAATATTTTCGTTATCGTCAGTGCGCAAAGTAGTAATTGGAACAAAGTAGGTATATTTTCGTTAATCAAATTTGCGAGTATATAATTTGATTTGTGTTTCCTTCATTCAAATAGTGAACATATCAGCAGTATCTTAGTGTAAGAAATTCTAAAGTTAAATAGCTATTTAATCCAGAAACTATAATAGGTAAAGCTAAAGAAGATAAAATAATTGTTTTTTTAATCATGCGTACGTATAGTTAAAATCCCTAATATACTGTTATGTAGTTTGCTAACTGCGTTTGACAAAAGAGCATACAAATCCTTGAATGTGTGTGTTTGTTTTAAGCCGACAACCAATGGGTTTAAAAGGCCTGACCTATATTAGAACAGATATTTCCACAATAAAACATGTTTTACTGAAAAAAAATGATTACCTGTTTAAAACTATCACTTAAATGTTGGGTTATTTTATATCAGATTAACGCATGAAGTGGTTTAAAAAAAGGACGCACGAGAGTTTTCAATAAAATTCATATATTAAATATCTCTGTGATTTTTCGTGGTCTCCTCTTTCTATGTCGAGGTTATGTGAAGACAATCTAAATATGCCGAGACCTGTTTTCATTGTTTTCTCTTCATCGATATCTAAATAATGTTGTATTTAAGCGACAGCAACACGTTGATTACTGTTAGTTATATTACGTACCAAGTTTGACGAAATATGAAACTTTTTTTTATTATGAAAAGCCATTGAAAGTATGATTTTCGATTCAACAGATAGAACCATCTTACTTAATTATACCGACATACAAGTTAGTATTAGATAAGCAGAAACGTTTTAAATATACTGACACCGCCTTTGTAGGCGAAACGTAATTAAGGGTGCCCTCTGGTGAATATCAGAACAGTAAGAATTTTTAATTTCCCTGTTTTTTATGAAGACTAACATATTACTAGTTAGTTTCTGGAAAAATAATGATGGGTCGGTGATTTAACTTTTTCGCAAAATTAATCTTTAGTAATACACTCTCTCACATTGCGGTTTTAAATTCTGAATCAGCTGCAAATTGTGTATGGCAACTTACATGTGTGTAGTGTGGTTTGCAGAACAGGTATCGATTTTCCGTCTTTTTTAATGTAATAGATCATACTTTAGGACGAAAAATTAAGGGTTGGGGTATTTTTATCACCATCTGAAAAATTAGTACATCCCTTGTCATTACCCCACCCAGTTTACTATAAATTGCATTTTTAAATTTGTGATCCATAAATTTTTCATGATAAAGGAACAGATAACTTTTTGAGATATTTTGTCTACAATATATACAAGACCTGAGTATCAGAATGAAAAAATAAAAATTGGGGGTCGGTGTGCATATAAGAAAGATATTCAATAAAAACTGGAAAAAAAAAGTGCTTTTTTAGATTTCGACGAGCTCTGACATATAACGGCATAGGTCTGTAACAAATAATAGGAAAATACTTTTTATTCCTGTCTCTGTATATGCTAACACATTTTTTTGTAATAAAGTTTAAATTAAGTGAATATCTTAAATGGTTTTTGAGAAATACCATATTTTGTACCCCTACCCCCCATTTTGGCTTATGTTAAAAATTGTCAATTTTGGGCAAAACATGTGAGGTCAAAAAAAAATTCTATTTTTTTTTTTTTTGCACTTAAATATCCCTATTGAGCATAAGTTTGTTACTGTATAATTATTTTTTCCAGTTTTATTATAATTTTTGAAATATAACAAATGTAAATTTCCGGAAGTGCAAAAATCCAAAACCTCAGCAGTGGCCACCCTTAAATGGGCAATTAATGTACTTTTAATAAAGTGCATTGTCATGCAACCTATGAAATAATTAAAAATAGTTCAATTGAATTTTCTTACCTAATATTATGGAACCTGGAAAGTATTGTTGAAGTTAAGGACTTCAAATTGTTTTGTAAATAATTAAGTTTATGCTATTAAATCATACGCGATACGCGATACTTAACTATGAAACACATTTATATTTTATCTGTTCGTCGCAAATAATGGATGAAGCAAATACGCATATTAAAATGAAATATAAGTAGGTTTAAAATTAGCATCTTCCTATACACATCCTAACAAACATTCTTACTTTGCGCAAAACATTCTCAAATTGCGCAGAGACACTTAATGCGTGGTTTATATATGTTAACCCCTTGCGCAATTCTGGAATAGTCCTGCGCAATTCCGGAATCGTTGCGCATTTTAAGAATTCTTACTTTGCGCAGAGCAATTCCGGAATCGTCCATATTCGTACTTTGCGTAGAACATATATATGTTTAAAACTATTTTGTATAATTAATGCACATTTTAATAAAAGGCGGTTAGGGTTGGCTATCGTTGGAGGCTTATCTCTGACATGGAACTGTAATGTATATTTGTGTGTGTGTGTGTGTACATACATAGCTTCAACTGAGTTCAGACTGTACATTATTTAAACTCCTAAACATTTTATTTAGACTTGCTGCCTAGTTTGTTTGAGAATAATCCCTGTCGGAGGTTTCCTTATTTACACTGTCCATTTTACTGGGATAACAATAGGGTAAGAGTGAGGTTTGATGAACCATAGAACCTGGTTTAAACCCCAAGCGGCCATTTTGCCACTGACCGTTCCAGGGTGGTAGCCCTAGTTTTAATCCGTTTGTGTTTGCCATGTAACGTTTATGCTGTCACATGTCTTGTTTTTTATTACCCGTGAAATTGTGTGCTTGGTTGACTGTATTCTGTTAAAAATACATTCCCTGTTCGACTTCTACAAATACTTTTGCAATGAATACAATTGCAATTAAACCTCAAAACAAGAGATTTATATCGGGAATTACTTGAAAAGCTGTAACAGATTTTGCATTTCAATGGCATTGGTATATGGAGGCCATTTAAAAATGCATAGTACTGTCAAGCAAATTTTTCAACTGTTCTTTTGTCTGATTTCAGGCCGAGTGACAACTTTTGTCTAATACCAGTATCTACAAATGAGTACTGTTGTTTGCATTGGTAGCAAGTGTGTTGGAAGTTGTGCTTAGCAATATGAATATAATCTATTTTGCAGCAGAACAATCTGTGAATTTCAAAATTATTATTATAATTATTTCAAAAATAATTAAAACAATCATTTATTCATGTTTCCGAAAGCACTTGCTATTAAGTTTACAAACAGCAGTTTTATATGTAGTGAAGTAATTCAATCCAGCTTTAGGTTATTTTCGTTTATTTAGTTATTTAGTTATTTACTGTTAACTTTCATCCTGTTATGTTTGATGTACTGATCTATTCTGATCCATGTTTTAGTCGGTTAATCATTTATGTTAAGCTTGTTCATTACTATTGTTTTGTTTCTAGCATTGTTTTGAATTTCATCTAATTATGCCCCCTAAACCCTTTCGGGGGCATATAGTAATCGCACCGTCCGTCCGTCCGTCCGTCAGTCAGTCCATCAGTCCGCAGTTTATGTCAGTAAGTACAATCTTTCTTGTTTGAATTGTTAAAGGTTATTTAAAGGGGCATACATCTGCATTGGATAATTGATTACCAAGAACTATAAAGTTACCAAGACCATAGCACAATTTTAGCCAAGTTATGAGCTAGGTTAGGTTGCAGGTTAAAGTTTCATGAAAAGGGGCATAACATTGCCAAAATGAAAGTCTGAGTTATTGGTCATGGATAAAAATATTCTGTGTTAAGATGAATGTGTGTGTGAAGTTCCATGAACACAGCTCAAATACTTTTCAAGTTATGGCCAGTTATGAGCTCCAGTTGCAGGATAAAGTTTTATAAAAGGGGCATAACTCTGCCAAAATGAAAGGCAGAGTAAGTGGACAGTCTAACAATATTCTTTAGGTTGAGATGAAGATGTGTGTGAAGTTTCATGAACTTTTGAAGTTATGGCCAAGGTTAGGTTGCAGGTTAAAGTCTGACGGACGTACGACTTACAAAGTGATCCCTAAGTGTCTGCCATGCTACGCAGGCGACACAAAAACTGATTTACTGCTCGGTTTTGAAGAAAGAAAAGCCGACTCTTAAATGCAAACAAAAATCTGGCCAAATTCACAGTGTAGAGAGCATGCGTTATATTGTAATCTAGAACGTTCATTACAAGTATGTGCATACCGTCACTAAATTTTTTTAGTTTGCATCTTTCTTCTTGAGCTTGTTATGTAGACAAGCTCAAGAAGACTAGACATGAAGACTAAACACGCCTGGTATTGTAATTTATAAGTAGTGTTGGTGTGTTTTCTATACTTTATGCATATACAAACAAATTCAGGGGTTGTGCAATCCATTGCCCGACATGACCAGGACAGGTTGTCTGTTCTAGGATCTTGGCAAGTGGATTTTTAGTTTACTTGTCCGTATACCACTTAATTGAAAATTCTCAATACTTTAATTTCTGACCTTACAAAGTAAATACTAAGTCCTAATCCAAATTTTAAAATGTTCACATTACTCAATTCTATATTTTCAGGTTGTTACCCCTTGCCATCCAGATGTACTACAAACAGACAATCTCCTTTGACAATGTTATGGTAGTACTTAATATTTATTTATACTTCATATTTATAGTTGTATTATATTGTTATACACCTGTTTGAAAAAAAAAGGGCTGTATTATGGTATGGCGTTGTCTGTCTGTAAGTCCATCCGTCCTTCCTTCCGTAAACAATTTTGCATTCCGGGTGATAACTTCCAAACCATATCACCGACACTCATGAAAATTCATAGTTACATTGCCTATGGTGAGAGGATGAACTTTATTGTTTGTGGGATCAAAAGGTCAAGGTCGTTACGACATATTGAAATAGGCATTCCGCTTGATAACTTGAAACCATAAAACCCACATTCATGAAACGTCATAGGTACATTGCCATAGTTCAGAGGAAACCTATTCTTTCAGGATCAGTGGGTCCAAGGTCAATGTCGCTTATCATTCCACTAATTAACATTGAAACCATAAAAACCTTAGCAAATGCGCGTATAATGCCATATCACCGACACTCATGAAACGTCATAGGTACACTGCCCTTGGTGAGAGGAGGAACCCTATTGTTTGTGGGGTCATGGTCGTTATGACATTGAAATAGGCATTCCGCATGATAACTTGGAAACCATAACACCCACATTCATGAAACTTCATAGGTACATTGCAATAGTTCAGAGGAACCTTATTGTTTTAGGGTCAGTGGGTCAAAGATCAATGTTGCTTATAAATCTGGAAATACACATTCCGCTAAATACTTTGAAACCATTAAAACCTTTAAAGCAAATGGGCGTATAGAGCTCTCTTAGGCGGATCTCTTTTTATTTATTTGCACAGTATGGCATAGTGTTGTTCCGTCGATTTGATCGGTCATCGATCAGTTAAGCCTTTGGTTTGATTAATCGATTACAAGTTTTCATGATCGACTTCTCTCGGTTGTTCACATTGGTATTCCATTAACAATGAGACAATTACTTTTCCAGGACCGATGTCCAATCCAGAGTTGGCAGTCTATGCTGAAAGATACAGAGGACTAATGCTATATAAATGTACATGAATGAAGTTAAATAAAATTCAATCAAACAAACATTTCTTCAGATTATAGTGAAAAGATCAGAGATCAGCAGAGCTTAAGCCATGGTGCGGCGTCAGTTGTCTGTCCGTAAACTTTTATTGTGGCAACTACTCCTGAAACCACTCGATGGGTGTTCATGAAACTTCACCGAAATGTTGCTCTTAATGTTTCGTTTGTGCTTAGTAAAATCAGGTTGACCTGGAATTTATGATGGCCGCAGCAACTGAAGATATATAGGTTATAAATATACAATTTATATAGGAAAAACTTGGCAAACACTACTCTGAAACCACTTGATGGATTTTCATGAAACTTAATAGGAATACTGCTCTTGATGTTTAGTTTGTTCTAGAGTAAAAATCAGTTTGGTCCGAAATTCAAGATGGCCCCCCACAGCTAAAAAAATTTAGAATGAAACTACACCTGTATTCAGTATCCATAAATAACATGCCAAGCTCAAGTAACATTTGCCCGCAACATAATTTTGTAACAGTTTTGCCCCCTTTTTTCCCCACTTCAGTAGCCTAATATCGCTGCACATATTGATATGAAACTTCACACTGTATTCAATATCAATTAATAACTCTATTTATTTTTGGCACAGTTATGTCCCTTTTGCGTAGCATGGCAGACACTTACGGATCATATTGTCGGTCGTCCATGGCACTTCAATCTCCAACCTAAACTTGCCCATAACTTTAAAAGCATATGATCTATGTTCATGAAACTTCACACATATCCTTCCTCAGCTTATCTCGAGGAATGTCGATACACATGTCCAATAACTCCGACTTTCATATACGCATAGTTATACCCCTTTTCATAAAACTTTAACCTGAACCTAACCAAGCTCATAACTGGCCATTAGTTGAAAAGTATTCGACCGATGTTCATGTTACTTCACAAATATTTTCATCTTACCACAAGGAAGGTCATAACAAATGTCAAATAACTTGAGTGTCATTTTGGCAGAGTAATGCCCCTTTTCATAAAACTTAAACTTGCAACCTAACCACTCATAATTTGAAAAGTAGTTTCATAAAACTTCACAAATATCTTCATGTTACCCCAAAGAATGTCACTGCATATGTCCAATAACTGACTCATTTTGGCAGAGTTGTTCCCCTTTTTATGCTCCCCAAAATTTTTGAGGCACCATATAGTTGCCGCTTTTTTCATCCGTCCCATTTTTAGCTCTGCTGATCAAATATCAGCAGAGCTTGGGCCGTTGTGCGCTGTCCGTAATTTTTTTTTTGTAGCGACTACTCCTTTGAAACTTTTGGATGGATTTTCATGAAACTTTACAAAAATGTTTCCCATGAAGTCTAATTGATCCTAGCAAAACATAATGTTGATGTGAAATTCAAGATGGCCGCCAAAGCTAAAACATGTTTGTAGCGACTACTTCTTGAAAACTATAAGTGATATTGATATGGGACTTTTTCTAAAAGGATCAGCATGACATGATGTTGGTCCTTGTCGAAAATCGTTTTGATTCGACAAACATGGCTGCAGGACCATCGTTGTTTTCATAGAGTTATATAGTAAAAAAAAACTTGTAGCGACTACTCCTCTGAAACAACTTGACGGATTTTCATGAAACTTCACAGGAATTTTGCTCTCGATATCTAGTTGGTCCTAGGAAAATGTCAGATCGGCCGAAAATTCAAGATGGCCGCCATGGCTAAAAATTGATTTTTAAAAAACAAGTTTGTAGCGACTACCTCTTGAAAACTATAAGTGATATTGATATGGGACTTTTTCATCATGACGTGATGTTGGTCCTTGTTGAAAAATATTTTGATTCGACATTAAATATGGTTGCCAGCGGCCATCTTTGTTTACATAGAGATATATAAAAACTTGTAACGACTACTCTGAAACTACTTGACAGATTTCATGAAACTTCACAGGAATGCTGATCTAGCTTTCAGAATCTGCCAGTAGAGCTTCTAGGTCATTGACCTCTTGTTGTCTGAAGAATAACTTCAAAACTATAATGAAACTTCACTGAGTTATATAATGCAAGAATCAAATTAGTTATTGCCCTTTGTCATATTTAAACTTAAAACTACTTATGGAACTGTAATGAAACTTCAGACAATGATAAAGGGCAATGAGAGGAAGTATAGAGTGCAAGAATTGTAACTCTGTCTTCGTTTAAATTAGAGGTATTGCCCTTTGTAATATTACAGTTCTTGTCCAGAGCATTACTCAAAAACCATTAATGGGAGTGAAAAGAAACTTCACAATGATTAAAGGCAGTTAGAGGAAGTGCAGAGCCCAAGGACCATGGGTGAAACAATGCCAGATGATGATTATACATTTCGAAGAGCATCCATTGGTTCTACAGATTTTCTTATCATAAAACTGTAACCAGCATCCTAACCGAGCTCACAACTTAGCAAAATATTAAACTACGTTCATGAAACTTTCATATACGTATAGTTATAAATGCCATTGACAACTCGACATGTCCAATAACTCTGAATAGCATTTCGGCAGAGCTGTGCCTATTTAAAAAAAAAAAGAACTGCCACCAAATCTAGCTCCTTACATGGCCAAGTATTGACCATATTGTTCATGAAACGGATAGTTATTTCTTGCCAATAATTTAATGCAGAGTTATGCACATTTTTATAAAACGTTTAATATTTGAAGTCCCTATCCCGCCATCAACAGGCAAATTTTACAACATAATTATGTACACCGTTTCTTAACCTACTGACGACGAGTTCTGTTATACTCTTACATGTATAACACCTATTTCGAGAATCACAACTATAGACACAATATAAACGGCTTTAACCAGTCAGACCAAACCCCCACACTGGAGCATCGAATTTAAAGTCAACAACTCCTAAATCATTTTACGTATATTCAATCATATTCATCACCGATATTTAAGAACCCGGAAATAAAACTACTGGTAATCGGCACATATACAATATATATGATCTGAACTCCTGGATAGAGTTTTGACAATCTCATTAAAATCAAGCCCTTTATCACGCTACCATACTGTTCGCTACTAAGGATCTGACCACGCTCTATTGCAGGTCAATACGAGTAGTCGATCAGATTTCAGCCTACAGAATTGTTCGAGATTATATTGTTCGACAGCTTCACTGTGCATGTCGCGTTTCAGTAAGACGCTGTGGAGCAGTCTACGCTGGGTATTGAAAGGTACAATGTCCGTAACGTTTAGCTTATAAGCACAAAAGGATTGCATTGACAAACATATTACACCAACCATTATTATATATTTACTGGGAACAAAATTGGTTTGACGGATACAATTGCATCCGAAAACCTACTTTACGCTTATTAACGAGCAACACATAAATAATGGTTGAAGGCAGTACGATAGCAACTGCATTCCTGCTTGAAATAAAACATTTTAGTTTGTATGTACGTACTAAATCAAAAGTTAGGTTTGATTATGACAACAATAAACTTCTCCCCGAAAAAAAATGGGTAGGTATGTAGGATTTTTTTTATTGATCCTTATTACTATTATGACATAATACGGGTGGTCCTCTATACAACTTCTAAAAACAATTAAAGAAAAGAAAAAAATCCGAGGTGGTGGGCGGTGTTGAAGATCAAACAGTTTAGGGTTGGAGTCTTAAATATAGGGTCGGTCGGAAGAAACTGATGTATTTTTGACACGTATTACCTGTTTAAAAATATATAATCTCGAAAAAAGGAATGTGAATGTCTGTATCCCCAGTCAATCTGGGAGCAGGTCTAAATAGCCTTCATTATTTACTAGCTGGAACACATGTATCGTTTATGTAAAACAACTACCATTGTCGCTACCATATTGTCCTTAAAAAGTTGATTGCTACTATACACAGGCCTAATAATAACCACGGGGTCACAGACACGAACAGTTGCGTGGATTGGTGGGTGGGCGAAGGGCTCTCTTTTCTTAAAATCTTGTTTGGTTTGGTTGTTTGTTTGTATGGTGTTTTACGTCATTTTCAACACATGTAAGATTATATATGAAAGTCGATTTTGTTTGTGGTAGAGGCAGACCACCAACTATTCCAGTGGTAGAACCAGTACTGTACACCTCCCGTCATCCGTAAGAATCGACACTTCCTCACTTAAATGTCGAGCTCCCATTGGGATTCGAACCCGGAGCGGTGAGAGACTGGTAAAAAACACATGCATATTGACACCTTTGTGTTATGGGGCGTACGGAAAAAAAATCATTGCTAAAACGTTGTTTTTTTCTAACATTGGAATGGAGAGGTGGGGATACAACCGAAAAACATGATGGGGTCGACATGTGTTTTTTTTAGTGTGGTAATTCACCACCCATCTCCAACCCTTCCCCCCACACCCCTCCACCCTCCAACAAAAATATGGACGGGGTGGTCTTAGGAGGAGGGGGAAGGAGACTGACTTAAAGCATTACAAGTACTAGTTTTGGATGTTTTTTGGGAAGGGGTCAGTCGTTCCACGCATCACATATTTTTAGGTTTTGTGATGTTTCTGTGGTGACAGAAAGTGTGTGGCTCCCTTACAATAAATTCACATTTTCAATAGGATGTGCAGCGACTCTTAATTAATGTCTGCAGATTCTATGCCCAGTATGCCCCTTTTTATTTCTGAGTAAATTAAGTGGGGCAAGTTGCCGGGGAGGGGGTGGATTAAGGTGGGTTGAGCCTTAAATGCTCATTCCTGTTGGTGCGATACGTATATACGCTTTTGTTTTCGATCTGGTGCTCCGTTAAACATCAACACTTAAACCTAGGCCCGCCACTCTAAATCTCCTTATGTTTCAACATTTCTTTCAACTGCAGCTGATTTATAAGCACAGTTCCGTTATAAACATGTCTGTATCTTACTGATAATAACCTCACATTTCATACATAAATAAAAACGTGATCATAGTTTTTAAATTAGCCTAACTTTATAAAACATATCCCAGAAAATAGAAAGGAAAAAAAAGAGTATTATAGCAGCTTGAATTTATATATTAATCCATGACAGTATTCGTTCGTTTGCGATCACTCGCAGTAATTTTTAACGCTTTTTTTTTATTTATTTTTTATAGTATAACGAATATTTTACTATGCTACTGATTATGAGGCGCCATACGTGACTATATGTTGTAAGATAAATATATACGTTGTGTGTAAATATATATACTGAATACAAAAGTTTATATGATACAGACAAATATATACGTTACTCCGAGATATATATATATTGAATACAAAATATATATAATACAGACAAATATATATGTTACTCCGAAATATATATATTCTGTCCAAAAATATATATTATACAAATATATATGTTAATCCTAGAAATATATATTCTGAAAAGTACATATTCTGTTTTTAAATATATATTGTAGACGCAAATATATACGTCAGTCTGAATATATGTTTTTCCTAATTTATATATTGTAGACGCAAACATTTATATGTTATACCGAAAAATATATTCGGTTTATAAAAAATATATTGTCTGTCTTAATATATTGAAAAAATATTTGAGATGGAAATAAATAGTTTCTCTAAAATAAATATATTGCAGACACAAATATATCAATGAAAGATCGATAAATAAATGGTGCGAACTTCTGGGTGACCGAAACTAAATACATATTTGTTTTCCAAATATATATGCCTTCTGCAAATATATACGTTGGCATAGACTGTGCTGCAAATATATACGTTGGCGTAGACTGCTACACTGTCCCGTTTTTCAAACTCGAGACAAGCCAAATTTAAAGAGCGTATTTCCCAGCGTCCGAGAAGTGTTCCGCATGTTGGAGTTTTTTTAACACGAAAACATAACAAATCCGCAAAAAATGGACGACCAAACATCTAATGTACGAAGAACTATTGATCTTCTTCTTCTTCTTCTTCTTCTTCTTCTTCTTCTTCTTCTTCTTCTTCTTCTTCTTTTTCTTCTTCTTCTAATGTGCCGGGTTCCTCCATACTCGCACATGTGGTGAACTAAGTACAAGTGGTGAACGGTCCAAGTGCAGTTAAAAACAGGTTAAAAAATCTCTGATTGGGGTCTACGCAAACCCCGAAGTCGAGCAGAATGGCATCTGTCTGTTGTTCGTCATTTAGACCGGATGCTAAGTCCTGGAGCATGATTATGAGATGGCTCTCACAGGATCTCTTCTTTCTGAAACCATGCTGTCTTTCAGATAGAATATTATTTCTTTCTTTTGTTAAGCAAACCGCAATTTCAGGCCTTGGTTCAGACCTCGTTAGTGTAATAGCGAGTATCTCGAGTATGCTGATATTGAAATACGCGACTGCGATAATGATCATACTTTGTCTAAAAGTAGTTTTGTAATACAAGAAACTGTCGTGACATATCTGATTCGTCGATGCACCATCTTCTTACCAACGTATTGATCACGTAAACCGTATCCCCCACCCTCCGTTCCACCACCTCAATAATGTTTATATTATCCGAATGCATCAGGCGCGTGGCCTCGGCTGGCGTGGCGCAGTCGGTAGCGCGGCGGATTTGTAACCGGATGTCCCGGGTTCAATCCTCCGTGGTACCACTGAGATTCGTCGGTGTGTTCTTGGGCAAAACACTTTCCCTTAGCCTCGTCCGTCGGATGGAGACCTAAACCGGGCGGTCCTGTGTATCGGTTTATCCCTCGAGCACGTTGAAGAACCATAGGAATATATTCGATACTAAGAGTAGGACACGGTTCCCGGATTCCTGTGTATCCTTCCCCTCTCTCTGGGGCGGCTCTAAATAACCTATACTGTGTTGATAAGCCGTTAAACAACGTTCGATTCGTCAGAGGGAGAGATATAATGATTCATGTTTCCGACTGAACTGTTTAGCAGTGCATTGAATCGTTTCAAGTTCGATTAGATGGTTTGAAAAAACACTCAGATTATTTTACAAAGCATCGGATTGTTTTAAGTTTGATTCAATGGTTTCAAAAGAAGTAGTGAATCAAATAAAGTTACATTGAATTAAATATAATACCGATGAATTAATTCATCTTTGACTGGATGATTTATTAAAAACATACTTTTGGCTCATAGGTAATCGCCACCTATGAAAAACGGGACAGTGTAGCAGTCTACGCCAACGTATATATTTGCAGCACAGTCTGTGCCAACGTATTTATTTGCGGAAGTCATATATATTTGACAATCGTACAAACTCGCTCGTAGATCATCGGAAATAATTATTTTTGAAAAAAAAGATTGAGGCAGTTGGGATCGATATATTTGGAAAACAAATATTTATTTAGTTTCGGTCACCCAGAAGTTCGCACCATTATTTACCGATATGTCATTGATATATTTGTGTCTGCAATATATTTATTTTAGAGAAACTATTTATTTCGATCTCAAATATTTTCATTTTCAATATATTAAGACTGACAATATATTTTTTTATAAAGCGAATATATTTTCGGTATAACATATAAATGTTTGCGTCTACAATATATGAATTAGGGGCAAAAATATTTAGAGTAACGTATATATTTGCGTCTACAATATATATTTAAAAACAGAATATATATTTTTCAGAATATATATTTATAGGAATAACATATATATTTGTGTGATATATATTTTTGGATAGAATATATATATTTCGTAGTAACGTGTATATTTGTCTGTATCATATATATTTTGTGTTCAATATATATATTTCGGAGTAACGTATATATTTGTTTGTATCATAAATATTTTGTATTCAGTATATATATATTTCACACGCAACGTATATATTTATCTTACAACATATAGTCACGTATGGCGCCTCATAACTGATCTAAGATCTCATACATAACTGAAAACATGATAATAATTTAAAAAACCCATAAAAAAACTAAGTTTATAAAACGTTACTGTATATCCGAGAAAATAGAAAGAAAACAACAGTATCGAAAGGATATTGTTGTGGGCATTTCCGTCTAGTCATTTTTTTAACTATAACGGAGTTACTTCCCTTAGGTAAATTAAGTCATACTATGATGTTATTAATTGAGTGGTTTCATATTGGCCCAGATATTGGTCCAAGGACTGTCATATTGGCCCAAGGCCTCGGGCCAATATGACAGTCCTTAGAAGGCCTTGGGCGATCATGACAGTCCTTGGACCAATAACTGGGCCAATATGAAACCACTTAATTAATGACAGTCCTTGGAAGGCCTTGGGCCAATATGACAGTCCTTGGACCAATAACTGGGCCAATATGAAACCACTTAATTAAAGACAATTTTATTAATTAACAGCCACTACATTATACTTTGTTTTTAATCAAATTATTTTGACATAATTTGCGTTTATTTAAAGTAATGTTAATTTCATTTATATATTAAAAAGCGAGCGCGAATGACGTTACTTAACGTGAATGACGTCAATTAAATCTCGTATTGGCGAGTTTCTTCCTATTGGCCTTGTTTTTTTTTCATACTGGCCGACTTCCGGTTCATATTGGCTGAGTTTGCGTCGTATTGTGTGTAGAGTTTCTAGTAAAACACGGCTAATATTGTTAAGTTAATTAATAATGTAATATAATAATAACGTTGAGAAAACCCCTAGACGCTGTATTGAGCCACTATATGCATAGATCCGCTCTGTCAATCAAACATATATCTGACCATGCCAGTTGACCAAATAAATCACATGAGGTATTTACCCCGTTAGATAAAGCACCTGCTGTCCCACAAACAAAAATTGTATACAAATGATTGAGCGTGGACAATGGTGGGCGTGGTTTATCGATTTGTACGGATCTATGTAATACATACTACGAAGATAGGTTGATTTTAAAGGCGCGCTTGCTATTTTAAAGCATGGATAGGGGCAACCGATAAGTTGTTGAAATAGCTTGTTGACAGAATACATGGCATTAGCTTGATACATAATCAAGATAGCCTTTCAAAATTGACTGAATTGAAAGTATCGGCGGAAAACCGCTCTATTTTTGCATGTTTTATTCTCGATTTGAAAGTATTGAACAGTTCTTTTGTTATTTTCTTTGTGTTATCACATTCGTTTCATTCGTATAAAAAAAATAAAATCGGGGATGATTTGGGAATAATGACTCCATATCTCAGGATATCGATTTTTCTACCTTTTTTTAGATCATTTCAAGCCGACAAAATGGCGGATTTTCAGGTTATTCAAAGAGGTGCTCGAGAGGGAACTATTTTTGACGTTGTTATGCTGTCGTCAACGGTGCTACCTGGCGTAGGAAAATGACGATCTGCTGCTGGACTGCACTTACAAGTCGAGCTCCCAGTGGGATTCGAACTCGCAGCGGTGAGAGGCGAAAGTTTACAACGCAACGTCGTTAACCATTCGGCCACGGAGACATATCTACTTTGTTGAAAAGTTGTGTGTATTTTTGTATTGTTTAGAAATATAATGAAAATCAAAACATTGCTACGAATGTATTAATTACATAATGCATTTATCAAGTTATCAATGTGTATAAGTTGCAGCTAGCAATTGAACATCTAATAAATTTGAAATGGAATAAGGCATATCGCAATTTGTCATAATGCAAGTTCAAAATGACAAAATACAATGCGGATATCCCCTTCTGTAGTGCAAAAATGCAACAATGCAAAAGTACAACAATGCAATATTTGACAATTTAAAAAAGGTACAATGAATGAAATTAGGAAATTACAAATGTAGAATTTAGAAATGGAATAAGACATACTGCAATTTGTCATAATGCAAATTCAAAATGACAAAATACAAGAAATTCTTATGGCGGATATTCCCCTACATACATTCTGGATGTAGGGGCGTAGGGGCCGCATATGTTATCTCGATAAATAACGATATTATTATTATTATTATTATTATTATTATATTATTTATTATTATTATTATTATTAATTTTTATTATTATTATTATTATTATCATTATTATTATTATTATTATTATTATTATTATTATTATTTTATTATTATTTTATTATTATTATTATTATTATTATTATTATCATTATTATTTTACTATTATTATTATTATAATTATTTTATTATTATTATTATTACTATTATTTATATATATATTTTTTTATTATTATTATTATTATCATATATTACTATTACTATTATTATTACTATTATTATTATTATAACTATTATTATTATTATTATTATAATTATTATTATGTAGAACTCGAACAAATTTGAACAGAATAGTACCGTTTCTGAAAACGTTTTTAGAAAATAATAATGGAATGTTGTTATTTTTTTCCAGTATTCAACATTTAAAAAATGTATTTGTATTTGAATGAGTTTACCGAAGAAAAAACAATTATATATATATAAAGTTTAAAAAAATCCATTCGAGAATCCACAATATACTAAAGAGTTCCTTAACCACATACATGCAAACGAAAATCAAATGCCCCAGTTTTAAGACAAGCAAGTTCGACTGTTTTTGTTATTCTACCAAGACCAAATAAATATGTTAAAACCAGGTGTTTTAGAACCAATCACAGTAATTATGTACATGCTTTCCATAACAATGTTATAAAATGGACGAAGAAAAAAACATAATATTATTTCAGTGAGTCGACATTTATGAAGTCGACTGTATCGCTTACATACATGTAAAGCTATCCCTTAAATTTGTCTTTAAGGACATATTTCCTAATATTTCCCATCGCTACTTGGTCATTGAAAAAGCATGGGAATCTTGTTTATTTACTGACTGCATGCTCCAACTCAGGTATATTAAGTGAAACCCGCTTGTTTGTTTATTTTGTGTTACATTGCTATATTAGATATTGTCTTGGGTAAGAAAAGCTAAACACAACTTTGTAATTTAGAATAGCATATTCATAATTTAGCTAGTTTAAATACAAAACTTGTCTGATATTTCTTTATTGTTTCTAGAACAAGAATGATAGCAAAGCATTAAATGAACAACTTTCTGTTGTGTGTTTATATTTTATGCACACAAAAAGGATTTATTGGGTGGGCCTCATAATCTGAATCAAGAATATCACAATGTTCTCATGAAATTGCATGGCTAACAGTGATTTCCAGTTACCTATAGAAGAAATTCGCTTCCACCCCCCCATCACAATGTTCTCATGAAATTGCATGGCTAACAGTGGTTTCCAGTTACCTATAGAAATTCGCTCCCCCCCCCCCCACCACCTATAGAAATTCGCTTCCCTCCCCCCTCCCCCACCACCAATACAATAGACTCGAAATTATCCTTAAGTCACTTTTTGTTTTTGTTTGCTTGTTTGCTTAAAAAGTGTGTAAAGACAGACACTGCAATTCGTTTTAAACAATGTTATCGTATCGGACAAAAATGAGATCAATGTCACGCATGTGGATATTGTGACCGACTCTACCTAAGCCCATATGTGTCACAACCACCTTAATTTAAATCCGTAACTCTAATGTATATACCTTTCACAATTAGAGTCACCACCGGATATATCAATATCCGCGACTGACGTCAGCCCTGCAACTCTATTATATACCTTTCACAATTAGAGTCACCATCGGATACATCAATATCCCCGACTGACGTCAGCATGCAGGGTGCATTATTAAGGAATCCCAATCGACATGTACTTTTCCACTTAAGTACATTGTAGACTTTTTTTTTCCTGCACACTGCAATTGGGTTTTTATCCAACATACGTTCCGGATCTCATTAGCAATGTATGCTGAATCTTATTTATAAATCATATCTACACCGCCATGTTGTACAGACTTGGTGAACCATTTGCATTATACGTAATCACGATTTGAAATCACACATGATTAGGTAAGTGATGCATCAATTCTCTTGTCATTATTCCTATGCACTTTTAATGATTTGGCACACGTTTAATTATCAAATTCGTTTTGGCCAAAATACATTTATTATCCATAAACTGGATATCGGAATCGTCACAATCATTAAGAGATTCAGATTGACTAGCCTGGTACCCTGGCCTCCCACTACTGTGCAAAGCATTGTGGGAGGCCAGGGAACCAGGCTACAGATTAATAAGTCACATTCTATGATTACCTTGCACATGTATACACATCAGATGGTAATTATTAACACATCAATTTAATGTACAAATGTAACAATAGCAAAGAAAAGTTTAGAGCATAACGCATACAAGTTCTCTTCGTAACGTATTTATATCCATGCCGTGAAATATGGATAATATCACGTTTGATTCGTTTTAAAAATGCAGTAATATCAATATGACTAATGGCGTCATGCAAATATTTACAAACTAAAGTATTTAAACGATTTTATATGGTTAATATATTAGCATTTTAAATCGAACTAAATTTATATTATAGTGTCAAAATAATGTTTTACATATATATCATCTGAATGGAAAGCGAAAGTAGATTTTACCTTGTGTAGCAAACTAGTGATTTTGAAGTTATACATAATGGTGTATTGATATTTTAAAGGGAGACATGGCAATATATATATTTTTTTTTAAAAACTAGCGTCGTCCCATTTTTTTTAAAATAAGATGCATTTGAAGTAAATTGTTTTTACATGTTACTAACTGTTAAAATAATTGCACCAATAATATATTTAAACCTACTGTAGAACAAAAAGAGAAACAAATATGAAAATTCAGAATTTTATTTAATTAGATGCAAGCAGTTTTTAAATCAAAATAATACTGGATTAATAAATCCTGACCCACATTTTGAAGCTTGACAAAGTCTCCAAAATTGCCAATCTCCGTATGACATAGTTTGATTAAACTTTTGTTTTATTAAACTATTGACACAATTAGTGTCCGTTTGTTTTGACGTTTATCTGATTTACTTGGAAAAAAAAACAAGTGGACTACTGTTAAAAACATCCAATACTGATGGTGAGTTGACATTTTATTTAACCAGAACAGTATTTGCCGTAGTAAGATTACCGAAAAGGGTATGTTGGTGACTGTCTAACAAAGCGGACTATAAATTCGTTGGTAAATAGAAACAACACTGGTTACTGTAAACACAATTCACACAGGTGGCTTTTAAATAGAACACCGCTAAAGCCGATGTTATGGAGCGTGGAAGGTTTGCTTCTTACATTAATTCTCATGAATAGACTCAATAAACAGAGTTTGCTACTGTATTCTCGTGGTTTTGTTTGTTGCTTCCAAAGGATCTCCCTTTTCAGTATTTATTAAAGTAGCTATCCCGCCAACAACTGCCAAATGTTACGACATATTGTACACCGTTTCTTAATGTACTAACGACGATGTATATTTTCCTATTTTGAGAATCCAAACTCACTAGACACAATATAAACCGCTTTAACCAACGGGGCAAACCCCAAAACTGGAGCGCATATTCAATCACCGTTATTTTAAAAGCCATTGAATAAACGTAAACTTTTAATCGGCACATTAATACATTATAATATGACTGAACATCTGGCTAGAGTTTTGATGCAATTTTGCCGTTATTTGGAGGGTTAGTTACATTAATTTTCACATATTTAGTGTAATGTGGCGACTGTAACAAGTCTCCTCGTGCTACGAGTTTGTAGTGTTATTCTGCACTGGTCCTTTGGGATCATCTTGTCCACTATAGGCGGCTTTATACCGAGATGTATACAGATATTGGTATTACTTAATATTAACAACCAGACAAGACATATTTACAATGTATCAAACTGCTTCGTTTTCTTAAACTATACTTTTCGGTCAACAGGTCAACATAAACTTTTTTTTTTTAAAAAGCACTTACGTGGCCGAGATAGTAAAGACGCTGCGTCGCTGAAACTAATAATAATTGTTCTCGCGTCGCTGAAACTAATAATAACTGTTCTCGCGTCGCTGAAACTAATAATAACTGTTCTCGCGTCGCTGAAGCTAATAATAATTGTTCTCGCGTCGCTGAAACTAATAATAACTGTTCTCGCGTCGCTGAAACTAATAATAATTGTTCTCGCGTCGCTGAAACTAATAATAACTGTTCTCATAACTGTAACTATACAACTTCTAGCAGAGTACTAAATGCCAAATTGTCGGAACCAATCAGATTTATTCCGTAGTAGTTTCGTATATTATTTTTTGAAATATCTTAACATTGTGTTAAAATTGTTTTGCCTTATATAAGGCTCGAACCCTATAGACACATACTAGACGACGCTCTAACAGACTGCGCTAAAGGAGCAGTTGGTTTGTTGTGGTATCAAATAGTATATATATAACAACTGCCACGATCTGCAATTTGATTGGTTCCGATAATTTGGCATGTGTGCAATCTCCTAGTTACCCCAGTGGCAGTGCTGCACAGATGCGGTGAGCGCGGTAGGTATGGATTGACAAAATCACCAACCCAGCTGCATTTTGTGATGCACTCCCACTGTTGGAATTGTTATATTAATTATATTCACAACGTTTAAAATACTTTGTAAGGTCATAATAGTATGTCATAATAATTTTCTCCTCTAACTATTTAATTATTTCAAGGGAAATTGCAAACGATATATTACTAAGTGTTGATTTTATTGCGATACAAACATATATAAAACTAAAGTAGAATACTGAAGACAAATTGAAAAGTTCAAATTGTGTTACCTTTTTATTCAAATACATGCAAGCAGATTAAAGTGAAAATGATACTGGATTAACAACTCGCCAATTTGCTGATTAAGTTCCTAACTATTGCTTTGTGTTGCATTAATTCATATGATGACTTATTGCTCTTATAAAACGAAGTACAACGTAGTCATATCTAAAACTATTATCAACCATAATTTTAATTTGTAATAATTTGTATTAATGATTTAGCAACAAAATCCGGCGGAGTCGTGTTTACCAGACATCAGTATTAAATAGAATTATTTATATATAGAAGGTAACATACGCCTTTATTAATTTAATATGAAACTGAAGCACATTATGATGGTTTCCTTTCGCCTCCGGTCCCTTAAACTGTCATTTAATTGTCATTAAAACTCTCAGCGGAACCGTTTATATGTTGCCTTAGACATATCGCCAATTGGCAGTGCGCCCTGTTTGTATAATATCTACTAATGCGAGCTTTAGAAGTACCGCGAACTAGGAGGGAGCCTTGTCTGTATAAGGTCTACTAATGCGAGCTTCAGATATCATACGGAAGAGTTTACTTCATCGTTATCAGGGGAAGCAATTATGCAAATACTCTGATTAAGTAAATCTCAGTATCAGTGTTTTCTCCCCTGGTGGGCCACTATAACACACAACAAGCCAGATCTCTGATGCGACTGTTTCTTATCTTAGACGGTGGTATGGCTGATTGGAAATACATGTATACCGATAATTTGATACATGTGAAGGAAGTTTTTCACACCTTCCCTTCGACTGTGGTAAGGCAGTTTGTAACACAGTAGGTGGTGAAATATTTATCCATGGGCTATTTGAAGCTAATTACGCAAACATCTTGTCTCAGTGAGAGGAATATATATATAGAAGTTATACCAGATATCGGATTAGACTGCTATAAGCGTCTGATGGGTTCTACACAAACAATGAACCTTCAAAATAATAAAAGTACTTAAATAAATGATACTCCAGCTCGCACTAAGCGTTCTGTAGGTTTTAATATAACCTGGTATCTAGTACTATATCTCAGATGACCTTGAGTGATCTGATGGTTCAATACAATAATGAACCTTAGACATATGTCTATATATTGCAGATGACTTTAAGTGATCTGTTGTTCAAATACAATAATGAACACTGGACATAAGTATATATCATAAATTGATAATACGAAATTATTACTATACTACATAGTTAGATAGTATTAACGTAATGTACCAACTAATTGGTATTTCAAATGTAATACAAGTAACATTGTATATACGGAATGAACCTTAGTATACAGAAATGTATAAAGCATAAACAGGCAACAAGGTGTATGATATATTTACCCAGTAATCACATACCCTTATATGTAAAAGAAATATTCAGTTACGGCTGAATTCTGAAATAAACTATACACATGTATCAGGTCAGGTTATCTGAGAATGATGTATAAACATTATAACAATACACATTGTTGGTTGTCTACGGAATAAACCGTAAGATCTGTATGTGAAAGTATCAACGGAACACTGAGACAATTTGAATTTAAAAGAAAGGGGATCCCTGATGAGACTGCCCTTGGTATCTACTGACTATGTGATATCTATATCCAATGCTATATATGATATAAATGAAACATGTCACTCACATAAACTGAAAATAAAAGTAGATATTCCTAAAAACAGTCGAAACATTGCTTTTACTATTATTGTGGTTGAAATATCATTTCAATATTGATAAACATGAATATGTGCAAATATTGTATTATATTATATAAATGTATAATTGGAAATAAAGCAGTGTAGGGTCTATGCTTGAATGAATCTGACTCTGTGGGTGAGTTGGGCTACAGTATTATATATTTACGGACTTCACTTTAAAGCGTACAGGGACGTTAACACAAAGACATTCATTCTCTCTCAACACCGACTTTGTTAAATATTTTCGCTATACTGTTTAACAAATTTATTTTATTTATTATTTATTTTTATTGAAACTTGTTTTCTGTTTTCTAGAATAAATTAATATTTTATAGTTTAAATATTTAGCAAATCGGTTAAATAATGAATGTTTAATATCTCGCTTAACATGTTTAATATCAACTTTCGTCTAAAATCTTTTTCTACGAACATAGTGATTGAAAGTGTGATTAATGAAACGGCCACGTAGATTTACATTTAATGATTTATAAATGCATGCATTCATTATAAAATCAGTCATCTGTGCCTTATTAATACAGGGAGATATAGAACTACGGCCACATCGGCATGTGTCTGGTCTTTTATGATTACGAGTTTATATACATCATTTTTATTTTATTTTAGTACATATATGCTGCACAATATCTTCCGAGTAACCAAATGAAAAGATAGCTTATATACAAGTATCTAAAATCTTAATATTTTCCCCATATATTAAACGATTATTTTATAAATCAGTTACATATTGGAATATGCAAATATGCATTGATAAGCATGATAATTTGGAGAGTTAATTATTATCAAGTGAGATAAACAGCGATTATAACCAGATAACACTTGAATTAATGAACCCCTAATGCGCAGTTTTATGTGATGTTGCGGGAACAAATTAATTAGTAACAGAACACTTTATGTTATATTTTGGCAATATTAAATTAATATATTTTTTTTTATAATTATTGTAATTCCTAATAGTTATTGTTTTAACTGTAAAACAAACATGCTATATTTGTAAAATAATAGTTATTGAATCTATTCCGTATATATATAGACATTACTTTGTAAAATGAAATTAGACAATACTGCAAATATCTTCAATCTCGATCGCATATTGTTATATGTAATTAATGTATTACATGTCAATATTGAAAGATGCAGGATGTGCACATGTTTGTGAAATATAAACCCAATGATATTTTTTTTTATAATTTATGCAAAAAGTAAAAATAAGTCTGAACAAAGAATCATCAAATTAGAAGGATCTACCTTATTTGATGTAGCTAATTCATATATTTCATCAAAATTATCGTTACTTTATATTTCTAACAAATTAAGTGTTACTTACCTCTGGCAATTTTTTCCTTAATATTATCCTTTCAACTGTATATGTTTCAGGTAAAACATTTGGTTTGACACTGCGTCTACATTTTCGAATACATATTGGTATTGCGTTTCCCTCATTAAGTGTCTTGTAATTAACTCTTCCTTTACGAGGTGTTTTGCATGACTGTTCCATAGTTAGTTTAAAATTGATATGCATTTAAGAATTATACCACGTGCACAAATTTAATTCGACACGTGTCAGGCAAATATCATGTGCGTGCAATAAACAAAACCATAGCATGAATATTGAATAAGTGACACCTAACTACGCGCTCGTAATAATGACGCGTGTCATTAATCCTTTAAATACACAGATTTGTGACACCGATATGTATATTCAAAATTGATTAAATCAAACCCCGGAATAGACAATACCTTTTCATTTCCATAGACAGTTTTTAAATATATCATTAGATTTATTGTGTATTTTGTTTGTTAAAAAAAATAAATTAAATTTCAATATTTTATCTACAATATATCAAACGAATACCTTTTCGCTACCTCATAATACATGAGTTTATTTTGTTGTTCTATCATAGTCCATACTTATAAGTAACGAATGCAATACTGTATCGCGATAATAGAGAAACACGTTAAACGGCCATTTTCAAATGAATTTTGAAGCAATAAAACAATAACTTATTTTAAATCAGATTATATATTTAGAATCTACATGATTACACCTTTTAAAACATATGCCGGATGGTGTATTAATTTAGACATAATTTTAAGAAAATAGTGAGTAAAAACTGATGGTTAACGTTATTTACAAAATTTGTACATAAGAATAGAGCAGAAACTAGTGGTATTTTTCAAACGAAAATTGAAGCAACCAAATATTGAGCTATTTTGATGAAAAAAGTATCACCCTAAAGGAATTAAATTAACCATTAAGGCCATATGCCGGATGGTATATAAAGTTAATAAGAAAGTTCAATTTTAAATCGTTTTTTGATTTCTCCCTATATAAATCAATGTAAATTTCTTATTAGTATCTTAGTATCTATTGGCGCAGTCATCTGATGGCTTATCAGATCAAGTGCTGATAAAACTGCCTATGATGAAAATTCTTGGACATGTATCGCGAACTAGGAGGGAGCCCTGTCTGTATAAGGTCTACTAATGCGAGCTTCAGATATATCGCGAACTAGGATGGAGCCGTATGTGTATAAAGTGGAGTGCGTGGTCCAGTGGTAGAGCGCCGAACTCCAGATCGAGAGTTTTTGGGTTCGATCCTCGCCGCGGCCACTTTATTTGTCCTTGAGCAAGATAATTAATCCACATTGCTTAGTACTGGTTCTACCACGGAAGCCATCGAGAGTGATTAATCTAAGTTGCAATAACTTGTTTCGCAATCGATGTAAAATAAATATGTTTAAAGTAAAGTAGGAGGGAGCCTTATCTGTATAAGGTCTACTTATGAGAGCTTCAGACGTACCGTGCACTAGGAGGGATCTCTGTGTTTATAATGTCTACTTCTGCCAGCTTCAGACGTACCTCAGACTAGGAGGGAGACCCATCTGTATACTGTTTACTTATGCGAGCTTCAGACGTATCGCGATCTAGGAGGAAGGCTTATCTGTATAAGGTCTATTTCTGCCAGCTTCAGTCGTACCACGAACTAGGTAGGAGACATATCTGTATAATGTCTACTTCTGCTAGTTCAGACGTAACGCGAAGCCAGAGGGAGCCTTATCTGTATAAGGTCTACTAATTCTAGTTTGGTATTGTTCAAACTGACATACTTTTGACATGTTGGTCACTTGCTTCCGAATTTCAAGTTTTCATTTTCAAAGGGACAGGAAGTGAAACGTCTCTTTTGACATAATAAATCCTACGTTTAATATATTGGCCATTTTCATAATAGCCTTTCATTAGAATGCCACTTCAAATTGATTATTATTGATGAATAATTAACCTTCCTTTGGATTAGAGAACGTCTGTTCATTATAAATCATAATCTACCTTTGAAATACAGGTCATTGACATATTTCTAACCTACCTTTGAAATACTGGTCACTTTGACATACTTGAAACCTTACTTTGAAATACATGGGGATGGGGAGAGAATGTGTATAGGTAACTGTAAATCACTGTCAGACGTGCAGTTTCATGAGAAAAGGGTGATATTCAATTTTGTTTCAGCTGATGGAGCCCTCCCAATATAGTTTTTGTATAAAACCAACATATTGAAACATAAAAACAGGTGTTTCATTATTTGTGTGTTTTCCTTCTAAAACAATGAATTATCAACACAGCTTTGTATTAAGTACAGCTTACTTGTTAATATGCATTTTATTCTTCATAAAATAAAGTTTGAAGTGTTATATACTGCTATACCCTGGATACTGTTCTTTTCAAAAAGAGAAAACTTGACTGGGGCCTCGGTTTATATACCTGAGGTAAGCGTACATGTAGCAATCAACATCGACCATTTTGCCACTTACCGTTCCAGTGCGGTAGCCCTATTATCAACCCTTTATTGTTTGGGATGTCACATACCTTGCCTCTTGTTTAGTCTTGTACTTCTTGTTTGTTTCGATACGTGTTTTGGACTGACTGTGGTCCTTGAATGCTACATTTTCCGTTAGACTGTTACATATACCACTGTTGCAGAGTCTAATATTACGTATAATAAAAGTAGAAGGTGTGCCTCCACCATTAAAAATAACGACAATCATACATAGCACTAAATGTGCTGGAAAATGACCATCATACACAGCACTAAATGTGCTGGAAAATGACTTTAATCAGCAAAAAAATATTTTACAAATATTCATTTTATGTGGGAAAATGGGAAATACATCTAGATTGTCGTGTGCCCCTTTAAATTTTCTAGATAATGCACAGGTTTATGTTTTTTACAACGCATATAACCGCTTCTGTATGCGATGGACAGAGACGAGATCATGACCCAAAAGGGAGCGATTGCGTAGCTTAAAGGTATAATTACTGGAAAACGTTCGTATTAATAATGATCTATCGTATTAACAAAAAAGTGATTTTTTTTTTAATAGTACCATGTTTCTGTTTTCGATGCCATTTTACAGCTATACCGCAGTTTTGTCACAAGGGAAAGAATGTAATTATGCATGCTTTAACGATATTTCTATCCTATCACGACGGTGTCTACTTGTAGCAGTGAGCTCAATGCACAATGCTCAACTTTATAGTTCTGCCACACTGAAGAAATACCACGCCGTATGCACAAATGATACCCCACCCAGTCACAATATACTGACACCGAGCCGACTTGGCCTAGAACTACCATTTATATTTCACAGGAAAAATGTATTACTTTCTTATTATTTGCATTTTTCTTTCATATATACATCATGTTATTTACATATGTGCCACATATCTAAATGATATATGTTTCATGTTAAAATAATACACCACATATCAAATGCACACATATGTATTTCATATGATTTTTTTTTACCTGAAATACATAAATTATTTTTTAAAAAAAATGGTAGAATATTATAGGAAATGGTTTAACATCCGTTTTTATTTTTAATATCTTTTAGTACAATACATTTTCGTATGTATTACATATGTGTTACTTTCATATGAAATACATATGTATCACATATGCAAAACATAAGAATTTCATGTCTAGATATTTTTCCTGTGATATATACTTAACGTCAAGTAAGGAAGCTACTGTAAGGAAGCTACTAGTACCCTTTTTAGGAAAGTGTTGGTATTTACTTGGCCGGGGATTGAATTCATAACCTCAAGCATGTGAGGTGGTACCGCAACGGTCACAACTTAAGAAACATAAACATACACACATGTATTGCATAGCCTTAAAATTCTTACCAACATATAACAACATTTTCTACTATTCAGTCAAAACCGCAAACAACCTATGAAATATCATGTTTTAATTACACGGATTTTAACTTCTTAAAACAATTAACTAGAAAACATGCAAAGGTGTCAATGGCAAGGGACAGACCTTTTATCGTTAATTGTTTCATATACACGCCTACTAGACTCCGCAACCGCCTCCAAAAAGAGGTGATAATACGACGTTTCGGAGACACTTCCGATGCGGTTGCGGAGAGTAAATTGAAGCAGCAACGGTAAGTGTATATTTAATATTTTCGTTTTTTTCGGCCCTAACTTGATCTTTTTCAAAAATCGGGGAATGTGGTACGATGTAGGAATGTTTTCCCTTCCTGTTTCATGTGTTGGTTTCAAAATATATTGAAAAATGTGGTCTGTAGAATTGTCATATGTCAATCGACGAGTGTAATTTTCTCAACTGGGCATGGTTTTTACTTTGTTTTTCTGCTGTTTTATGAGAAATCTGCCCACGAATGAGGTCTGTGACTTTGAAATCACCTATCTTTCATCGTTCAATGAAAAAAATTCAAAATCAATAGTAAACTAAGTTTAGACAGAACAGGGGAAAACAACTAAGTTTAGACAGAACAGGGGAAAACAAACGCAAATGATAATGGCGATGCAGACCAGTGAGGGATATTCACAACGGCGAATCCACCTCCCGATGGAGACACCCCTGAAAACGCGTTTTTCCGTGTGGTGTTGTAACGGACATGTTCTGTAATCTAAAATCAACTCAACGGAAGTAATATAAGGACTGTGACGTTTTTATGACAAACATTATGTTTCATAAATGATGCATGGGACATTCTGTGATCGTTTTTAACACAAGTTGATGTATCACGCAACTGTTACGTCTGTAAGAATACTATACAAGTATAGACACGGTTCGTCTTAGTACAATATCATATAATCGTGGATGGTTGAAGAGGTCATAATGGCAGATATATCGACCTTGGACGAAGGTCATAAAGAATGATAATGTTAGTATTACTCTTACGCAGGCAAAGATAACGACATATCAATGAATTTGTTTTGTATAGGTAATATTCTAGAGCAACGTTTGCTTTGACATTTGTATATTTATCTAAATACAAGCAAATAATAAACTACAATCCTTCTTTTATTCACATATAATGAGGGTAAATTTATTCGTTACGCCATTACGATGTTCGACTGTTATTGATGTGTGTTTAATAAAATATTGTGTCCATGGCAGTAGTTTCTTGATTTTAGAACCAAACATGTATTATTTCCAGGGTGCAACAAAAACTTGCTAAACGTGTTTCCCTCAGTATATATCCAGTAATCTAGATCTTGGACATATAGTTCTCCGGGGGTAAACCCCCAGGTGTGAATGGTTCACTCTAGTATATATCACCGTGTGTGAAAAAAAGTCAATGGTCTCTTCTGTATTACTCATCGTGAGTGAAGGACTGTCGTGTGAGAAGAACTGTCAATGGTGTATACTGTATTACTCATCGTGAGTGAAGGACTGTCAATGGTCTCTTCTGTATTACTCATCGTGAGTGAAGGACTGCCAATGGTCTCTTCTGTATTACTAATCGTGCGTGAAGGACTGTCAATGGTTCTATTTTGTATTACTTATAAAGATATATATAGAAACACTAAAACGGAATAGTAAACTTAGGCAAACTTGGTTGTTTCACTGTATCAATATAAACAGTTTAAACGAAATAGACAGTGTCTTGTAATTGCAATGTTATGTAACAGTAATAAAGTATGCTTCCGACTTACTTTTCAAAATTTATAAATATTTGTGCTAAAACCGGCAATGACATTTCACGGAGATACAGACATTTTACAGGTTCATAATGTGTCTAATATTTATTACAACAGCTATTCGCATCGTATTCAGTATGAGCATACCATTTATAACTTGAACTAAAGGAGCATATAGGATCTGGATTAGTAAATGTGTATTTGAAAACTTAAAACTTCAGTATTTATTGACATTCACACTAGCGTTTGTTTAGTGCTGTGTGGCAGCCGTAAAAAGTCACACCGACTACAAATCAGTAGTGTTATTACTTACTGGTCCTTTGGGATCATCAAGCCCAATCTTTGTGGCATTACAGTGGAATATCGCTTAAGCTGGTGCTAGGAGGCGTGAGAGGTGTTGCATTTTACATTACCCCTCATGAACAGACTCAATAAAACCGAGTCTGCTACTTTTATCTGTTGCTTCCAATGGATCCACTTTTCAGTATTTATTGACATTCTCACTAGCGTTGTTTTAGTGCTGTGTGGCGGCCGTAAAAAGTCGCCCTGACTACAAATCAGTAGTGTTATTACTTACTGGTCCTTTGGGATCATCAAGCCAATTCTTTATGGCATTAAAGTAGAATATCGCTTAGCCGGTGCTAGGAGGGTGAGAGGTGTTGCACTTTACATTAACCCTCATGAACAGACTCAATAAACCGAGTTTGCTACTTTTAACTCTTGTTTGTGTTTGTTGCTTCCAAGGGATCCACTTTTCAGTATGTATTAACATTCATATTAGCGTTTGTTTAGTGCTGTGTTGCGGCCGTAAAAAGTCGCCCCGACTATAAATCAGTAGTGTTATTACTTACTGGTCCTTTGCGATCATCAAGCCCATTCTTTGTGGCATTAAAGTAGTAGAATATCGCTTAAACCGGTGCTAGGAGGGAGAGAGGTGTTACACTTTACATTACCCCTCATGAACAGACTCAATAAAACCGAGTCTGCTACTTTTATCTCTTGTTTGGGTTTGTTGCTTCCAAGGGATCCATTTTTCAGTATGTATTGACATTCACATTAGCGTATGTTAAGTGCTGTGTGGCGGCCGTAAAAAGTCGCCCCGACTACAAATCAGTAGTGTTATTACTTACTGGTCCTTTGGGATCATCAATCCCATTCTTTGTGGCATTAAAGTAGAATATCGCTTAAACCGGTGCTAGGAGGCGTGAGAGGTGTTGCACTTTACATTACCACTCAATAAAACCGAGTCTGCTACTTTTATCTATTGTTTGTGATTATTGCTTCCAAGGGGATCCACTTTTCACTATTTATTAATGTCCAATGAGGAAATTTCAATTTTGGGATAAACACCCATATATGGTTTGTATTTATATATACAACGAACTGTTTTAAAGACATAAAGACAGTTCCAAAAATGTTACCCGATAGACAGTTTAGATTATCAGAGTTGAACAAGAACAATTGTTCAAAGACAAAATTGTAATTGCCTCAGTCACATAAATATACACTACTACTTTTAACTACTAAAATAATTGTGAGAATCCATAATGGCAGCAGTTAACATTTTATAAAACGGGCATTAGATTGTCGTCTGTCCTTTTAAATGTAATTCCCAACATCCAATATCTTTTCCATCTTTTCTTGCCAATAAGTGTCATCTTGTACTATAACAGTTTTTTCGATAGTTGTTGTTTTCTCCTGAACTAAATGTACCTCTAACTTTTTATTGATACGTTCCTAATCTATAATAATATGTTTGCCGTAGATTATAAGACTGAAAGTGTGTAATTTGAAATAAATGAAATACGCGTTGTGTCCCTTACAGAAATCCGTTAGTTTGAATATTCAAATAACTTCTTGCGGGTTTAACCTTTCTATAACAGCATGGACAGATTATAATTTTGGGTGAACATGAAGCTGATTTATCACATAACACGCGGTGTGGGAGTGTAATAACACCATTCAATATTTTCGATATTCCACTAGTGGTATAACATAACGTTAATGACGTCATGGACGTCACGTTAATGTACGTTTTCTGACGTGTTTAAGCGACAGGCAAATTGCAATAAAAGGCGATATGTGAGTTATGTGATAAATAGAATCTAACATTCGTTCTCATTCATTATTGAATTTATTAAACGAGTTGGCAAAATGATATAATGCGAGGCAAGAATTCATTATTGAATTTATTAAACGAGTTGGCAAAATGATATAATGCGAGGCTTTATATCATTTTGCCAACTCGTTTAATAAATTCAATAATGAATGAAAGAGCCTCGCATTATATAATTTTGCCAACTCGTTTAATAAATTCAATAATGAATGAGTACTCATGTAAGATCCTCTATGAATTCTTCTTTATACTGTATTAAACGATGTCTACACGTAATGATATAAACATATGACTTTGTTGTTTTATTCCAAGTCATCATTAACATTCCTCTGGTTCTGACACGCGATTTACCCATCAGATCTAGATAACTATTCAAAACTTCTAGACAATACTTGTCATTTATGATGCTTGTAATTTATCAAACTTAGATTGTTCTGGGTATTTAACCGTATTAGTTGCCAAGGTTAATGATCGTTAATGATAAATATACTGGTATTACTCATTTTGAAAGACATTGCGAGAGAGTGACGATACTTACGAACATTCAAGTGTTTATGAAGTCAAAAATGATTTCGCTACGTAGCGTTATTTTACTCAACCGCTTTTATTCAGTGTAAGATGACATCCTGCGGAAGGGATGTAAATTCGCCGGTCCCATGTGCAGGAGAGCCATACACTCAACCAAGGAATTTATACGAATTAACGTATATATAAACTCAAACTACTGTATACTATATATATTCTATATAGCAATTGGTTAGACCGGTCAATAAACAGTGTACGACCAATATATATATAAAAATATACAACAAAACAGTAGGGATGAGAAACCTCCGTGACTAGTGTACTAACGGGGCATGTCACTACCATGACACAGTGTGAAACCGCAACTGTGGCCAGACACCCGGAACCCCACTTTAAAACGGTGAATCTCGCTGAACTTTTGTTTTAATGGCGGCGTTCTACAGTTTTTAGAAAAGCCTGTACAGTTGATACGGCGGTAGCGGATCATCGGTAGTAGCGGATCAGTTTCTGACATTTAATTTATTCAGCCCATATACATTTTTTTATCAAACTTTCCATGTTTGAAAAGTTATCACATAAGCATACATCAATACATTAGCCTACATATTTGGTACATATTTCCGAGAGTAATTACCTACTTAGAGTAACACCTATCAAGAAAAGTGATCCGTTAATGTCTGAAGGATGTGAGTTTTAAAATGAAAAAATCAATACATTTAAAATGAAATAAGGTATAACAGATGCTTTTTTTTTTATTACAGTTTGTTGGAATATGCTCAGGCCTGATCATCGAAATATCCATGATTTAAAGTTTAATACGGATAGGGACAATGATCCTGTAATCAGGCAAAATGGCAGATTTTCGTCACTCATCCAGCACACGTATAAGGCATAGTTCATAATAATGTTGGTTGTCATATTGCTGAGAGAGCAGAATCTAGTAAGAAACCCTTCAGTTTTAAATTTACGATTTTAACCCGAGTGATCCTTTACTACCTAACGCATTGTATATATCTATTGAAAGCCGCAGGTGACCCTGTGATTATAATCATTTTTTACTATATGTTTAACTGAATTATTATAATCACCACATTTCTACGATTTTGTACGTATTATAATTATTCTCAAAATCCATACATTTTTAGCTCTCTGGAAATATGTATACATTCTGAAAATGTTAACACTTTTATTATAATCACCACATTTCTTCTATTTTGTAAGTGTTATCATTACTATCAACATCCATACATTTTTAGCTCTCTGATTTTTTCTTTTATTATAACCACCACATTGCTACGATTTTGTACGTGTTATCATTATTATCAAAATCGATACATCAGCTGTCTGAAAAAATGTATACATTCTGAAAATGTTAACACTTTTATTATAATCACCACATTTCTACGATTTTGTACGTGTTATCATTATTATCGAAATGCATACATTTTTAGCTCTCTGGAAAAATGTATATATTCTGAAAATGTTAACATTTTTATTATAATCACCACATTTCTTCTATTTTGTAAGTGTTATCATTACTATCAACATCCATACATTTTTAGCTCTCTGATTTTTTCTTTTATTATAACCACCACATTGCTACGATTTTGTACGTGTTATCATTATTATCAAAATCGATACATCAGCTGTCTGAAAAAATGTATACATTCTGAAAATGTTAACATTTTTATTATAACCCGCACATGACATTGTATGCATTATAATAACAACATCCGTACGATTACCTCCCTTAGCTCTCTGAAAATGTATACATTCTCAAAATGTTAACATTCTCAAAATCGATACATGTGCGTCTTATAATTCTAAATCTCGCGAGACAATTTATGTCCGGGGGAGTTGGCTTTTGGAAAATGTGTGTATTATAATTCTAAATCTCGCGAGACAATTTATGTCCGGGGGAATTGGCTTTTGGAAAATGTGTGTATTATAATATTTGACCTCAATATTTGACCTAGAGCGTATGGGGGTTGGTACGGGGTCATGCGGATAATTAAAGAACAAGGATTCTGATGTTTAATAGCAGCGTAGCTTTGGATTTTTTCTAATAGATGAGTTTAGTAGAATAAAAGTAATGACAAAAATTAGTAAAAAAATGGGTAAGGGTCAACTTATTCTGTGGCACATTCTACTCCACTAAGAGCAGGGTTAAACATGCCTATTTGGTTTGTGTGGGGATACGGGGTCTTCCACAGGAGTAATGTAAGGGATAGGGGAAATCAAATTTGAATATCATAGGGTGAATGTGGGAGGGAGTTACCCTGTGAGTAACCAATATTTTTAGGGATCAAAGTTTTTTTAAATGCAATTTGAAGTATATTAAACTGTAAATGAAAAGATTTTTTAGAAATATACTGAGTAGCCTAACAAAAGCTATATTTATAGCTATCAATAGCTAGTATATTTATAGACAGGTATACTATTCAGGTTAACTGGTATTTTTAAGGGACAGGGCAGAAAGATCAAGGGGGTGAAGTCAATTAAAGAGTAGGGGGAATTAGATTTTAGAATTAAGGGATATGGGGAATATTCTCTTAAATGCCCCGTGGAAGACTGGGATATCTAGCTGGGGTTAGGTAGGCCATTCCACTGACAACTCAATATACAAATAAAATACATACGCCTCCTTTCTAGTATGACAAAGAACAGCAGATTGACTCACTTAATTACTCTAATCCTTAGTATTACAAGAAGCGAGAGTATTTACTAATAGTACCCCACCCATCCACTGCTGCTAGCATGTGCTAATAAGTAAATAACGAAGGTTTAATACATGACACATCGTTCTTTGATCCAATTTTTTAACTGTTTGCATAATAAATATATAATATTATTTAATTTTAAAACCATTTGTTCTTTAATACCTTCAGCTTTTAATTAATTAAACCCGTTCAAGATAAACAGTGAAGTAAGAAGAGAGTGAAAGGGCACATAATCGAATCTCGCACGATCTCGTATGGCTAAAACGAGAAAGATAAGCGTCTCTGTACATGATCAGAAATTTCATCGTGATCGCTGGGCGCTCTTTAAAAATGCTTATAACTGCGGCAGGTGCGCGGTTAACGCTATCAGTAAATTGTTATGAATATAGCGGAATGGGTTCATTGTACCGGTAATCAGATTCGCGTTAATCTAGTTGTATTAAAGATAAACTTGTTACACCTTCGTTGCTATTTTGACGCTTCTATACATACACATATTCTTTCAAGGTTTATTAAAATCAAGGTTTATTTATTGGCAAATGCTGGTTAGCGGTAGATGACGATTTTTATTTTGAGTGTTTGTAAAAAGGGGCGTTAGCATTAAGTTAAGCGTACTAGAGTTACGAGTGATTTCTTTTTGTATTTATTTCGAAACATATTTAAAAGATGTCATTGATTGTTGTTGTTTTCTAAATGTGTATTCATTTATAGAAATATAATATAACTACAAAACTCTGGTGTAACCTGACCTAACCTAATTATTAGTAAGTGCAACTAGTCTGTGGTTTATCTAACTTCTTTTTTTTTTTTACGTTTTAAATTATTAATGTTCTCAATTCACACTCATTTTTTTTGATTGAATTGTTTTTTTTATATATTACATAATAACACATTTTTAAAATACTAGCATCCGTCTAAGTGGAACTTTTATATATCTTGTAACATGACACAGTAATTCGCAACACCGAATGAGATAATTTTGTATAAAAAAATAATATCACATGAAAAACTTGTAATTAAACACGTAAGTGGGTTTTAACAGTGCAGATACATCAGTTTAGCAATAGTTATATATTTCCTAATATTGTCATATTAAAACGGCATAACAAATCAATTTGTTACTATGATAATTTGTTAAATAAAAATGAAACGTTAACACACTTATGCGTGTGTTTTTTGACAAATCCGAATGAACATAATCTATTTCTTATGTGTTTAGTTTCATAGATGCATATAATATAAATAAAATTGAAAAATAATAATATTACACAATCATGGTATATATTCGATGTCAACACACCACGGGTGTCCAGTGTTTGCCAGTGATTTATGGCCTCTTTGATCTAAACAAACATCCTGCTTAGGACGACCAATTAGCCACGGGGCACCGTATAATTATGATTGGAGAAACCCTTTATATCTTTTGATCGCAATAAACAAAAATACTATCTCCAGGACGCATAATTTATGGTGAAATGCATTGGAAAGCGCTCAATTGATACAGACATTAGAAGTTGTTGTTCGTTGTTCAACTGCTGGAAAGGACATTTAATTAACCAAAAGAGCACCAACACAGATGGGTTGAATAAGAGTTTTTAAAACATAATTAAAGCGTTTACATAAACAAAAAGTGTACCACTACATTCTTTAATCATATTTCTCGACAGCGAGGTGTTTTTATTGGAGGAATTAACTAAAATTAAAAAACCTAAAGCGGATTCCTACAGCATCGTCGTTGGCTAGAATCGGCCATGTATGGCCGTTTTGGTCGACACTCTATGTCGTCTTTAAGACAAAATTAAGGTTTTTACATAACAAAAAATGTACCACTACATCCGTCAATCATATTTCATGACAATGAGCTGTCTATTTCCTAGGAATTAACTAAAACAAAAAAAATGTATAGCGAAGTCAAACAAGATGGCATTTCATAATCATTGGATGGAATCGGCATGTATGGTCGTTTTGTGCGATATCTATGCAATTGTTAAGACAAATTATTAGACAAAATTAAGGTTTTTGCATAACAAAAAGTGTACCACTACATTCTTCAATCATATTTCTCGACAGCGAGCTGTCTATTTCCTAGGAATTAAATAAAACAAACAAATTAATAGAGAAGTACAAAAGGGTGCATTTAATCGGCATTGGCTAGAATCGGCCATGCTGGTCGATATCTATGCAGTCTTTAACACAAATTATTAGATAAAATAAAGGAGTTTTGCATAAAAAAAGTGGACCACTACTTTTTACAATCACAGTTTTTAACGGCGAGCTGTTTATTTTTGAGGAATTAATTAAAACAAACAAATGTATAGCGGATTTGCGCCATCTCGACATCTCTGATAAACAATACTTTAACAAACACGGCCGACCAACAGTTTGTGCATTTTATTTTATATCAATCAATGTCAATATCAACTATTTGTAATATAACAACAAACAAGTTCTGTGAAGTAAGATGACCTAATAATGCAAAACAGTCAAATATTTTACAATTTCACAAAGCAGAGCACTTCACCAATGGAAACAAAATGGCGGATATTCAGAAAAGTTTACCGCTAAAACGAGGTTCCTTCCACTTCTCGAAGCCATACGAGATTTCAGTCAGCTGCGCTATATCTCCATTACGGGTCACCATTCACTCTCTTCTTACTTCACTGAGATAAATAAATTGTACGCGTATGTAAACGCCCGAGCCCATATATGGTAACTATTCTTCTTGATCATCTGAGGCGCTTGACATTTTGCAGTTCACGCGTCCGGTAAATTCAGATTGAAAATAATAGCGAAGAGGGCGCAGTTAAAAATGTATACATTTTCAGAGCACAACATTTTGCCAAGTCTCCCCGACAAAAATTGTCGCGCGGGATTTAGAATTATAACACACACAGCTAAACATGTATCGATTTTCAGAATGTTAAGATTTTCAGAATGTATGCATTTTTTCAGAGAGCTAAAAATGTATGGATTTTGATAATAATGATAACACGTACAAAATCGTAGAAATGTGGTGATTATAATAAAAATGTTAACATTTTCAGAATGTATGCATTTTTTCAGAGAGCTAAAAATGTATGGATTTTGATAATAATGATAACACGTACAAAATCGTAGCAATGTGGTGATTATAATAAAAATGTTAACATTTTCAGAATGTATACATTTTTTCAGAGAGCTAAAAATGTATGGATTTTGATAATAATGATAACACGTACAAAATCGTAGAAATGTGGTGATTATAATAATTCAGTTAAACATATAGTAAAAAATAATTATAATCACAGGGTCACCTACGGCTTTCCATATATATCATTGCATAATCAACACGACCAGGGAGGAGTATATGTGCTTTTGCAGTAATTGCTATTATAGCAAGGTAAAACACATATTAAAGTGCATTTGGTTGATGTGCTCAAGGGTCTTATCAGAAGTATTGAAATATCTACTACCCAGTTTTGTAAGGTCTACTGAGGATGACCTCGAACCTCCATAGACCTATAGCGAGGCAAAACAAGCATTTAAAAGGCATTATACTATTTTATATCATTTCTATACATCAACAGAACAGTCACAATGATTCCACGGATGGTGTACATGATAAAATCGTTGTTATCTAGCATCTCTGAGATTACAGAAAACTACTTTCCAGAGTATTTAAAAGGACTTGAGGCCATGGAAGCATTATGATGTCAATCAAATTACAAATAATACAAGCATAATTTGTTTAAATTTCAATACACCTATTCAATAAACAAGTCCCCATGATTTCAATATTTCAATTTTACAAATTGTTGATGTTATTGTGCCAATAATATGCATAAAGCTAAATTAGAATATATACAAGAAAGCAGTAAAACATCCTTTTATTTAAATACCTGCATAGGAGGGACAACTATCTAAATAAGGTCTACCAATGCGAGACGTACGGCGATGTAGGAGGGTGACCTATCCGTATAAGTATCTACTAATACAAGCTTCAGACGTACCGCGAAGTAGAGGTGAGACCTATCTGTATAATGTCTACAAATGCGAGCTTCATACGAACAGCAAACTAGGAGGGAAACCTATCTGTATAAGGTCTACTAATTCGAGCGTCAGGCGTACTGCGGACTAGGAAGGATCCTTATCTGTATAATGTTTACTAGTGCGAGCTTCTGGCATACTGCGGACTAGGAAGAAACCGTACTTGTATAATGTCTACTAATGCAAGCTTCAGACGTACCGCAAACTAGGAGGGAACCTTATCTGTATAACGTCTACTTACGCGAGCTTCTGACGCACCGTGCACTAGGAGGGAGACCTATCTGTATAATGTCTACTTACGCGAGCTTCAAACCTAACACGAAATAAGAAGTAGCCTTATCTGTATAAGGTCTACTAATTCTAGTTTCCATTGGTATTCTGCAGATAAAAATGCTACTTGTACGATGTTCACTACTCGATGTATGTAAAGGAAATGATGTCCTGCGTTGAATTTGATAGCTTAAATACCCGATTTCGCCATGAGCTGGTGAACATGAAGTTACAAAGAAACACACGCCTACAAAGAAGAAAGCGGTTTAAATACAGGACCTGTAGCTTTTACGAATGCAAACATAATGTGTTTTTCTGATCACATCTGTCATAACATTTGGGACTTTTCAAGTTGTCTTCAAGTATTCTTCCTTATATCTTAACTATTAGTAGTGCAATGTAATCTACAATTAGTAATATGCAAAAGTAGGTTGTTTTAAACTACTATTCAAAAGTAGGTTGTTTTAAACTACTATTCATATTTCATTCATCCTTTTTCAGAACATAAGACTAATAAAAAGTTTAAATAATCATAACATATCGATCATTAATTGTGACGTACAACCATTGGCAAGTATACGAGAAACTAAAACAACAGAATTCGTGCAAAATCGCAGCAAACAAATTTACGCAATTCCTCCGTTTTATTGTATTGTGTTTTTCCAATCTAAAATATTAGTATTTATTGTATTATGTTTGAAAACTGTTCTTTTTATAAATTTAATCACTTTTACCTAGAAAAAAAAAGATTTTGAAATTAATTCGTAAATTACGAATTCGCAAATAGCGTTTCGATAATTCGGATGATCGATTATTTGTAATTGGCGTGCTACATGTGTACTTGGGATGAATAAAATGTAGTTGGCATATCTTCATTAAAAGAAATTTGTGAACAGATAGAACAAAACAAGAATTTAAAAATATCTATTCTAGTGCATTAAACGAGAGCTACATTGTGAGAGTTGTTTTCGTGTACAAATTCTCTTGTGAGGCTATTTTTGTTTCGTAGAGTTCACCCCAATACTCTTTTAATTTTAAATGTTTATTTGAACATCATGGGGTGTGTTAAGCAACGTTTTTTGTTTCTATGTGGGATTTTAACAAAGGCAAACCCACAACCTCCAGACGTAAATACATTAACCATATACGCATGTCGGGGAGACATCTCCCTCTCACAAGTACAATAAATAGTAAATAACTAAACACTTTATAATGATCATCCAAATTAAGACAATTTAAATAACAAAATATTTCATCAACTGGATATTCCTGAATGTAAGTAACCATAATCACCGCAGCTTGAATAATAGCTTTAATGGTCAATAATTATAAAAGGCTGAAATAAATTTAACAATGTCCAAACTAACATATTTTTTATTTAAAAAGCAACAACAACAACAACAGCACTAAACCTATGGGGCTCATTTCAACACATTTTATTCAACCTCAATTAGATTATTGAAATGGTGTTTATGTTGAGATGTAAATTTGTATCTTGAGTTAAGTTACATTGGGGTTTTACGGCGCACCGACACAAACATGTTATATGTGTTTAGATGAATGAGCATTCCAGGCTAAAGCTAAATTTACATCTAGATAACATCTGCAGAATGGGCATAAAACCTTCTCACCTGCAGAACTGCAGAGTTGCTGCAAATTCTTTTGTAAACACTCCATTTTTCGAAGGAGATACGATGATTGTTTTCTGCCACACACATATCCATACACTCAAGCAGTACCTGAAACAATACAGAGATCACGATGTAGACCTTTAAAGAACATGGCAAAAGTGACAAAATGAACACGAATTTGTGTGGAATGGTGGGTGATGTTTTGGGTCGATGTTACCCTTCTGCTTGGATAAGCAGTGGCAATATGTTTGCCCGGGAACCACACAGGCACAATTGTAGCAACAATCTTGAAACTTATATTGTCTAATGGTTATCTAGCTTGTATGCTGTCTAACAATGGGATGAATATGAGATATTAAAAGTATCTAAAATTTATATTGTCTTGTGTTGGTACTGGATTAGCTTGTGTGTGGTCTAAGGACATAAACATATGAATAATTATGGTTCTTACGTTTTTTGTGCTATCTTAATTGCATTTATTACTAACAAAGTCCGGTTTGACAAGGTCATTGTCGACAGTGTTCACTGTAAAGTACAAAAATGAAAGAACATTTGTGTAATTAAATCACACACTCTAAATTTGTTTATTATGATTATCCTTTTTAGCTTGCAATCGTTAACATTATCCTTAAGTGCTTATGTTCATTCACTATCATTTTAAAGCAGTGTTTTGCCTTTAAAACGCATTGTTCCTTTAATATATCATAGCATTTCTATACATTTTTTATGCCATGTATTACACTGTTTCAACACATGTGTGTACATACTGTAAACATATGTTGTGTCTGACAGACTGTAAGCTTAGTAGGTCATCCTCGATCAATAAAGATAGTATTATTAATAGTTGCACTCGCATTAATTGAATAAAATATTCCGTTTCTAAAAACAGGCATGTAAAACAAGACCGGATTAGAATAGAATAGAATATAATAAAATATTTTATTGTAATATTCATAACAATGCGAATATGACAATGAACAAAAGGAAATCAAATCATATGATAGCAATTAAGATAACATATGGATTACATACATACAAGTAAAAACAGCAGATTTTAATGTATCATTACAAATGATACCCAAGTATTGAGGGCCTCCGCAAGACACTCCCAAATTGACTTGATGTACATATGGGTTAAACATGTCTTGCAGCGATCCCTCCATATGCTCATTCTGGGAAGTATGCATTTAATCATGCATGCGTAGCATGCACACTCCCACACATATGCATATACATATATACACACACACACATATATGCATATACACATACATATATGTGCATATACACATACACATAAGTACACACATACGCACGCTAATAATCTTACATCCAGGGTATATCTAGGACTATAATTTATGCATTTATATCTTAAACGTGTACTGTATGCTCAGTAAGCAAAAGCATCAAAAGCATCATAAACATATTGCATGAGTATAGGGGTAATCTCTGCATCAAACAAGTTACACTACAGTCTTAGAAGGGAGTACTTATCACTTCTATCTACGGTAGTAAACTGGGACAATATGTTCATAGTTATATTCTTAGGGTATTATACTGTAGGGATTGTCTTATCTAGTATTCCACATTTTATGTCTAATGTAAAAAACAATCTTAACGAGCTGCTTAACCACCTAAATATAAACGAAACTTTGCTGTTTTAAGACCTTCAAGTTCGTCACATTATATTATTCCACCAAGATTGAATAAAGATCATTTACGTTAAAATAATGTTGTTTTAAAAAGTGCAACGATTGCCAATTAATATGCTATTTCTCTTCTTGAATTTCGTTCCGTCAAGAGGAAGATACTGGCATAAGCATAAGATACAATATCCAGTGAGCCACATTGAATACATCAACTTCTATTCATATAAAAACATCGGCATAAGAGCTTTGTGGTCATTCCAAAATATATATGTTAACTCGCTACTTGTATTATGATAAAATGTACTTTAGTATTTGTTTTGGGAATTTTCTGAATGAGTATATACATTTTTAAATAAAGCAACATGCATGTTTTTTGTACGATGTGACTGGGGGATGGCTCCCCGACCCAGACACATCTCTGACTGGGAATTTAACGGGTTTCCTTACAGAACATTACATGTTTTAACAATGTCGTTCCTCTGCGAGTAGCGTACCATTAACAGGACAAAAATGAGATCAATGTCACGCATGTGAATATTGTGACTGGCTTACTTATGTAGTAAGTCTACTTATATGTCACAACCACCTTATTGGCTTCCTTAGCAGCTTAACCTGCGGTACTAGCTGCAACTATTAGCGTAGTTTACCTGGACCGCTTAACTAGCTGTAGATAGCAGCTTAGTTTTCCGAATTAGCATTATTTAGGGTGCTCACTTCACTACCTGTTTGAATGTAGTTGCTTTTGATGAAGGCAATCCTTTAGACGTTTTAACGTTTAGACGTTTTGTGAGCCGTCTGAAGTGCTACTGAGATCACTTCAGTGTGCAATTAAGGTAACCTATTCAGCGCTTCATTTGAAACGTCTACTTTATTTTTTATGCACACACGCTATTGCTAGATTAGGTTTTGGATTTTTATCCAACATACGTTCCGGATCTCATTAATAACTAAAAGTTGGAATCATGTTTATAAATCATATCTACTTCCTCATGTTGTATAGACTGGGTGAAATATTTGCATTATATTATTTTCCACGATTTGAAAGAAAACCTGATTAAGTAAATGATAATTCAACATTTTTTCACAATTTTCCCAAGCATTTTTAATGATATGCCGTTTTTTAAAATATGAAATTAGTTTTTGGCAAGAAACATTTATTATCAATAAAACTAGAGCTCAGAATCTTAATTGCCTTATCTTAATATCACTATGCTCGGGTATGTACGTCTGCAATGATAAGACGAACGAGCTGTGTTGTATTTTGTAATAGACTGTAAATCTATCGAGTTCCCAAGTTAAACACATACACAGTCACATGCTACCTAGTTTAAGTATAAACATTATATGGTAATTATAAACACGACAATTTAATGTACGAAAGTAAAATTGACAAAGAAACGTTTAGAGCATAACTCATAAAATAGGAGGGAGCCTTATCCTTACGCGAGCTCCTGACTCACCGTGCACCAGGAGGGAGCATTATCTGTATAATGTCTACTTATGCGAGCTCCTGACTCACCGTGCACCAGGACGGAGCCTTATCTGTATAATGTCTACTAATGCGAGCTCCTGACTCACCGTGCACTAGGAGGGAGCCTTATCTGTATAATGTCTAATTACGCGAGCTTCAAACCTAACACGAAATAAGAAGTAGCCTTATCTGTATAAGGTCTACTAATTCTAGTTTCAATTAGTATTCTGCAAATAAAAATGCTACCTGTACGATGTGCACTACTCGATGTATGTAAAGGAAATGATGTCCTGCGTGTGTGTGCGTGCGTGTAGTTCTGAGGTTTATAGTCCCTCCGCCAACTAACACGACAAGGTATCTTGAAGCGACGGGTACAATAGAGTCTGGACTGTAAATGATGTCCTGCGTTGAATTTGATAGCTGAAATACCCGATTTCGCAATGAGCTGGTGAACATGAAGTTACAAAGAAAGACACGCCTACAAACCTACAAAGAAGAAAGCCGTTTAAATACAGGATCTGTAGCTTTAACGAATGCAAACATAATGTGTTTTTCTGATCACATCTGTCATAACATTTGGGACTTTTCAAGTTGTCTTCAAGTATTCTTCCATATGTTTAACTATTATTAGTGCAATGTAATCTACAATTAGTAATATGCAAATGTAGGTTGTTTTAAACTACTATTCAAATGTGTATTAACACTGATTTAAGAGTGATTTAAGAGTGAATGAAGAGTGAACTTAGGTGCACCCTAGATCCTGGATTAAAACCCCATCGACCATTTTGCCACGTACCGTTCCAGTGCGGTAGCCCTATTGTCAACCCTTTATTGTGTGTGATGTCACATACCTTGCCTCTTGTTTAGCCTTGTACTTTTTGTTTGTTTTCGACGCGTGTTTTGGGCTGACTGTGGTCCTTGACTGCTACATTTTCTGTTAGACATTTACATCTACTACTTTTACAGAGTCGAGTATAACGTATAAAGTAGATGGTCTGCCTCCACGACTAAAACATCGACTATCATAATTAGCACTAAATGAGTTGAAAACATGACTTTAAACACTAAAAGTAGATATAAAAGGCGAACAGGAAAAGTAGCATTCAAGGACGACAGTCAACCACAAACACTCACAGGAACAAAGAACAACTTTAAAGATGAATAAACGGCCAAATAAGAAATCACAAGCACAAAATGATTGACAATAGGGCTACCGCCTTGGAACGGTCAGTGGCCGCTGGGGGTTTAAACCAGGTTCTATGGTGCACCAAACTTTACACTTACCCTACTGTCATCCCAATAAAACGGGACAGTGTAAATAAAGAAATCCCCGTCATGAAATATTCTCTAACCAACAAGGCAGCATTAATAAACAATGTAAGTAAAACACAAAGATACTGGTGTATATATAAATACAAAAACAATAGCCTAGAAAGCCACAAAGAAGGTTCTCAGTGATTTGGCAGAAGTCAGAGCAACAAGAGATCAACATATTAAGGGCATGACAAGACAATATTGCAGAAAAACATCAAACGTCACCGTCCTTTTGGGCTTTAGGTAGACGTCATCAGATGGTCCATAGCCTGTCCGGTCATCGAATTTATTTTTCAAATATGCATTTGATGTAGCAAAATGGGAAAGACAATAAGATTTAAAGTTTCCAGATACTGCACAGGTTAATGTTTTTTACAATGCCTATAGCCGCTTCTGTATGCGATGGATTGAGACGAGATCACAAGTCACCAGGGAGCGATTGCATAGCTTTAATGTGTTATTACGGGAAAGCGTTGATTATAACGATAACTCGTATGTTAAACAATGATTCATTTTATCTAATACTATCAGGTTTCTGTTTTCGATGACATTTCCACAGGTATATCGCAGTTTTGTCACAATTGAAATAATATAATTATGTATGTACACTAAACCAAATTGCTAAGTACCTATCTAAGAATATGTCAATAATATTCTTATTGTTTTGTGTATTTTGAGCATGATTAGAGATACGGTTAAACTGCAAAATAACAGTGTAAATCGTCTGCTCTGATTGCATGAACATATTTTAAAACTTAAGTCAATGTGTTTAAATAGAAATAAGTTGTACAAATGGGTATATAGGATTTTATTAAGTACTTCGAATTAGTGAAGCTTTCGATGTTCCTAATTCTAAAATATGCCAGTTAAAATTATTTTGACATCATGTTTTACTAGCATTACCACTACAAATGCGTTTGCAAAAGTAATTTCCGAAATATTTAATGTTAACGCTGAATTACAGTTACTTGAATTTCAAACAATATTCAATTTAAAGGGAGGTAATTTAAGATTATCCATATTTCATTTTTTTATAGACGGAGAATCTGCGATAAATGGGTCAAATGTTTTTTCCTATTATTTCATACCAATTTTAAGAATTTTATACCTTTATGTGATCTTTGACTCATGTTATGTGTTTTATCAGCACATTTCATGTTTTCATATAAAGGGAGGGTAACCCTCAAAAGATGTAACAATTTAAAAAAAAAAAAATGTTTTACAAACTATGGTCAAAACAAAATACTTATCCCATAAAATATATCTATTGTAAAATATATTTAAAATAAGAAATTAGTTAAGATACAAATGTGAGTAATTAGGAATTTTGTTCAGTGTATTGAACATCTTTTTAACAATAGTTGACGATGTCTGCTTGTAGCAGTGCTCAATGCTCAACTATATAATACTGCCACACTACATGAATACCAATGCGTCAACACATTCCTGAGCTTCCATTGTCGAGGGGTTAACGACTTGTGTTGTAAACATTCTCGCCTCTCACCGTTGCGGGTTCGAATCCCACTGGGAGCTCAACTTGTAAGTGAGAAAGTGTCGATTCTTACGGATGGCGTGAGGTATACAGTGCTGGTTCTACCACGGAAAAATTTAATTATATGCCCCTACCACATAAAATCAACCATCATATATGACCTAAATGTGTTAAAAACGACGTAAAACACCATTCAGATCAAATATACACATACTTTGCTACCACACCCAGTAACAATATACTAACACCAAACCGACCAGTCATTGAACTACCACTTATAAGCTAAACTTTAACAATGGAACTTCTAGTAGGTGGTCATGCTTATGAAAAGAGTATGATAATGGACCTTTGGAAACGGCCGAACACGACACATACAAAATATTGCAGTCTCGGTTTGATTGAGGCTGTTCATGAACGTTAGTGAAATATGCTAGCTACCGCTCACTCCCTCTAGCCCCGGGTTGAGCAGAACTCAATATTCATAAAATCAATAGTACATAGTTTTAACCATCCCGAAGATGGCATGCATATGGCGGTGGACATAGAAGTTTTCCTCCCCCATGTCCAGCGGCGTATATTCAACTCAAGAACATCCCGCGTACGAGGCATAACATGTACCTATAAGCTACCGCCACGGCCACAACTAAAGAAACATAAACATAGATACGCGTATAACATAACCTATACATACATACGACGTTGTTTTCACTGACTTACCTTATTGCATAGCTCTGACCAAAAGCCGGGCAACAAGCGTGGTTTAGCACTGCTTCTGAACAATATAAAGAAATGAATTGATAAAACGAATTTCTATCTCTTGCTATTGATGCCTTTGACTGTTTTCTAGTTTATTGTTGAGAAGTTAAATCCGTGTAAATAGAACATAATATTGTATAGCTTGTCTGATATTTTTGAATTGGTTGAAAAGTAGGAAATGTTGCTATGTGTATACAAATTATGATTTACAGCAAAAATAACTTCACCTAATCAGCTCAAAACAAAGAAACAAATTAAATTTTAGACACATGGTTACCTATTTTATGTAAATATGTTTGACAAACATTTGCCTACAAAAACGCATCGCGTTAAACCTAACAACCAAACTGGCTTACTTCTGCAATGTTTATGTGACCAAGATTGGAGCAGCAATATCATTGGTGAACGATATTCAACTTTTATATTTTATATGTGCCTGTGTAAAAGGTAGTGTTAGGTGTGTTAATAATCTGATAACGACGTGGTATTCCAGCGATAGCACCGTAAAGATGAGCATGAAGCTCACTTCTACAAGTAGACACCGTCATAACATGACTGAACGGCATTAACCGATAATTACCGGTCCGCACATAATGTCGAGCAACGAGGGATTCTATGGTAGCGGGACTATAATCTTTAGAATAAATTACCGGTGAGTACCGGTGCTTTTGACCTGCTCGCAAACTATTAATGCAATACTTTTGTTAAACACAAGTACATACTGGATGGAGACGAGCATGCAACTGTCCTTTCTTCCATTTCATTATTAAATCTAAATATATTATGCAAGACAAACTACAAAGAGAACAAGTAATTGTACAAGTCATTGATCAGAATCAATTTAATTAACCAGAGATCGTGTATGATATTACATCTTTGATTTGAACAGGCCTTTATTAATATACTTATATCTACAGTCCCTGATTTGAACATAATTCATTCATCCTTTTTCAGAACATAAGACTAATAAAGAGTTTAAATAATCATAACATATCGATCATTAATTGTGACGGACAACCATTGGCAAGTATACGAGAAACTAAAACAACAGAATTCGTGCAAAAACGCAGAAAACAAATTTACACATTTCCTCCGTTTTATTGTATTGTGTTTTTCCAATCTAAAATATTAGTATTTATTGTATTTTGTTTGAAAACTGTTCTTTTTATAAATTTAATCACTTTTAACTAAAAAAAAAAAGTTTTTTGAAATTAATTCGTAAATTACGAATTCGCAAATAGCGTTTCGATAATTCGGAATGATCGATTATTTGTAATTGGCGTGCTACATGTGTACTTGGGATGAATAAAATATAGTTGGCATATCTTCATTAAAAGAAATGTGAACAGATAGAACAAAACAAGAATTTAATAATATCTATTCTAGTGCATTAAACAAGAGCTACATTGTGAGAGTTGTTTTCGTGTACAAATTCTCTTGTGAGGCTATTTTTGTTTCGTGGAGTTCACCCAATACTCTTTTAATTTTAAATGTTTATTTGAACAGCATGGGGTGTGTTAAGCAACGTTATTTGTTTCAATATGGGATTTTAACAAAGGCAAACCCACAACCTCTAAACGTACATACATTAACCATATACGCATGTCGGAGAGACATCTCCCTCTCACAAGTACAATAAATAGTAAGTAACTAAACACTATATAATGATCATCCAAATTAAGACAATTTAAATGAAATTTTATTTCATCAATTGGATATTCCTGAATGTAAGTAACCATAATCACCGCAGCTTGAATAATAACTTTAATGGTCAATAATTATAAAAGGCTGAAATAAATTTAACATTGTCCAAACTAACATATTTTTTATTTAAAAAGCAACAACAACAACAACAGCACTAAACCTATGGGGCTCATTTCAACACATTTTATTCAACCTCAATTAGATTATTGAAATGGTGTTGATGTTGAGCTGTAAATTTGTATCTTGAGTTAAGTTACATTGGGGTTTTACGGCGAACCGACACAAAAATGTTATATGTGTTTAGATGAATGAGTATTCCAGGCTAAAGCTAAATTTACATCTAGATAACATCTGCAGAATGGGCATAGAACCTTCTCACCTGCAGAACTGCAGAGTTGCTGCAAATTCTTTTGTAAACACTCCATTTTTCGAAGGAGCCACGATCATTGTTTTCTGCCCCACTCAAGCAGTACCTGAAACAATACAGAGATCACGATGGAGACTTTTAAAGATTATGGCAAAAGTGACAAAATGAACATGAATTCGGGTGGAATGGTGGAGGATGTGGTGGGGTCGATTTTACCTATCTGCTTGGATAAGCAGTGGCAATATGTTTGTCCGGGAACCACACAGGCACAATTGTAGCTACAATCTTGAAACTTATATTGTCTAATGGTTATCTAGCTTGTATGCTGTCCAACAATGGGATGAATATAAGTTATTAAAAGTATATATTTATCTAAAATTTATATTGTCTTGTGTTGGTGGTGGATTAGCTTGTGTCTGGTCTAAGCACATATACATATGCATACTTTTGGTTCTTACGTTTTTTGTGCTTTCTTAATTGCATTTATTACTAACAAAGTCAGGTTTGGCAAGGTCATTGTCGACAGTGTGCACTGTAAAGTACAAAAATGAAAGTACATTAATTTTCAATTTATAAATTTGTATATTATGATTATCGTTCTTAGCTTGCCATTATCCTTAAGTGCTTATGTTCGTATACTCATTTTAATGCAGTGTTTTGTCTTTAAAACACATTGTTTCTTTAATATATCATAGCATTTCTATACATGTGTTATGCCATATATTACAGTGTTTCAACACATGTGTGTACATGCTGTAAACATATGTTGTTTGAAGCTTAGTAGGTCATCCTCGATCAATAAAGATAGTATTATTAGTAGTCTTACTACAGATAGCTCCGGCATTAATTTGAATAGAATATACTGTTTCTAAAAACAGGCATGTAAAACAAGACCGGATTATAATAGAACGAAATTGAATATTTTATTGTCGTAATATTCATAACAATGCGAACATGACAATGAATAAACAGGAAATCAAATCATATGATAGCAATTAAGATAACATATGGATAACATACAAGTAAAAAACAGCAGGTTTTTATGTATCATTATAAATGATACCCAAGTATTGAGGGCCTGCACAAGACACTCCCAAATTGACTTCATGTACATATGGGTTAAACATGTCTTGCAGCGATCCCTCCATATGCTCATTCTGGGTAGTATGCATTTAATCATGCATGCTACGCATGCACACCACCGACACATATGCATATACGTATAATATACACACACACAAATATACATATACATATACACATACATACATGTGCATATACACATACACATAAATACACACACACGAAAGCTAATAATCTTACATCCACGGAATGGCTGGGACTATAATTTATGCATTCATATCTTAAACATTTACTTTATGCTCAGTAAGCAACAGTGTATATAATAATTAAGTTACTGTAGACCTAGCATCAAAAGCATCATAAACATATTGCATGAGTATAGGGGTAATCTCTGCATCATAAACATATTGCATGAGTATAGGGGTAATCTCTGCATCATAAACATAATGCATGAGTATAGGGGTAATCTCTGCATCATAAACATATTGCATGAGTATAGGGGTAATCTCTGCATCCTAAACATACTGCATGAGTATAGGGGTAATCTCTGCATCATAAACATACTGCATGAGTATAGGGGTAATCTCTGCATCATAAACATATTGCATGAGTATAGGGGTAATCTCTGCATCATAAACATATTGCATGAGCATAGGGGTAATCTCTGCATCATAAACATATTGCATGAGTATAGGGGTAATCTCTGCATCAAGCAAGTTACACTGAAGTCTTAGCAGGGAGTACATATCACTCCTATCTACTAGTAAACTGGGACAATATGTTCATAGGTTTATTCTTAGGGTATTATACTGTAGGGATTGTCTTATCACTCCTATCTACTAGTAAACTGGGACAATATGTTCATAGGTTTATTCTTAGGGTATTATACTGTAGGGATTGTCTTATCACTCCTATCTACTAGTAAACTGGGACAATATGTTCATAGTTTTATTCTTAGGGTATTATACTGTAAGGATTGTCTTATCACTCCTATCTACTAGTAAACTGGGACAATATGTTCATAGGTTTATTCTTAGGGTATTATACTGTAGGGATTGTCTTATCACTCCTATCTACTAGTAAACTGGGACAATATGTTCATAGTTTTATTCTTAGGGTATTATACTGTAGGGATTGTCTTATCACTCCTATCTACTAGTAAACTGGGACAATATGTTCATAGGTTTATTCTTAGGGTATTATACTGTAGCGATGATCTTATCACTCCTATCTACTAGTAAACTGGGACAATATGTTCATAGTTATATTCTTAGGGTATTATACTGTAGGGATTGTCTTATCACTCCTATCTATGTAGTAAACTGGGACAATATGTTCATAGTTATATTCTTAGGGTATTATACTGTAGGGATTGTCTTATCACTCCTATCTATGTAGTAAACTGGGACAATATGTTCATAGTTATATTCTTAGGGTATTATACTGTAGGGATTGTCTTATCACTCCTATCTACTAGTAAACTGGGACAATATGTTCATAGTTATATTCTTAGGGTATTATCCTGTAGGGATTGTCTTATCACTCCTATCTACGTAGTAAACTGGGACAATATGTTCATAGTTATATTCTTAGGGTATTATCCTGTAAGGATTGTCTTATCACTCCTATCTACGTAGTAAACTGGGACAATATGTTCATAGGTTTATTCTTAGGGTATTATACTGTAGGGATTGTCTTATCACTCCTATCTACGTAGTAAACTGGGACAATATGTTCATAGGTTTATTCTTAGGGTATTATACTGTAGGGATTGTCTTATCACTCCTATCTACTAGTAAACTGGGACAATATGTTCATAGTTTTATTCTTAGGGTATTATACTGTAGGGATTGTCTTATCACTCCTATCTACTAGTAAACTGGGACAATATGTTCATAGTTTTATTCTTAGGGTATTATACTGTAGGGATTGTCTTATCACTCCTATCTACGTAGTAAACTGGGACAATATGTTCATAGTTTTATTCTTAGGGTATTATACTGTAGGGATTGTCTTATCACTCCTATCTACGTAGTAAACTGGGACAATATGTTCATAGTTTTATTCTTAGGGTATTATACTGTAGGGATTGTCTTATCACTCCTATCTACTAGTAAACTGGGACAATATGTTCATAGTTTTATTCTTAGGGTATTATATTGTAGGGATTGTCTTATCACTCCTATCTACTAGTAAACTGGGACAATATGTTCATAGGTTTATTCTTAGGGTATTATACTGTAGGGATTGTCTTATCACTCCTATCTACGTAGTAAACTGGGACAATATGTTCATAGTTTTATTCTTAGGGTATTATACTGTAGGGATTGACTTATCTAGTATTCAACATTTTATGTCTAATGTAAAAAAAATCTTAAAGAGCTGCTTAACCACCTAAATATAAACGAAACTTTGCTGTTTTAAGACCAGTTCGTCACATTATGTTATTCCACCAAGATTGAATAAAGATAACATACTATTATCATTTACTTTAAAATAATGTTGTTTTAAAAAGTGCAACGATTGACAGTTAATATGCTATTTCTCTTCTTGAATTTCGTTTCGTCAAGAGGAAGATACTGGCATAAGCATAAGATACAATATCCAGTGATCCACATTGAATACACCAACTTCTATTCATTTAATTATTCAGTGATAAGAACATTGGCATAAGAGCTTTGTGGTCATTCCAAAATATAAATATGAGTTAAATATGTTAACTCGCTACTTGTATTATGATAAAATGTACTTTATTATTTGTTTTGTGAATTTTCTGAATATATATACATTTTTAAATGAAGCAACATTAATGTTTGTTGTACGGTGTGACTGGGGGATGGCTCCCCGACCCACACACATCTCTGACTGGGAATTTAACGGGTTTCCTTACAGAAAATTACATGTTTTAACAATGTCGTACCTCTGCGAGTAGCCTATCGTGAACAGGACAAAAATGAGATCAATGTCACGCATGTGGATATTGTGACTGGCTTACTTATGTAGTAAGTCTTCTTTATATGTCACAACCACCTTATTGGCTTCCTAAGCAGCTTAACTACCTGCGGTACTAGCTGCTACTATCAGCGTAGTTTACATGGTTAACTAGCTGTAGATAGCAGCTTAGTTATCCGAAGTAGCATTCGTTAGGGTGCTCACTTCACTACCTGTTTGAATGTAGTTGCTTTTGATGAAGGCAAGCCTTTAGACGTTTTAACGTTGAGACGTTTTGTGAGCCGTCTGAAGTGCTCCTGAGATCACTTCAGTGTGCAATTAAGGTAACCCGTTCGGCGCTTCATTTGAAACGTCTACTTTATTTTTTTTGCACACACGCTATTGCTAGAATAGGTTTTGGATTTTTATCCAACATACGTTCCGGATCTCATTAATAATTAAAAGTTGGAATCATGTTTATAAACCATATCTACTTCCTCATGTTGTATAGACTGGGTGAAATATTTGCATTATATCGTTTTCCTGGATTTGAAAGAAAACCTGATTAAGTAAATGATAATTCAATATATTTTTCACAATTTTCCAAAGCACTTTTAATGATATGTCGCTTTTTTAAAATGTGAAATTAGTTTTCGACAAGATATATTTATTATCAATAAAACTAGATCTCGGAATATTAATTTCCTTATCTTAATATCACTATGCTCGAGTATGTACGTCTTCAATGATAAGAAGAACGAGCTGTGTAAACCTATCGAGTTCCCAAGTTAAACACATACACAGTCACATGCTACCTATTATAAGTACAAACATTATATGGTAATTATTAACAAGACAATGTAATGTACACAAGTAAAATCAACAAAGAAACGTTTAGAACTTAACTCATAAAATAGCAAACTAGAGTACTCTATATTTTCTCTTCGTAACGTTCTCATTTCCTAGCCGTGAAATTTGCATTTCATGTTCTTGTCGTAACACGTTTTGTTTTGTTTTTCGTAACACGTTTGTACCGGACTAGATTTAATATAAAAGTAGTCTCCTAAAGGTATTTTGATTTCTGTCTACTGCATTTATCATTTATCTGACTAGATTAGAATAATAAAACTAATCGTATTGTAAAACTGTATCTGGATAAAGTTGCGTTCAATTTACATATAATATCTAAATTTGGAGTATACGGTAAATTTGAGTTTGTCTAAATATAGTATCACAACTAAATCTTCTGAATGGAAAGCGAAAGTAGATTTTATTTTACATCGTGTTTGAATAAATTACGAAGCGGAAAGTACATTCAAACTACTAGAGAATGTTATATATGATCTTATTTAGGATGGTGTTGGTAGGTGTTTTTTTACATCAATCCATATTGTATGTAGTAAATTAATGGTTTATATCGAAAGAATCATTGATTAACCAGGCCAGTAGCTACGCTAAATTGCCTCAGTAGAATTTTTGGAAGGTACATATTTTACATAAACACATCTTCAATATCTATATATAATTGTGTTAGGGAAATTCTCTTAATGCAGGAAATATTAAGGAAATCAATCCCCACTCCAACCCACCTCTCCTGTAGTAAGGCTGGCTACCGGACTGGATTTAATATAAAAGTAGTCTCTTAAAGGTATTTTGTCTACTTCATTTATCATTTATCTGACTAGATTAGAAACTAAAATAAATGGACTGCTGCTTAAAAGTACGTCCACTATAGGTGTGGATTCAGCTAGGGCGTCCCGGGACATGGCCCACAAATGCACGCCGATTATTTCCACTATATGGCTGGTTAATTCTGGTGAATTTTCAAAATATGTTTTTGGTTGTTAAATGATAAAAAAACACCCCGCTAAACCCGCTCCTTTCACATGGATCCGCCCTTGCTGAACAATATGCATTAATGTCAACATTCCTATTTCGAAATACAAAGTATAAAGAACAGATATAACCAAGAATATCAATTTGGTGTGATTGCTGGTACAGGTTTTCTGAAATATATTATAGAAAACTGACAATGTTGAAATAACATGCATACATATATACATATGTGAGTCAAATTATCAACCAAACAGTGTTTAAATGAACACATTTATTTCGAGCGCTTCCGACTTCTTCAGGATATTGAAGTTACAAAAACAAACACATACATTTGGAACATAATTATTTAAAAGAAAAAAATAAACTAATTAATACCATAAACGAGCGCCTTATGCGGCCATGCCAATACTCGTATAACTCAATACATGAAATATTGGCACTACAATGTGCCTTTGTATAAGGATGCTTTTAAACTATTACGAAACAAAAAACGTGGAAATTCCACGAAAACCAGGTTTTCCATTTGAAATGCTATTACACTACCTGTAAGATGAAAAATGAAGTAACAAACGCTTTTGTTTCTACCAAAAAAACCCAGCAAATTACATAAATGAAGTTGTTGAAGTTCATGTATTAAAGTGATATAAACAGTGTACAATATAGAATAAATAGAATGACTCGTGAATCACAAACATAAATACATACACTGCAAAGAAAGAAAATATTTGTCAGTAAGGCAAATATAAGCTTACTGATAAATATAAGCTACATACACAGCTAGTTTCGTTGAAATATCTCATTCCTAAGTTAAGTAATTGAGCGGAAATCGTTTTTCTATTTTTAGTAACAGTGACCTTGACCTTGACCACAATGACCCCAAAATGCTATCCCAAGCTTCCTTTCCATATATTAAGGTACCTACACAGCAACTTTCGTTCCAATATCTCATTCCAAACTGAGCGGAGACCGTTTTTATTATTTTTTAGTAATAATGACCTTGACCCTAGTGACCCCAAATGCAACCCCAAACTTCCCATTGACATAAGCTACCTACATAGTAAGTTTCATTCTAATATCTTATTCCTTACTTACGTTATTGAGCGTTAAACTTCTTTTTTTTAATGACAGTGACCTTGACCTTGACCCCGGTGACCCCAAATGCAACCCCAAGCTTCCTTTTCTATATAAGCTACCTACCCTGCAAGTTTCATCGCAATATATCATTCCTAACTAAAGTAATATAGAACAAATAGTTTTTTTAGTAACAGTGAGCTCAACTCCATTGACCCCAAATACAAGCTCAAGCTCCTTTCAATATAAGCTACCTACTCTGCAAGTTTCAGCGCAATACCTCATTCGTAACAAAAGTTATTGAGCGGAAACTGTTTCTCTACGTTTATTTACAGTGACCTTGACCTTTAACCCAGTGACCTCGAATGCAAACCCAAGCTTCCTTTCCAACGAATCTACGTACCCTGCAAGTCGCATCGCAATATCCCATTCCTAACAAACGTTATTGAACGGACACCGTTTTTCTATTTTAGTTACAGTGACCTTGACCTTAACAAGTGACCCCAAATGGAATCCCAAGCTTTTTGTCCATATAACCTACCTACTCTGCAAGTTTCATCGCAATACCTCATTCCTAACGAAAGTTAAATAGTGGAAACCGTTTTTCCATTCATATAAGCTACCTACTTACTAAGTTTGATTCTAATATCTCATTCCTTACTTAAGTTATTAAGCGGAAACCGTTTTATTTTTATTTTTAATAACATTTACCTTGACCTTGACCTTGACCCCGGTGAAACAAATGCAACCCCAAGCTTCCTTTCCGTATAAGCTACATACCCTGCAAGTTTCATCGAATTACCTCATTCCTAACGAAAGTTATATAGCGCAAACCTTTTTTCTATATTTAGTAACAGTGACCTTGACCCAGTGACCCCAAATACAATCCCAAGCTTCCTCTCCATATAAACTACCACCCAGTAAGTTTCATCGCAATACCTCATTCCTATCACAAGTTATTTAGCGGAAACTATGAGTTTGGCGTCGCCCGCACGCCCGCATGCCCTCACGCCCGCCCGCTAATCGACTTACCCCAATCTAATAATCAGAGTTTTCAAAGGAAAACCTGGTTAACTAAATCATTAATACCTATCAAAATAAAAAGTATAAATTTATTAGTTGTAAGGTGGTATCAATGTATATGTATGAAACATATACGAGGGGCATTCAATATATTATGTCACTAATGCGCTTCCGTAGAAACCGCCTTATATATTACCGCACTGCAAACTCGTGCATGTGAAGGCGATTTCATAACTTACTACGTACATGTAAAATAGCGATATAATCCGATAACAATTGACGGAGATATCCATTGTTGAATAATGCGCACTCATGTATAGTGGCTATATTTCAATGCTATCATGAAAAATGAAGAAAACAATTGAAATTAGGGCTTACATTAAAGCCAGGGTTGCTTTAAAAGTACCTGCAAAAGATATTTATGCTGAACTGTGCCGTGTACATGGCAGTTCTGCCGTGACATTGAGAACAATTTTTCGTTGGGCTAAGACATTTAAAGGGGGTAAACTTAGCATTAAAGACCGTAACCGTCCTGGCAGGCCTGTTGTTGCAGCAACAAAGGAGAACATTGATGCTGTGAAGGCCATGGTAGACGAAGATGGGCGGTATTCAGTTTTTAAGATAGCTAATAGTCTTGGCATCTCAGAAGGCACAACTCATCAAATTTTGCCAACTGTTTGAAATTAAAGAAGCTTTGTGATAGATGGGTCCCTCATTTGCTGTCAACTGAACAAAAGGCCAAACGCTTAAAATGTGCTAAAACTCTTCTTAAAAAATATGAAAATTGTCATCCTAGAAACAGTTCTGAGTTGCTCACTGGATATGAAACGTGGGTGTACTATTTTGAGCCCCAGCGGCGGATAAACAATAAATAATAGTTGGGTAAAAACCAGGCAAGACCGTTATTGCAAAACGAACAAAAAGAGCTAAAAAGTTTTTTTATGCAATTTTCTTTAATTCCAGTGGCCCTGTGGTACAAATTCCATGCAAACGGAAAAACCATCACGGCCAAATTTTACAAGGACAAAGTTCTCAAAGCAGTCAAAATAATTACAATAAAAAACGCCCAAGTAAAGTTTAAAATGGCATCCAGCTGATTCATGACAATGCCTCGGCTCACAAAGCTAAAATTGTGCAGTCTTTCTTGGAGCAAGAAAAAGTGGTACAGCTTGAACACCCACCTTATTCTCCCGACCTTAGTCCTGTGACTTTTTCCTATTCCCTTTGCTGAACAAAAACCTCTCTGGTAGACGCTATGCTTCCAGAAGTGCCCTTGGTGCCGGAATATTTCAGTGTCTCAACCGTATACCAAGGGGAAACTACTTTGATGCGTTTACGTCATGAATAGCGCGACTCCGAATGTGTGTGTCTGTTCAGGGGGAATACTTTGAAGGATTGTAATACGATTTTTTTGTATATTTTCAGTATCTGTTAGTTCCGAATACCAGTGACAGAATAAATTGAACCCCACTCGTACGTTGCATTATGTTTAATTTTTGTTCATATAAAACCTGCTTTCCGAATTCCGACCTACAGTGATACTTGTGTGAACACATTTGTCTATATAAACACAAAAACTAAATAATAAGTGTTCCTTGAACCAGTATGCGCCCGCGTTATTATAGACTATATAATTTCAAGACAGACAGCACATACAGCATCATTGTTTGAGGACAGCCATTAAAAAGCTTTGGCAAACTTGGATGTGGTATTGCAGCAATATGTACAGAGACCAGCAAATATGAAATAGACACAGTGTGTTGCAATTGTAATGTAACACAGTTATACGGACAGCAGACCAGGTTCAAAATTAAGCCCTTACTATGATGATATTCGTTATACTACGTCGTATGTATATCTTTAAGTAACTGTGATAAATTATGCTTGCTACTTGAAAGAGTTCATGTTGAGTCTTTTAACAGATACTCAGGCAGATGTAATTGAAGCCTTTAATGACACCTCTTGGTATGGGGATGACATTATGAACTATTACAATCCTTGCCTTTCTACTAATGTTAATACTATCTATCCTAAAGAACTCCAACTCAACAAAGCTAACATTTATGATACTGTCGCTTCTTTTCTAAATGGTGAAATAATTAGTAAAATCTATGACAAGAGAGATGCTTTTAATTTTGATACTGTTAATTATCCTCACTTAGATGCTAATATTCTCCGATCTACTCTTTTATGGGGTCTATGGTTCTCAACTTATTTCATTATAGAGTTTGTAGTCGTGTTGAGGACTTTAATATTCGTAATATTTGTATAACTAAGAAGCTACTCCAGCCGGGCTACCGTTACTTCGTCATAATCACTTTCATACAATTGTCATTAAACGTAATAATAATAATAATACTAATAATCTTTATTTGCTCCATTTACAGGAGAGCATATATAAACAATGATGCATATAGAACAACAGTACAGTAATTTTAGATGTCAAAAATATTAAATCAACATATTTACATAATGTATAGATCAGTATTTAAATTTAATTATGCGCATTCACTCCTTTCTACATGTTTGAAAATCATAGTAATAATACTCGGCTGTATCACAATATCATAAAGCACTAACATGTTAGCTAACCATTGTGTATTTTAATAATACAGCAATATTTGTCCAACATAATAATGAATATGTCATTATCTATAAGGACAAACTTTCACCTATGATTGTGACCTGCTCAGTAGTATTTAACTGAGTAAGTGTCATCGTTCGGGATATTTTACTTTGTTTTGAATATGTATATACAACGAGCCTGTTTCAACAAGTGTTAACAAGTTTATCAAAAGAGCTTATGACCCTATCATTTTGCAACGCACTGCATGTTTAGCGGTTGACCTATTTATAGTTCGCCACTTTCTATCCACTTTGATTGCGCGATGACCGGACAGATTGTGGACCTTATGATGACGTATACCTAAATCTTCAAAGAACGGTAGCGTTTGATGTTTGTTTTAAATCTTGTCTTGTCGTACCCTTAACGGTTTGTTAACGACATCGAGCGTAACGACTTTAATGACATCAAGCTTTAAATATATGGTTAACTGTATTGCAATTTTGAATTTTGCGATGGTATATCAGTCGTTTAATGGTCGCAAATTGTGTTTAATTACGACGCGTCAGCGAAGCTATTAAACGCGATTTGCGACCGTTAAATGACCGATATACTGCCGCAAAAGTCAAACTGTCAATGCTCGTTAACCCATTTCTAACGCTTTTCATTGTTTTTGACAGTTTTACGCCCAAACGCATTGTAATATGAAATACGCATGTCACATGACTGGATTTGCGACTGGTTAGGCACTATTTAATAGTCGCAAATGTTTGAACGTCAACCATTCGGACTGCAGGATTTTTGCCAAATGCATTAGAATGCTTAAATTAACGTCGGAGTGTAACATAGGATAGCAAATATTATTGTGTGGAATGAATTTCGTTCTAAATAAAGAGCTGCTTTTAGGTTTATTTATTATGCTTTGACCCTGTAAAATATTTTTTTTGTCAACTTTATGTCGGACACATAGAACCCCAAAATATACCCGATGTTCTCCTTACATTTACTTTATTAAATAATAGGTTATATATATATATATTAATTTAGATTATATATTTTCAATACCATTTGGGAGAAAACCAGTTAAACAATTTACCCAGGTAATAATGGATGAAACTAATAGTAGCTGTTTTCTAATCTGTGCAGGAACGCCACACACAAACTCATTGCAGAATCACCACGACTGTGCAGGAACGCCACACACAAACTCATTGCAGAATCACCACGACTGTGCAGGAACGCCACACACAAACTCATTGCAGAATCACCACGACTGTGCAGGAACGCCATACACAAAATCATTGCAGAATCACCACGACTGTGCAGGAACGCCACACACAAACTCATTGCAGAATCACCACGACTGTGCAAGAACGCCACACACAAACTCATTGCAGAATCACCACGACTGTGCAGGAACGCCACACACAAACTCATTGCAGAATCACCACGACTGCCGCAGGAACGCCACACACAAACTCATTGCAGAATCACCACGACTGCCGCAGGAACGCCACACACAAACTCATTGCAGAATCACCACGACTGCCGCAGAAACGCCACACACAAACTCATTGCAGAATCACCACGACTGCCGCAGGAACGCCACACACAAACTCATTGCAGAATCACCACGACTGCCGCAGGAACGCCACACACAAACTCATTGCAGAATCACCACGACTGCCGCAGGAACGCCACACACAAACTCATTGCAGAATCACCACGACTGCCGCAGGAACGCCACACACAAACTCATTGCAGAATCACCACGACTGCCGCAGAAACGCCACACACAAACTCATTGCAGAATCACCACGACTGCCGCAGGAACGCCACACACAAACTCATTGCAGAATCACCACGACTGCCGCAGGAACGCCACACACAAACTCATTGCAGAATCACCACGACTGCCGCAGGAACGCCACACACAAACTCATTGCAGAATCACCACGACTGCCGCAGGAACGCCACACATAAATTCATTGCAGAATCACCACGACTGCCGCAGATTTGCCTGGAGGTTTACCACCACCAATTACATGTAAACCTCCTATGTGTAGTCGAATGTAGTTCCTATAATAAAAAGTAATCCCTCCTTTTTCGATGGAAATGGGCATTATAAGTAGGGGAAAACTGCCCATTTCTATTCGATTTTGTGGTTATATGTATAAGAAGCGTATTAATAGGTTTTACTGGATCACTGATGAACATTTTCGAAATTTCGACTCTATGCTTACACTTTGTGAGCAATGAAAACAGTCGATTAATAAAAACAGCTGTACCTTTGACCTGTTTAGTAAACAAACAAGAACTTTCTTACCTGTCTTGTGACCCCACGTTTTCTGGTGATTTTTCAAGTGGAAAAATAGTTTTCTATATGAACATAACACTGCTGCATTATCCATACTTGAGTTGAATTTGCAGCAAATCATTAATATATGACACTTTAACATTGGTGTCTATGGGGAAAATAATTAGTGCTTTCATACCTGGAGGCAAACGATTGATCTACAGGGTCCTGACACAGTTGTGCTTGTTATTATAATAAGTGCAAACAGTTATAACCTATTGAAGTGTATTTGATTGATTTGCTCAAGGGGTTTTATCAGATGTATTGCAATATTTAATATGCACGTTTATAAAGTCTATTGGGGATGGCCTCGTACCTTTATGGAACCTGTAAGAGGCAAATAAAAATGTGTTTTAAAATGTCATAGTTTACTGCAGCATGCTATTTGATATCATTTTAATCAATCAGAGTTCCATTACACGATGGTGTGCAGGATCATATTTAAGCAACAGGGGAAGTAATTAGCTTTTTTTGAACTTACAGAAAACTGCTTTCCTGTAAAACTAGCATATTTTGTTTCAGTTTCAGATTCAATGCACGTATGCAATAAACAAGCTCCCGTGATACCTCGATTTAATTTTACCTTCTCTTTCACAAAGTGAGCTCTATCTGTATAAAACCTACTAATGCGAGCTCCCGACGTACCGAGAATTGGGAGTGAGCTCTATTTGGATAAGGCGGTCTACTAATGCAAGCTTTAGACGTACCGGGAATTGGGAGTGAGCTCTATCTGGATAAGGCGGTCTACTAATGCAAGCTTCAGACGTACCGAGAATTGGGAGTGAGCTCTATTTGTATAAGGTTTCCTACTAATGCGAGCTTCAGACGTACCGAGAATTGGGAGTGAGCTCTGTCTGTATATCGGCCTACTAATGCGAGCTTCAGGCGTACCCTGAATTGGGAGTGAGCTTTATTTGTATAAGGCGGCCTACTAATGCGAGCTTCAGACGTACCCTGAATTTGGAGTGAGCTCTATCTGTATAAGGCGGCCTACTAATGCGAGCTTCAGACGTGCCGAGAACTGGGAGTGAGCTCTATCTGTATAAGGCGGCCTACTAATGCGAGCTTCAGGCGTACCAAGAATTGGGAGTGAGCTCTATCTATATAAGGCGGCCTACTAATGCGAGCTTCAGGCGTACCGTACATTGGGAGTGAGCTCTATCTGTATAAGGCCTACTAATGATGGCTTCAGGCGTACCGAAAATTGGGAGTGAGCTCTATCTTTATAAGGCGGCCTACCAATGCGAGCTTCAGGCGTACCGAAAATTGGGAGTGAGCTCTATCTGTATAAGGCCTACTAATGCGACCATCAGGCGTACCGAAAATTGGGAGTGAGCTCTATCTGTATAAGGACCTTCAGGCGTACCGACAATTGGGAGTGAGCTCTATCTGTTTAAGGCGGCCTACTAATGTGAGCTTCAGGTGTACAGAGAATTGGGAGAGAGCTCTATCTGTATAAGGCGGCCTACTAATGCGAGCTTCAGGCGTACCCTGAATTGGGAGTGAGCTCTATTTGTATAAGGCGGCATACTAATGAGAGCTTCAGACGTACCCTGAATTGGGAGTGAGCTCTATCTGTATAAGACCTACTAATGCGAGTTTCAGGTGTACCCTGAATTGGGAGTGAGCTCTATTTGTATAAGGCGGCCTACTAATGCGAGATTCAGACGTACCCTGAATTGGGAGTGAGCTCTATCTGTATAAGGCGGCCTACTAATGTGAGCCTCAGACGTACCGAGAATTGGGAGTGAGCTCTATCTGTATAAGGCGGCCTACTAATGCGAGTTTCAGGCGTACCGAGAATTGGGAGTGAGCTCTATCTGTATAAGGCGGCCTACTAATGCGAGCTTCAGGCGTACTCTTAATTGGGAGTGAGCTCTATCTGTATAAGGCGGCCTACTAATGCGAGCTTCAGACGTACCCTGAATTGGATATACTTGAACTTATTTCCTTAAAATTCGAATAAATAAACTATAATCAATACATATACATTTATGTATAATAGCAAACCAAGACTATATAAATGTATCAAGCATTAAACAGTTATAAATCGATGTATTAATCCATTAGTTTTTCGACTTTAAACCTTCTTGCATACAATCAAATAAAAGGAATAACATTTGGGAGTTTTTAGGTTTTCTTCGTTATTCTTTCATATGTTTAAATATATTATTGGTGCAATGCAAATAACAATAAGTAGCATACAAAAGCAATTTTGTTTGATCTATTGAAATAGTAATTGATAAGAATTTGCCAATACAGAATTTATGGGGAAAAAAGGGGAAGTCAGCGAAGTTGCTGTGTGTCCCTTTAAAGTGTCTATAGATAATGCACAGTGTATGGATAGAGATCATAAATCAACAGCGAGTGCATAGCCTAAAGGTCTAATAACTCGAAATCGTTCGTTATAACGATCAATCGTATTTTAAATAAGTGATTAATTTAATCTAATGATATACGGTTTCTGGTTTCTATTGCCACAATTTAAAGAACATAAACATATATACATATCACATTATTACCAATTAACCTTAAAATCCCTATACCGCCTACAACAACAAAGAGTTCACAACATATGTACACCGTTTCTAACCCTAATGAAGAAGACGAGGTTTACATAAAACGTACACATTGTGTGAATCAAAACTCAATAGATACAAATATAAACGACTGTTAACAGTCAGGCCGGCCAACCCCAAAACTTGAGAGTTAAATTAAGAGTTACCAACTCATAATTAATTTTACGGATATTCAATCACGGGTATTTTAAAAACCCATGAATAAAAAAAACATATTTTTTAATCGGCACATATACTTTATTATATGACCTGAACAACTGGATAGAGTTTTGATAATCGGTTTGGTAATTTAATTTTGCCGTTATTTGGCATGTTAGTATTTTAAACATTTATGACACATTGTTAACCCTAATATACCTTATTGCATAGCTCTGCCTATAAGAGGAGTATACACACGCCTGTCTGCTGTTTGAAGAAATGCATTTATTGACACCTGTGCACGTTTCCTGTTTCTGAGAAGTTACAATCCGTTTAAATGTACATAACACATGATATAACGTAGCCTGTCTGCTGTTTTGGAACTGGTTGAATAGAGGGACAGTTAACTAGTCTACATGTATATAAATTATGATTTACAGCAAACTTAGCCCAAAACAATGGAACCAATGAACGTGTTGACATATGGTCGTCTATGTTTAAATATCGTTGACAAACCTTTGTCTATGAATACGCATCGACTTTAACAGAAACAACAACCAAACATATATACTTCTGAAATTAAGTACGCGATTACGACAAGAGGAGCAGAAATACATCTCAAAATTACTAAATCAAAAGCTGCAATTATAACTGTTAATACTAACTAATAATCTAGACCGTGTATGCACTTTTGAATAAACTTGGGATCCACAACTATGTAGTTCTGCATATGATCGTGGACATGGATTAGAGAACATGACATAGAACATAATATGAATTTTATTAATGCTTTGTTTCTGTTGAATCGAACTCAAAATAACTTGTTATTAAGAAGTCTGACTTGGATTTGTTGAAAATTACAAATCTAATCACATTCATTTATTATTCCAGAAATGTCCAGCAACCTGTTTAACAATTCTTTTATGAATATGGATTACTTGTTTTCCCACATACTATGCGATATTTATTTTTCATCAAGTTTTGCGCCGCCATTTTCAATCCGTAGGCTGGACAGCAGACGTCAAACGAAGGGCAAAGTTTTAGACAGACAAAGTGGAAGACCAGTCAATTTCGTACGTTTATTTCTTTCTATTTTTTATTTTCGGTTTTGAATTTTAAGCGTTAAGTGAAACGTTTAATTACAGAAATATAACATCATATAAATACTTACTGTAAAAAAAGAGTATTTATCGAAATAAAATGCAATTTGATCGCTTCAACTTGAAACCAATATTCAGGACTTAATTCAAAATGGAATATATAAATAAATCAGGGCATTGCTCTTAATGTTGTAGTAATTTCTGACTAGGCTTCCACTGAAAGCATTCTAGGTAAGAAGTTTTGAACATGTTCCGCTTGCTTGCTGTCCTTAATTCTTCTCTGAAAACTGAAAACTGTTGTGCTTCCCTTTCATTACAGATGCATTGTCAGATGAATATGTAATGCACAGTTCCCATGATATATCCTTAACCTTATCCTGCATAGCTCGTCAGGCGTTTCAAATGCAGATGCTGATTTTTCTTTGCTTTTCATATGTAAGTATAGCCTATATTGGTAGACAATTATTTAATCAAAATATTTAGAAAATAGTTGCTCATGTTCTCCGGATGATATTTTACCAATGTGTCTAATCAAAATAATCAAACCCAGATCAAATGTATCCTCTTCATCATATGGTCCTAGTTAATGTTATTACCACGATTACAAGCCAACACTGTTAGATTTTACTGGAATCCCTACGGACACCCCTAGCGTGTCGGGCAACTAGATCTATTTTAAAATAGTTACCTTCGCCTGTCTTGAGGCTTTGCCGAGTTGCGTTTCTTTTGCGTTTCTGTGTATATGTATTATGACTACCTTGTATATGTACGTGAGTATAAACGTTTATTTATCGCCTTGTTTTACTGCGCTGGGCTTCGGTTTAAAGTCTCATCCGAAGGATTGGTCAGGAGTGAATTTCTTCAAATATTTCGAGAATTAATCAAAATTCCGTCCTAGCTCGGATAGAACCTCGGTGACACCTTCCCTGTACATGTACACACAATAGATTTATTATATAATTATAACTATACATGGATTAAAAAGAGGTAAAACATTTACACGCATTTTAGATTGATTTAAATTTAAATGATAGAGTGCAGTGAGTTTGATTAAATATTGTATTATGAATTGAAAGCGAATTCAGATTTTATATTGTGGTTGACTTTTAACTGAATGGGGCCTTTGCGGCGCACCAACACAAAACGTTATATGGTTCCGGCGCACCAACACAAAAAGTTATATTGCTCCAACATGAATGAACATCCATGTCTACTCTCCATTTACATATAGACAAAACAGAATGGGTCTAGAACCGTATAACCTGCAGAAATGCAGAGGTTGTGCAAATTTTATTGCTTTTTGCCACCACTCAAGCAGCACCTGAAACAATCCAGGGATGATAATGAAGATCTTTAATGAACAAATATGACAAAATGAATATGAATTCGGGGGTTAAGCAGTGGCCATATTTTTGCACGGGAACCACACAGGGTTACACTGCGTTTGAATAAAGTATGAAGCGATAAGTACATAATACAAACTTAACTTTGAATATATATTTGCGCTTATGTTTGCTAATATGAACTGGAAGGAGAAGTTATTAATGACAGCACTTTTAGTTTTGTAAAGAACTATTAGCGTACTATTAAAAAAGTTGATTTGTTGTATGCTGTGTATAAATAATGATTACTCTGAAAATAACGTTTAAATGAACGTTCATTTTAATGCAATTAACGGAGCGTGTACGTTCCGCTTTTTTAAAATTAACAGTTGGCTTTATACAGATTATTTTGTATAATAAACGACATACTATGCTAAAGAAACATATATATGAAAATATAACAGTACAATAAACGCATTTATGTAAGAAAAAAGGCATTTGTAAATTATCATCATTAAAATGTAATTGCGTGTATTAAACGACCGAATTGGAACATTTTGGGCGGGAAAACTAGTAGCACCACCAACTCTTTACTGAATCGAGTAGACTGCTTCACTGCGCATGTCCCGTTTCTCTTTATATTGAAGGCCAGTATGAAACCACTAGTTATTTTCGCCATATGCACCAATGTTAAAATGTCACATATTAATGATTTGCTGCAAATTCAACTCAAGTATGGATAATGCAGCAGTGTAATGTTCATACAGAAAACTAATTTTCCACTTGAAAAATAACCAGAAAAGGTGGGGTCACAAGACATGTAAGAAAGTTCTTGTTTGTTTACTAAACAGGTCAAGGGTACAAGGGTACAGCTGTTTTCATGGTTGCTCACAAAGTGTAAGCACAGAGCCGAAATTTCGAAAATGTTCATCAGTGATCCAGTTAAACCTATTAATACGCTTCTTATACATACAACCACAGCATCGAATAGAAATGGACAGTTTCCCCATACTTATAATGCCCATTTCCATCAAAAAAGGAGGGATTACTTTTTATTATAGGAGCTACATTCGTACACCTCGGATTTTAACATGTAATTAGAGGTAGTAAACCTTAAAAGCTGTGTTGCAGTCTACTGAATCGAGGACACAGATGTACGTTACATCCTGAATTGATGCTTTCTTGTGATATAGTTGTCCAAAGTTTTAAGTTGAAGTAAAACTGTAATTATGATATACATTAACATAGGATTGTGTTGTTAGCTTGATTGGTTTAGACATATTTTGTATTTAAACAATTCATGATTATACATATTGTACCAGATATAAGTATTCATTAAAACAGAGTCAAAGCAACATTATTTATGTAATAATTATCCTAAAGATGTTTTTCAGTGTCATTTACCATTTTTCTGATTAAATTAGAAAACAAAACGAGTAGACTGCTGATAAAATGCATCCAATAAAGGTGGGATCTAGGATTTGAGTTTAGGCTTGGGGTGGTGGTAGAAAGGGGAGATATGGGAGGGGGCCTGGGGATAGGTGTGATAGTCTGGGACATAACATATTGATCGGAGGAATAGGGGAACCGCGGCATGCACCCTCAAATTGATTTTTTACATGGCATGTAGTGAATTATGGTACATTTTCTGAAAATTAAAGCAGTTAAATACATTGATGAACAACGGCGAAACCGCCTCCCGATGAAGACGGCAAAACCATTCGTTTATGTAAGGCTTTCCGTGTGGTGTTGTAAACAGACACATTCTATAATCTAAAATCAAATCAACGGAAGTAATATAACGGTTGTGACGTTTCTATGACAAACAACATGTTTCATAAATGATGCATGGGTATATTCTGTGACCATTGTTAACACAAGTTGATGTATCACGCAAAGGTTATGTCTGTATGTATAGTATACTAGAAAGGTGTTCCACGGAACACTTGTGTCGCCTGCCGTTGCATATTTCAGCTTGGTTAGGTTGCAGGTATAAAGTTTTGTGAGAAGGTCGGAGTTGTTGGACGTGTGTTACACTATTTCTTGGGTTTAGATATAAATATGTGTAAAGTTTCATGAACATACATTAGGTAAAATACTTCTCAAGTTATGACCAATGTTAGGTTATGCACACCGGTTACTTGGTTACTTGTAAACAAACATGTATTATTTCACTGCGCGGAGATTGTGTCAATACTATGAAAGAGTTGTTTTATACTATAGATTTTAGTCTTGTTTTAGATTTCCTGAAAAAAATCAGACTTTATAAATCATTATAAATGGACTTATATATAGTTACTTGTTTACACACCCGTTGACGGGCATTTGTTGATTTACATATAGTTTATATTACTACCATATCATCCCTTATTTGTAAATAGTTTTATCTTTATATATTTACATTCATGTTTGATTACTACTTCATTTCTTCATCTTTCATCCGTTTTTGCGCACAATATGACATATTTATGTGTCGACGTGCCGTAAAATACCATTCATTCATTCATTCATTCATTCATTCATTTTGTTTCTGGACAAACCTTCTCTCTGGTTTTGCATATGACACAATACTGAAAATGGGATCCCTTTAATACGGTTTTGTGTCGAGGGTGTATAAAGCGGAGAAAAGACCGACCGACACGGATACTATGTGGAGAAAAGACCGACCGACACGAATACTATGTGGAGAAAAGACCGACCGACACGGATACTATGTAAACAACCTAATCTTAAGAGCTGAAATGTATGTTGGCATCATGCCATGCATGTTTATCCTCGAAGCACAGGACACTTTTATCACCGTATATGCCATTTTACGTAGCTTATACATTTTATCAAGGGCGTTTTTATAATTTTTAATTGAACAATTTAACGTTTTACGATGCTTGTGTTAAAATATAATAAAATATATCCAACTCGATACCAACTGTACATGTATACTGATTGAAGCATAATAATACTTTTGGCGTAACATCACCGTCATAAAACAATCAACGCATGGTACCAACACATAATACGAGTAAATATATATATTGTGTGTTTATATATATATAATTATAATGATATTTAAGGGTTGAAAATGTTTAGACAATGTTTAAAAAGTGTTTAATATTTAGACAAATGAAGTCAAATATGTTTCGGTAAGGTACTCTCTGATCCGAAAAGGATCTGATATTATAGAGAACGAACTATCTTATATTATTGAAATAGCTGACTATATTAGACCGAATGACTTCATTTTATAGCTACACGTGCTTACATGTTTAACTTGCCGACATAACAAAAAACAAAATAACATATTGTATTATTATACATCACACAAAACGCCCGTGCTAAATTCCCATAGACAGCAATGTGTAATTTATTGCTATCCGACATAAGGGTGATATTTGCAGGGTGATAGTAAAGTTGCAGGGTGATAGTACACAATTATCGCATGCGTAGCTTCGGTGAGAGTTGGTGTGCGTGCTGTTTCGGTGACGTCATCGGCTGATTATGGTGAAATTGCTATTTTTTAACTCATCATAACTTCAAAAGTACGTTATCGATTTCAATAGACTAAAACTCATTTCCTTAGTCAAGTTACTTCCAGTCAAATGATATAACTGTAATAGCAACTTTTTGAAGACAAAAAATAAATTTGTACTGAAAATGAACCCTATTTTGGTGGCCCGGGTGGATATCGGTATAACGAAATAAATATCACATTCATGGGAGGATGATCGTAAGAATGTTCAGCCTTCGGATATTGATTATCACCCTCGGCCTCGGATAGACATATCCTCAAGGGTGAACATTCTTACTATCACCCTCTTATGAATGTGATATTTATATAACATGTATAATAGTGGTATTTGCTTCGTTTTTAACCCACGCTTATAGAAACACTCTATGCTTATTTCTTTTCGCGAATCGTGTTATGTCTAAATAGTAAATACCATTCAAGGTAATAAGGTAGTCGTGTTATGTCTAAATAGTAAATACCATTCAAGGTAATAAGGTAGTCGTGTTATGTCTAAATAGTAAATACCATTCAAGATAATAAGGTAGTGTTGTTAGCGGTTGTCCTTCCGTTAGCTAGTTTTATGAACACTATAATTTTAGCAACCGGTTTCCGATTTTTGTCAAATAAAGGTTTGTTTCATACGATCATGCGTAGCAAATTTATTAATAAGGATTATTTCAAAATAGCAATTTTTCAGTTTGTTCATGGGATATCTTTTAGACTTTCAAAAAATACGGTAAGAGTGTTTATACCATAAATTTGTTGAACAACAAAAACTATCGACTGTAAGTTATATAGTTATGACCCCTGATAATGTCACAATATTTAACTAAATTTGAGTTTATATACGCAACAATTTGTTTAAAGGGTGTCGGATTTATTTTCGTTCAGGAGTGTTTGTCGTGTACCATGTTTGGTATTGTAATCTAAAAGTTCGCTGGTCCAGATCATATAATGTTTGTGTCCACACAATAACTCCCGAGCTGTTTGAGCTATTGGGATAACGCTTGATTCCTGTATTAATTGTGCCATAGTTAGTATGTGTTGTGTTTTAAGGTCGTATGTCTCAGGTCATTGTACATTGTCTATATTTTGTATATATATAAAACACCGTGTGTGATAGTTTGATAATCAAAAGCAAATGATTTGTGTACTATGTATAATTAATGGATGTTTTTTTAACCCAAAACGGCTATATGTTTAAGATCGTGCAATTTGTGTGAAGGATGCATAACTATAAATTCTCATTATGTAATGATCGACCTTTAAATACAATACCAGCACTAGACACATGTGACCCCGAATCAAATTCGGGGACCCATCAGTAGGAACGCCACGGACCTATAACATATCAGTTCTGTTCGCATTTTAACTCCGCGAACATGGACTATTTCTTTGTATTTTACGGACTATTTTACGAATTTTCAATTAAAACAGACGCCATTTTTTTACACCCGAAATTGGGCGCACTACGTCGGCGAGCACTACGGGTACCTATGGAGTCTTAACAACACGCGTACAGTGTTTTATACCGTAGATTATGTAAAAACTAATACCTTACCGGACGAAATAACGTTCCATTATGTGTCAACACGATGCAGTGTTGGTGACTGACAGGTCACCGTGACATAACTTGACACGTGAAATTGACATGTTGGTGCAAATTGGATTTGGGATTACTGTAGTAGGATTACTGTCTGCTGCTGAGTAGAGGTCCATTTTCAAGGTATTTGTTTTGTATTAAAATGTGCTTATTAATAAACTTTAGATCGTACATATTTAGACAATGGCCAAATACAGTGCCTAAAATAGTGGTGTTTACTGTATAATAGAAAGTTCATAATCACTATAAAGTGTTCTTCGTGTACTCCGATCTTTGCAGTAACTGGATGTACTGTACACTGTAGAACGTTTCGTGGAATAAAACAATTATTAGTTGAAATGCTATCAATGTCCACTGCACCCCGCCCACCCAAGTACGATAGATGGGGGTTGGGGTGGGTAGATGGAGCTTGAATACCGAAAACAAGGAGGGGGTAAGGAAACTAGAAACCCCCTCCACCCCCACGCCTCAGATGCATAAATGTAAATTGTTAGCGTTGTCTCTTTATCGTTATGTTATCCCCATTTTCTCATACATAACCCGATACAAATACCATTGAAACAATGTAAACAGCCATTGACATTTGACTGAAATCGGTCAGATTCATATTTATGTACAGTAGAGTTTTGAGTTTTCTTTTTTAAATATGTTACTTAATGTATAACAAAGGATAAACTATGTCTGTTTGATCATTGACATTGGATTGATGTTGTTTTTCAGAGAGGCCTCAAATGTGAATCGTGCCCTTGAGCAGCTCTAAGTGAATTGATACTGACGACTTCAGAATGTCAAGCCGTATTAAATGCCATTGGATCATTTTGAGGTGAGAGCCCTTTTAAAAATTGTTTGCACTTGTGTAGTTCTTTAAATGGAGCTTGTGTTATGCTTGCACGGTGCTGTTGAAAGTTACAGTAAAAAATGTTTTCAGTGATAATGCAGCGTGATTGTCATATGAGCTCGTGTAAACAACATGTACTGGATACATGCGAAAACAAGTTGTGTTAAAGGGACACTAGGCAATCTTTATTTTATTTAAAACTTCTGGAGTTTGGTCAATTTTTCTACATAGTTTGCATTTGTGCATCATTAATATTATTTATTAGAATAGTTCAGAAGAAACTGTTTTACACATTACTCACTGTTGATAATAGTGCACCTATAATATAGTTAAGTATTTGATAGAATAACGAAGACAAAATGAAACACTTTTATTTAATTTTTAATGCAAGCAGGTTTAAATTTAAAATGTTACCAGGTTAACAAATGGAGATGCTAATGTTAATGCTTGATAAATACTTCAAGATTACCGTGTGTCCCTTTAACATCAACTAATTACAATGTGATTATGGTCTATGTGATGGGTCCCCAATTTATTAAAGGGACACAGAGCAAATTTCCAATCTTGTGTCTGTTTTAGACATTTTCACATCAGAAGACCACACATCTACAAAAGTGTCTTACTGCCCTATTATTTCTAAAACTGACGGCATCACCAGGTTTTGAGATAGAAAATAATTAGTTGTATATTAATGTTTTCTCCCCATGTAAAATGACCTTACTAAGTCATTAAAGTAAAATCTCATATGAACAAAACGTGTAAAATTTAACAATTTTAGATTTTTGGCAAGAGTTGGATTTTATTCCCCTTCTAGTAAATATGACTTATAAAGCATTGCACCCTCTGTCAGATTTAACTTTCCTTATAATAGATTTTGCTGTAGTACTGCTTGGTGAAAAATACATTAAAATTGTTCTGTAATCATGTCAGGTCAATCATATACTCGTATGATACACAATATAATATGTATTGACCCTTTATTTGATGTGCCATTTACTCAGTTTTGGTCAAGGGACGTTTATAGCATATCGGCTTTGAATCCAGTGAACACGGATTCAAGTCTTACTGGCGCCACTGGGTTACTTCGATGTGTCCTGCTAGCCCCGTTCGTCTGATGGTAACGTAAACCGGATGGTCATGTGTATCAGAGTCTGTCCTCCAAGCACGTTAAAGAACCATATGTATCTAATCGGTAGTAAGCGTAGGGCAGGGTTCCTGGATGCCTGGATGTATCTTTCCTCCTCTCTTTGGGGCGGCTCGAAATAACCTAAACAACGTGTTGATGAGGCGTTAAACAATAATTAAATTGTAAACTGTCCCATTCCCCTAAACATGCCCTAGCTCCCCCTAGCAACACGTGATTCAAATTGAATACTCTGCTCGACTTATATTAACGTTTTATTCTATGTCTTTCTTTTCTTTCAGTATGCACGTCATGTGGAAGAAGACTCCATGTACACCACTGGCCAGAGTCAATGCTGAAGTTTATGTTCGCTCAATTATTTGCTTAATAAAGTATACATATGAACTAACATATTGTCTTTATAATTATGTCTTCCACCACAAATTGGTAGGTGAGACAGATTATATTTGGCCTTTCCGTTCGTCCGTCACAAATCTTGTCTGCGCTACTTGTTGGATTTTGACGAAACTTTGTACGAAGCATCAGTATGTGCATATCAAATATTGAAGGTCAAGGGCGCCGTGACCCAATTACGATTATGAAAAACCTTGTCTGCACTGTCCACTTCCCCAGAAGAAAATACATGGTTTGAGTGCATTTGGTGAGAGAATGATGCCTTTTGATTTTGAGGTCATTAGGTCAAATGTCATTGTCACCGTGACTTGATAATGTAAAATGTTGTAAACTTAAGTCCACTTTCCCTAAAGCAAATCTCATGAAACGTAATGGATGGATTGCCTGTGGTTGATCCTTTTGATTTTAAGTGGGTCAACGGTCAAGGTCACTGACCGGATAATGAAACGCATTGTCCGCACTGTAACTTCTCTTTTCCTGAAGGAAGTCTCTTGAAACGTCATGGGTTGACTGCCTGTGATAAGACTACTGCGCCGTTTGATGATTTTGAGGTTAATAGGTCAAAGGTCAATATCACCCTGAAACGATCATGAAATATATTCAAACGTCATGGGTTGACTGCCTTTGGTAAGAGTATGATCCCTATTAATATTGAGGTCAGTAAGTAAATCTCAGGTCAACGTCACAGTGACTTGATCATGAAAAATCGTGTCCGCAATCAAACTTTTTATTACTTTCTCTGTAGCTAATTTCATAAAACTTCATACTTTGACTGCCTTTGGTGAAATGATAATCCCTGTTTATTTTGAAGTCAGTAGTTGAAAGGTCCGTTACTATGAACGGAAAATGAAAAGTATTGCCCACACAGTTTTTCCTCTTACCCAAAGCAAATTTCATGAAACTTCATTGGTGGACAGTGGAAAGAGGATGATCGTTTGATTTTTAGGTAAAAGGTCAAGTTCCCTGCAGACATCCACTATCCAAGGATAAGCATATGTTACAACACACATGTTATAATATTAATGGTATAATATATGAATATTTTCTTGCACAATGTTGAATCCGGTAAAACAAGTGGTTTTGTTCACCGATACTGTCGCCTGTGAACCAAACCACTTGTTTTTAATTTACAGGATTCAACAGTGTGTAAGACATATTCCGATCATCCATTTTTTTTTTAAATCATAAATTAAAAATATATATATATTAAAACAAACAAAACATGCTATTTGATGAAAAAAGACGTATTCAAATTTTCAAAGTAGCAATATTCGCAGAATATTGTAGATTTCAACTGCTGAAAACAAACATGTATTTTTTTTTCAGGAAAAAATAATTCCATGAATATAGTATTTAACATCGTTATATATGTTCAGGGAAATGTTTAATATGTCTGTTTTCGAATACTACAGATCGTAACGCACCGCACATGTATATTCAGTATTTACTTTCAATATAGTAGTGAGTATGACTGCGTTCTGGGACCATATAAATATAAAAGAATAATATATATAAATATATATATATATAACTATATATGCCCTATAAATATAAACGACCCGCACTTTTTGGATTCACGCGTACAGTGTTTCACAACACCACACATCTGGAAAGTGCTCTATTGACACAATATCATGTCCACATGTTTATGTTATGAAATCTTCGAGTCTACACATAATCATGTTTGTTACTGACAGTAGCATGTCTGTTACTCGTCAGTCATTTATTTACTTGGTTAAAGGGACACATGCCAATCTTGCTTTCTTTAAAACTCGAGTCGCCCCCTCAGTTTTAAACGAACAGTTAAAAGAATATACTTCTTTCTGCCTTTTAAACTAATATTAGTTAATCGCTTTTTCTGATTTCGAAAATTAACTCTGCAACGTATGTTGCCGCCATCATGATTTCATTTTCCGATATACCGTTTCAACATTGTTTGTTAAAATAAATTGGCCACTCTGACATAAACCCAAAGCATGTATAGATCAAAAATTTAGTGTAAAATACATGGACACATACATTTTAAATATATGTGTTTACATAACGAAATTATTTAATTGTTTCTGTAGCCGGTCGTCTTTCCTTAATGAATATGAATGTTGCCGTCTTTGGGCCGGACGGTCCTGCTACTTAATTAGTACTTGTCTCCGTTTATTGAAATTCTACATATATACAGAGGAGAGATGTATCTATATGATTATGTTTTTATTCTCACTTCTAAAATGACGAAATAAATCGATTTGAATAACAGGCGCATTCTCAGCAATACACAACGTATTGTGTGTACGGGTTGGAGGGGGGAAGCCGACGGGGTTGGAGGGATACTTCCGTAATGTTGCTCTCATAAATACTGTGAACATACTACATCAATAATATAACAACTACTGAACAATACTGAAATCGATTTATCTTTATAAATGAATTCATAATTCCACAATTTTATTCCGTGCGAACATCGATTTGGAACGTCGAATCGGCGTATTTAAGCGATTACGGTGTACTTCGTTAATTTTCGGGGGGAAAAAGTACTTGCCTCCGATTTTTTTTATAATTTACATATCTACAGAAGAAAATATGTATTTACGCGTACATGCTTTTGTTTTTTTCTCTCGCTTCTAAAATGATGAAATAAATCGAATTTGATTAAAACTGCGCTTTTGCAGCTATATACAACTTAATCAATACGGTATGGAGGGTGGTGGGGTGGGATGAGGGGCGGGGTTGCAGGGATACTACCGTAATGGTGTCCTTGAGAAAAACTGTAAACATTCTACTCTAATAATTTATTAAATACATAACAATGTTGAAATCAATATATCTCTTAAAAAGGATTTCACAAGTTCATGGTTTTATATCCCGCGTGTAAATTAACTTCGAAAGACGATTGTTCATATTTTAGTCAACACGGTGTACTTTGTTAATTTTGGGGGAAAAAAGTACTTTTTTCTGATTGACTTAAAATTTTGGTTTTTAATAGTCGACATGTTAATGAACACTTTCATGAAAAAAAATACATTCTCGCTGTTAAAACTTCATTTTTTTGCATTTTTTTCGGATTCAGAAAAATAGCACTGCAACATATATTTTCACCATCCTCATTTTCTTTCCCGACGTACCGTTGCAATTTGGTTTATTAAAACCTATTCTAAGCACTCTATCATACACCAAAAGCATGTATAGATCAGAAATTTAATCTGGAATGCATGGATACATACATTTGAAATATATGTATTGAAATAATGGAATTATTTCATTTCTTGTGTACCCGGTCGCGTCTGTAAATGTATATGCGTTATGCCGTCTTTGAATCCGTGGGTCATGTTAGTTAATTTTGGGGAAAAAAAGTACTTGTCTCCGATTTCATTAAAATTTTGCATATGGACAGAGGAAAGATTTATTTATGCGTACATACATTTGTTTTTATTCTCGCTTCTAAAATGAAGTAATAAATCGATTTTGATTTAAAAGCGCATTCTTGGCAATTTAAACCTTAAAACAACCTAAATTCATCCCTTTGAAAAATACCTTTAACTATTAATGGGAATTACACGAAGTGTACACCAATTATGTTCGACCAATGTAGTTTGTGAATATTATTACTTTAACAACGATCTGTGATTGTGTTTTGTCATAATCACAGTTTATAGATAAGAGGTGTATAAATCTGACCAGTGAAAATTTTCCCAATAATGTCATTTTGTTATCGATTTTATCACGTGACCTTGTTTGATAAATATTCCTACGCCATAGGGCTGGCGTTCCTACAGCATGTTCAAGGTCATGCAATTTTAAACCGATGCAGATAATGGCATGAGACCGTAAGAGTGTATGCAATTCAATAAACGATGTGTCAACCACTAATTTTGTTTACGGTTATGTCTAGTCATTACATGTAAACAGCTAAAATAATGAGATGAAAATCGACAATAGCGATGTTTCGCGTGCACCAGATTAGAGTCCCAATTCAAACATTTTGCCCTCGACCATAATTCCGAAGAATATGAATGTTCCATAGGGAAGTAAGGGTTGGACATAAGGAGAACTAGAACATAAAAGTATTATTCTGCAATACATATGTGTATGTTGCAATACTATTTAGTTTAATCACGTCGTATTGCTAAAATACATATGTCACTCCCTCTCAATTGCACCAAACCTAACTCTTACCATATTGTCATCCCAATAAAACGAGTGTAATATAGGTTATTGCATTTGTATGGCTAAATATTACTTAGAACGAGTTGTTTTGGCAAAGGACGACGAGCTTGCGAGTCGTCCTGCGCCAAAACAACGAGTTCCAAGTAATATTTAGCCATACAAATTCAATAACCTTTTTATTGTATACTTTCATATTGTTTTTGATCACTGTTAATTGTATGACTATTACTTTTCATTGTATTTGTGTTATTTTTATAGCTTTTGATGGAATTCCTATCTTGCCATTCAGTTTCATTTTGTGTGGATGATTATTTTGCGCGAAAACGACGTCGACGTCGGATGACGTCATTAAAAACATCAAGCGATTTTCTGAAGTTTGTTTACCATTCGATAACGTTAAAAACAGTGGGTGAGTGACCATTTGAATTATTTTATCAATTTTTGCCATAAAAGGTTGAACAAAAACTCGTATTTTTTTGTTGACACTATAGGAAGGATTCCGTTATTTTTATTTGTAAGTAGTTCTTTATTTCTATTTCGCGGTTCTTAGCAAGCACGAGAAAAAGTTCCCGTGCAATATCAATGCGTGCAATATCGTAGAATATATCCCCGCCAGATTATATTCTCCAACAAACAAGGCACCATTAAAATAACTCATATACTTAGACTTAAATAGTTTATTATAGAGTCACATATAAAGGTTACAACTATTACAAACATTTATACCCAGCCGTAATACAAACTTACGATACACTTAAAATACATTATAATTCTATGTTCTTATTATATAAATAATATATCTGTAAGTACAATATAAAAAATCCATCATCAAATGTACAGTTAAAATATGGACAGCCAGCATTAACCTAAAATTACACAACAACTGGTTATGTACCTTCTCTTAATATATGAATAAAATAAAACAGCTAGTTCACTTAACCAGCTATTATACTCTAACCTCGCTAAAATGTGTATAACGCTGATAAAATATTAAATTTAAATATTTGTCTATTAAAAAATCAAATTTGAATGATCTGATTAACAATAACTGCACAAACACACACAAGCAAATATATGTATATTTATATATAATTAAATAAAGAGTAATTCAGTTAAACTATTAAATCTGTATAATGCTAAGACTCTCCTTTTGTACAGTTTAAGAAATAGGTTTGCTAATTAAAAGTCAATTTTTCAATAGATGAGAGATATTATTAGTTATTAGGATTCTTGACAGTGGACATGGGCTCATATTCCCTGCCTGGAAATTATATTCACCCGAGCCGTTAGGAATCCTAATAACGAATTTGTCATACTTCAAAGTTGTTACCATTTATTTAAGAAAAAAAACCAGTCAGAAACACGATATCAGTTGTATTGCGCCAATTTCCCCGTAACGTGCCTCTAACTAGACGTTGTTTATTTTCGTGACGTCATCGCTCTAACATCGTTAAATTTGGCGGATTTTTAATAAAATAAACGTATTTTATGTTAATGTTTTATTATCTGTAAAATTGACTAAAAAAAATACACTAACGATTATTTCAGACTTTTACACACAGTGGAAAGCGCAGAAAAGCGATAGGAAAGAAACAATCGGCGGTTTCCAAAACGAATCGGCAACGTTATCGTAGCCATTTTGTTTTTGTGTATTTGAGTAATGGGGTACCTACGGGAATTCGTTTTATGGTTCACGTCGCGAGACAATACAGTATGACAATACATTTTATCTTACACACTAAGTCATTCCCTTTCGAAGTACCTTCCATTGCACTCAATGACTCAGTCAATAGTTCCTATGCTGTTGCTATTACCTGACAATTAATCTCTGATCCTTCGTCCAGTCCTGCTATAATCGTCTGTACTCGATCTGCCGTCTCTAAACCTATTATGCCACCGGATACCAGTGCTGTCGATCTTACATCCTTGATTTAGTCAATACAGTTTTAGCTTTTTTCCTTTGTCCACATAAAATATGATGATCGTGCTATCTTCGCTTCTGATATCCGATGTCATATTTATATTTCTCAAATTGTCCGTATCTATGTTAATGTTTAACGTAAGGGGAGACTCCTTAGTTTCGAATGAATGTCCATGGGGAATTTCTTATAAAACAGAAATCTAAGGGATTAAAAGCCATGTGGATGTGTTATATCTCAAATAAGGGACATGTATATGCTGCCGTGTGTCTATAAATGTCATGTTTTCCTTTTTTGGAGTGTTGAGTGGATGGGTCAAATGAATTGTATTTGTAGGCAGAGAAACTGACTTTGTTGCTTTCTAGCATGTATTTGCTAAATTTTGAGAGGAAATTATATGTTCTTTCAGGAACAGGGCATGTTTGTTAGTTTGGAAAAGTAGAATTCAACTTATTTAACGTAATTAGTGTACATGTATGAAAATAGTCTGAATTTCAAGAAAACTGTAGATTCCGACCTAAACGGTTGAAAACCGAATGTCATGACGATAATAACGGAAATGACGTCTAACAAAATATCATGACATTTCGAGCTTTTTAAAGTGACTACCAATGCTACAAAGCAAACGAGATTCATAATATGTCAGTTTTGTTTGGCGTGCTCCGCAAACGTAACAATTTGGTTGCCATAGTGACGCTTATGTCCTACCTAATGTATATAAACTCAAGAAATAAAGTAATTATCATTACATGAATAATAAACTACATGAAAGTCGAACGTATTGTCCATATATTTGTTATATCCGACCAGCCTCGTACAACACTATATACAACTTTACCACATCAGCTTATCAAAGACAAACTTATTGCTCTCATTCAAAATGATTTCGTTATTGGAAAACCTACATTTTTCGCCTGTAACAATATTTAAACGTGTTTTACTAAAGGCAGTTTGGACAATTACACTATGTGGACTTGACTGGACGTTTTTGAAACGTTCTCTTAAGTTTCCTATTAGATAATATTTTCGTCAGCATGGAACTACCGCTTACAGACACATTACTGATATCCCCATGGGTACGAGCTGTGCACCTCTTGTCGCATATTTGTTCTTGTATTACTATGAAAGAGATTACACGATGAGTCTTTCACTAACTTCTCCGGCAAATGTAGATGAAGCCTTAAATGACACCTCTCGGTATCTGGATAACATAATGAACATTGACAATCCTTACTTTTCTTCTATGGTTCTTTTGCTGATTTACATCTCTCCAATGAAAATGGAAAATGGGGAAACGTCGTTATACAAAATAATTTGTTGACAGCCTGAAGCAATCGAAACTGCCGCGTCGATGATGACCGATCGGGAATAATCGGATGATCGGGAATAATCGGAAATGGCCGAAATACTGCGGAGCAAGAGAGAGCGCTAATAAAATTAAAAAGGAGTCTATGGCGTAAAGCTAATTCACCATTGCGCTAATATGCCCGAAACCATGGAAAATCGTCTATTGCGTTAAATTTTGACTACGCTATATAATAATTTCTTACAGTAGATTGGGATGTTTACTAACGCTTCTTTTCTCGATTTACATTTCTCCATTGAAAATGGTGAAATAATTAGAAAATATATGACAAGAGAGATGATTTTAATTTTGTTATTGTTAATTATCCCCATTTAGATGGGGATGTTCCCCGAGAAACTTCTTATGGGGTCTATGTGTCTCAACTTATTCGTTTTTCTAGAGCTTGTACTCGAGTTGAGGACTTTAATATTTGTGATTTTTGTATAACTAAAAAGCTACTCCATCAGGGCTACCGTAACCATAAACTTCGTAAAACCTTTTCAAAATTGTATAATCGTAACGCTGATCTTCTTTCCAAATATAAAAGTAATCTAAGAACTCTTCTGCGACAAGGACTATCACAACCTGACTTCTATGGTGACGTGATTTACAAACTTCGTAAGATACTTGGTCATGATCACTTTCATACTATCTTTGTTAAACTTGTTAAAAGGATTACCAAAAGAGGTTATGCCCTATCATTTGGAAACGCACTGGATGCTTGGTGGTGGACCCATTTACAGTTCGCCACTGTGCTTTCTTCTTTAATTGTACGATGACCGGACAGGCTGTGGACCCTATGATGACGTCTACCTAAAGCCCAAAAGGACGGTGACGTTTGATGTTTGTCTGCAATCTTGTTTTGTCGTGCCCTCAAAGGTTTGCTCTCTTGTTGCTTTGGATTCTACCAAGTCATTGAGAACCTTCTTTATGGCTTTCTAGGCTATTGTTTTGTATGCCCCCACCACCGATATTTCACTACCGTCTCAATCATACCGAGACTGCAATATTTCGTATGTGTCGTGTTCGGCCGTTTCCAAAGTTTCACTCTCATACTCTTTTTACAGGATGCTTACCTATCAAGATGTGCATATCGTTTCGGTGTCAAAGTCGACCCTGTATTACAGGAGTTATTGCCCTGTTTTCGTCAAAATTTACGTGAAATAAATTGTGTGTCGTCTCCTCCCATACTTTTCAGCAGATTGCTTCGAAACTTTACAGGATGATAACATATGATGTCAAGATGTGCATATCTTTTCGGCGTCAAAACCAACCAGTATTACCAGAGTTATTGCCCTTTTTTCGTCCAATTTTACGTGAGGTCGGAATCTACAGTTTTCTTTGAAATTCAGACTAGTTTCAGACATGTACACTAATTACGCTAAATAACTTGAATTCTATTTTTCAAAAATAACAAACATGCATGGTTCCTGAAAGATTATAAAATTTCCTCTCAAAATATAGCAAATACATGGTAGAAAGCATCAAAATCGGTTTCTCTACCTACAAATACAACTTCATTTACCCCACCCACTCAGCACTCAACAAAGTGAAAATATGACATTTATAGACAAACGACAGCATATACCTGTCCCTTATTTGAGATATAACACATCCATAATTGAATGACAAACACTCCAAATTGTCATAAAAATGCTATTTCTACATACCTTATTTTTTTTCGTAATCTGATGTCGACTCAAGAATTGCAGGAAGTGATAAAAAAAGCTATCATTTACAACATAGCCACCAGTTACGATTTTCTGTTTACAGGCTACATACGGGTCATAGTACAAAAAGGTTATTTATATCAAAATTAACTATTATGTCATACTAAGTCAAAAACACCGCATTTGTGGATTTCTTTTTTATTGTCTAGCCTGTACATGGCTTTTAATCTCTTAGATTTGTATTTTATAAGAGATTCCCCATGGACATTCATTCGAAACTAAGGAGTCTCCGCTGAAAATATCTTGTGTGTCTATCTCCTCCCAAACGTTTAAACCGATTGATTCGAAACTTTACAGGATCCTTACCTATGATGTCAAGATGTGCATATCGTTCCGGCGTCAATATCGACCCAGTATTACAGAAGTTATTGCCCTTTTTTGTCAAATTGTACGTGAAAATATGTTGTGTGTCTATCTCCTCCCACACTTTTCAACAGATTCATTCGAAACTTTACAGGATACTTACCTATGATGTCAAGGTGTGAATATGATTTCTGCGTCAAAATCGATTCAGTATTACCAGAGTTCAGGCCCTTTTTTCGTCAAATTTTACGTGAAAATATGTTGTGTGTCTATCTCCTCCCACACTTTTCAATATATTGATTCGAAACTTTACATGATGCTTACCTATAATGCCAAGATGTGCATGTAATTTCTGCGTCAAAATCGACCAAGTATTACCAGAGTTAAGGCCCTTTTTTCGTCAAATTGTACTTGAAAATATATTGTGTGTCTATCTCCTCCCACACTTTTAAACCGATTGTTTCGAAACTTTACAGGATGCTTGCCAATGATGTCAAGATGTGCATATTGTTTTGGTGTCAAAATCAACCCAATATTACCAGAGTTAAGGCCCTTTTTCGTCAAATTTTCAGTCAAAATATATTGCGTGTCTATCTCCTCCCACACTTTTCAACCGATTGCTTTGAAATTTTACAGGATGCTTACCTATGATGTCAAGATGTGCCTATTGTTCCGGCGTCAAAATCGATTTACTATTACCTGACATTTTTTCGTCAAATGCTTCGTTAAAATATCTTGTGTGTCTATCTCCTCTCACAGTTTTCCTCCGTTTCTTTTCAAACTTTACAGGATGCTTACCTATGATATCAAAATGTGCATATCGATTCGGCGTCAAAATCGACCTAGTATTACCAGAGTTACGGCCCCTTATCGTCAAATTTTACGTTTTACACTGATTGTTTTGAGTGCGGGCATGCGTGTCCCATGGACATATTTCTAGTTTGTATTTATATATACACGGCCATTTTTGTGTTTTATTTATATTGCCTATTAATGCTGCCTTGTTGGTTAGAGAATAGTTCACGGCGGGGATTTCTTTATTTACATTGTCCCGTTTTATTGAGATGAAGTAGGGTAAGTGTGAGGTTTGGTGCACCCTAGAACCTGGTTTAAACCCCCAGCGGCCTTTTTCGCCACTGACCGTTCCAAGGCGGTAGCCCTATTGTCAACCCTTTAGTGTTTGTGATGTCTTATATCTATATTTACTTCTTATGGGGTATATGTTTCCCCTCTTATTCGTTTTTCTAGAGCTTGTAGTCATGTTGAGGACTTTAATATTCGCATATTTATATAACCAAGATGCTACTCCACCAGGGCTACTGTTAGCATACATTTCGATTTTTTTTTGCAAAATTGTATTATCGTAACCCTAATTTACTTTTGAAATATAAAAGTAATTTAAGAACTTTTCTGCGACAAAGACTATCACAAACTGACTGCTATGGTGATGTGATTTAAAAACTTCTTAAGATCCTTGGTCATAATCACTTTGATACAATTTATTAAACGTGTTAACATGTTTATTAAAACAGGTTTCGAATCTATCATTTTGCAACGCACTGCAGCTTTAGTGGCTGATCCATTTGCAGTTCGCCACTTTGCTTTCTTCGTAGATTGTGCGATGACCGGACAGATTGTTGATCCTATGATGACGTCTACCTAAATCCTCAAACTTTAAAGATGGTAGCGTTTGTCTAAAATCTTGTCTCGTCGTAACATTAACGGTTTGTTCTCTTGTTGCTCTATCTTCTGCCAAGTCAATGAATACTTGATTCGTGTCTTTCTAGGATTTCGTATTTTATATTCAGATATACATGATCATTTATGTGTTATACTTATACTGCCTATTCATGTCGCCATGTTTGTAAGAGAATATAACATGGCGGGGATATCTTTATTTACACTGTTCCGTTTTATTGGGATGCCAATAGGATACCAGTGAGGTTTGGCGCACCCTAGTATCTGGTTTAAACATTCAACGCCCTATTTTACCACTGACCGTGTCAATGTGGTAGCTCTATTGTCAACCATTTTATGTTTGTGAAGTCAAATCTTGCCTTTGATTCATATTTATAATTAGTGTTTGTTTCTGTGCTTCTTTTTTGTATGCTGCATTTCATGTTCGACTTTTATATCTACTTCTATACTGTCTATATAAAAGATAAAAATGTATGGTAAGAAAAACTAATGAGTGATGGAAAAAAACCTGTCAAAATAGTAATAAATGAATTTTACTATTTTGACAGTTTTTTTCCCATCACTCATTAGTTTTTCTTACCATACAATTTTTATCTTTTTGGTTCAGGTATTCACGTATTGCACATATACAAACACTTGCGCCTGGATCATATACTCTGTAGAATATGGGTTATGAATAAAATGTAGCATTCTACTTTTCTAAGACCTTGACTTAATCATAGACCATTCATGTACTCGGCGTATTATTCTGTTCTGGAATAATTTAATTCTGCACCATAATCGAACAGTAATATTATTAACAATATATTATTTTACGAATCAAATCCATCCCTGCTTCTTCGGCCGTCTACTTACAATTTACGACACCTTAAGAACGGTATTCAGAAGCTGCATACTAAGTTTGTTCTAGTTCCTGCAGATAAAGCTTCCAACAATATAATTATTGTCTAACGATTACATTATATCAAAACTTTGAATGCGGAGCTAGCGATCACTTCTGCTTATATAACCATACCTTTATTGGAAAAGGACATTGTTTCCCAGCATGTGACCTTTATGGAGACTATAAAGGTGTCTGTAAATAGTAAACAGACGAGGCTCCCTACAATGTACTGGATACCCAAACTCCACACAATTCCAAGCAAAGCACGTTTTATTGCTAATTCAAGTTCATGTACCACGACCAATATATCCAAACTATTTACTTTGTGACTTTCCGGGATTAAAGAACATATTATTAATTATTGCAGAAAGGCTTTTGAAAACTCAGGAATCAATCTGTCTCTAAAGCTCTGGAAAAGTCCTTGATAATCTTCGATGTAAGCATGTTCATCCCTCTTCTTTAAGCACTTACGCTACCACATACTCTAATCAAAGATAAATTGCTTCAGTTTTTTCAGAAGACATTTGCTAGAGAAGGTACAACTTTTCTAGCATGTAATAATGTCAGGGTTTTCTTTACAAACGCCCCTATTGATAATTATAATCTGTGGACTTGCGCTGATGTTTTTAGAGCGTTATCTTTCCTTCTCGATAACATTTTTATAAGATACGCTACCAGTGTTTACCACCAGGTTGTTGGTATTTCTATGGGTACTAACTGTGCGCCACTTGTCGCCGATTTGTTTTTGTACTACTATGAAAGAGATTTTATGTTGAGTTTGTCACCTGTTAGTCAGAGCGAAATGATTGATGCGTTTAATAATACATCTCGGTATCTATAGATATAAAAATCGAATAGGAAAAGCAGCATTCAAGGACGACAGTCAACCACAAACACACACAGAAACAAAGAACACATTTAAAGATGAATAAAAGGCCTAATAAGAATAGATGACATACTCAATATTGATAATCTGTTCTTTTCTCATATAGTTACTAACATTTATCCACCAGAGTTCACGTTGAATAAAGCCAACAGTTCGGATGCAGCATTGCTCGACCTTCATCTCTCGATTTCTAATGATTTCATACATACTAAAATCTATGATAATAGGAATGACTTCAGCTTTATCATGTTTGTCATCATTAACAGTCCACACCTGGATGAAAACGTACCTTGTGCTACATTATCTCCCGGCTCATTCGTTTTGATAGAGCTTTTAATGATGGTATAGACTTCAATGATCGAAATCAAGTTATTACAGGTAAACTTCAGGGTTTTCGTTATCACAAACAACGTAGATCTTTCTCAAAATTCTGCCCACGCAACGAAAACCTTCTGGAGAAGTACAACACCAACCTTTAAACACTTCTGCGATTAGGAATATCACAACCCATATTTTATGGAGATGTGGTCTATACACTTCGGAAGTTAAGTGGACCTGGCGGGTTTCCTGACCACTTTACAAAATTAATCAGGAAGTTCGTCAGAAAAGGATATGACCCTTTAGTATTACAACGCACTGCATGTTTAGTGATTGACCCATCTACAGTCAGCCACTACGGTTCATTTTCCCCTTGTGCGATGACTGTACAACCTCTTGGGACTCTATGATTGCACCTACTGAAACCCCAACCAAGGGAGGTAGGTGCATGAACTTTCGTCCCTCGGGTTTACCGGTCGTACCCTAGATTGGTTTTCTCTTTGGCTGCAACTGCTGTCTGTGGTTGTTTCTTATTTTGTATCTTATATAGCTTTACAACAACATCTTAATATTTCTTTTGTTAGTTTATCTGGATGTGGAATTTATTGTTAGAGAATTCATTTTGAAGAGATGTAGCTTTGTTTACACTGTCTTGTCTATTTGGGCGCTGAAGACAGGATAATAGCGAGGATTGTGTACACATAAACTCGATTCAAGCTAAACTGTAGGCCTTATTGCCTACTGTCCGTTCCAAGTCGGTAACCCTGTCTTCACCACCCTTTCTGTTGTAGTTTGTCTTTTTCATTGTATAATTAATTAAATATTTCTCATTGTTTTGTAGTACAGTGCGGGCCTACGATGCCATTGCGTTTGCATACTGTGGTTTCTACAGGACCCTATATCTCATTTTCCACCCTAAATCTCCCCTGGAGGAGTCATTTGAGCAGTATTTGGTTACTCCTAAAAAATATCGCCCTGCTTTGTTAAAACAGTTTCTATTTCACTATATTTATTTTGACCCCATATACATATACAAGAGCAATATAATAATACTCAGAAACGGATTCATGTTTAGGGTCAGTAGAGCTTATGGGATGGAGAGTTGTCCGTCGTCCGTCTGTCCGTTAAATTTTAACTCGTTAAGACGATATGGCCTTTATTTTTCATCCGATCTTTATAAACTTTAACAGATCAATGAAAGCTCGGAAAAGGTTGAAAAGCAGCCAGATAGGACCAGTAACAACAGAGTTATGGTCCTTGATGTAGTTAAAAATGCTATATTTTGCCTTGTTAAGACAATGGCGCCTTCACTTTTTGTTCGAACTTTTCCAAACTTTACCAGATTGTTAATATCAATGAAACCTCAGACGAGTTTGAAAACAGCTAATCTCAGAACAGGAATACCAGGGTTGTGTGCCCTTGAATTATTGAATAATGCTGTATTTAGCCTCTTTAAGACAATAGGGCCTTAAGTTGTCATCCGATCTTTAGCAATCTTTACCAGATTGTTAATATTAATAACAGTTCGGACAAGTTCAAAAATCAGCCAGATCGGACTAGTAATAGCGGAGTTAAGGCCCTTGACTTAGTTAAAAAGGCTATAATTTGCCTCGTTAAGACGATAGAGCATTAATTGTTTATCCTATCTTTACCGAACCGTACCAGATGGTTAATATCAATGACAGATCGGATAAGTTCGAAATCCAGCTAGATCGGACCATTGACAGCGGGGTTATGGCCCTTGATTTATTTGCAAATGCTATATTTTGCCTCGTTAAGACGATAGGCCCTTCATCCTGTCTTTACCAATCTTTATCAGATGGTTAATATCAATGAAATCTTGGATAAGTTTGGAAACCAACCAAATCGGATTATTTACACCGGAGTCATGGCCCTTAATTTAGTTTAAAAAAAGCTGTATTTTGCCTCGTTAAGACGAAAGGGCCTTCATTTGGCCGGATTTAAATGAAACTTTGCAGGGATGATCAGTACCAAACCTAGTTGTACATATCGTCACCGTGTTCCGGTTGAATTTTTTGGCGGAGCAATGGCCCTTTAAAGGTTTTAATACACAAACTTTGTCATGACTAGTTCTCCTGAACCCCTGGTCGGATGTCAGCAGAACTTTGCATGGATGATCAGTACTAAGCCCAGTTTTGCATAACATCGTCATGTTCTGATTGACAGATTATTGGCGGAGTTATGGCCCTTTATAGTTTTTGATACACAAACTATTTCTGGGCTAGTTCTCCTAAACCACTGGCCGGATTTCAACGAAACTTGACAATGATGATCGGTATCAAGCCTAGTTGTGTATATCGTCGCCGTATTGCGGTTGAATGATTTTTGCCAGAGTGATGGCCCTTTAAAGGTTTTAATTTACTAACTTTTTACAGACTAGTCTCTTCTGAACTCCTGGCGTGTTTCAACGAAACTTGGCAGGGATGATGAGTACCAATCCTAGTTGCGTCGCTCATTGCCATGTTCTGGTTGAATGTTTTTGTCCAGACTAATTCTCCTGATCCCCTGGCCGGATTTCAAAGAATCTTGGCAGGGATGATCAGTACTAAGCCTAGTTGCCCCTTAAAGATTTTATTACACTAACTTTGCACAGACTAGTTTTCCTATTAACCACCTCTGGCTGGATTTCAATGAATTTTGGCAGGGGTGATCAGTACCAAGCCTAGTTGCGTACGTCATTGCTATGTCCCGGCGAAAGAATTTTGACAGAGTTATGGCCCCTTATAGATAAGCTTTATTTTTAGCCATTAGAGCGTCAACAGGCCCTCTTGTACTTCTTGCTTTTGTATAAACACTGAAAGTCATTCCACCAGCGCATAACAATTTAGTTTAGTTTGCACCAAGCGCTCTTCTGTCTGATTTTGGTACCTCTTTAATGGACAGTTTCATATCTAGATGATCATTGAACCAAAAGGTTCAAGGTATTAAGTATTAATTACATTCAAAATCTATCATTTATTCTGTTCCACATTTAAATCTAAAATCCGACTGATATAGACGTTTGTATTTAAAATGCAATACCTTAATTTTTGTTTCTTTTATGCACCATTCAGTTACTTTATAAAGCACACTTTGCATATCTATTAAATTTTCAGACAACAGTATAATATTGTCAGCATACAATATGATAGCTAAACATAGTTCATCAGACGACGATACACCTCATTTTAAATCATTATATCTATGGCTAAATCATTCACGTATATAGAAAATAAAGTTGGCGAAAGAACATCCCTTGTTTTACTTCTTGTTTTACGTCAAACCAATCTGTTTGATAACCATTTATTCTGACAGAGCATGCAGCATATATTACATAAGGAGTAACATGTATTACATAAGGAGTAACATGTATTAAGAACCATTAAATACCAAAATGAAATGCAAAGAAATATAAACATGGCTGATCATAGACAGAAATATATCCGAAAATAACACATAAATGAGTAATGGCTAATTTGTCTGTTTATCTTCTTTTATTGTTTGCGCTCTGAAATTAACTAGCATGTAAGTGCTAACTGACTGACTACGAGTACTCATAAACATAGTGTTTACCCAATCTAGACAACGTGACCAATTGCTGATAATTCGGTGGATAATTCGTATGTGTATTTTTTAAATACTGTTTTATGACTAGCTTCTTATCAGTTCTAGTAACGTCGCATATTTTTATAACCACGTTTTTGAAAAAAAACTGGGTATATTAAAATCGACTCCGTCAGTCCGTTCGCCCGTCCGTCCGTTACCATATCTCCTCCTAAACCGCTGGACGGAATTCCTCCTACGTCACCCGTGGGGCCAGGGGAAAGGGGTATCAAAAGGTAAAATACACTAAAAAGTCATTTAAACTGTACGTTTTCTTTACTTTTGCACACTTGGTCTATGAAAAAAAAACAACTCGGATGTCTGCCTAGAGTTTGGGTGTATGTGTGTGTTTGGGAGGGTGGGGGGATGAACGGAGGGGGGAGAGAAGTAAATTTGGTCAAATATCTATTTTTCTTTCTCAATGAAATGTAATGATTTTGGGAATATCAGTATAATATGCACCAGGGTCACCATGGGACTCTCGGATAGGGTCAAAAGTTCAAATACACAAATACCCTAAAAAAAATTATTCATTTACATTGTCATAATATGTATACTGAAAAACATAAATAGTACTATTAATGATTTGAGTATAAAAAACAACACTATCAGAATAATTACATATAAAATGAATATAGGGATAAGGGAATTGACCTGTGTGAAGTAAACGTTGGTACATTACGGGCTCCGAGTATTAACTTTCATACCCAATCCAGCCCCTTCTCCAAGAAGCGAAAACGGGGTTGGCTGGGGTAAGAAATAAAACCTTAATTTCGACTTAAAAATCTGCATATTGTGAAATTAAAACATTTAAAAGGTCATTTTAAACAGGTTATCATATTTTGTTAGTAAAAAATGTTTTTGAACGTGTTTTATTGTCGAAATATCTGTTATAAAATCCTGCTAATGTAAGATTTCCCTTCGTTTAATGGAATTAAGGCGGGGCCACGTAATGTTTGCAATGACGCGCCGTCGAATTCTTTCTAGTTTATTTTACAAAGAGCTTAAATAATTTGTTATTTAACATATAGCGCAAATAGTTCGAGAATTTGATCTAAACTAAACACAGTTCATCTACATATTCATTTCGCTGCCTGTATCAAATCTTTTTATGGAAACTATAGCCCCTAATTTACTTCCAAGTTTTTCTAGTATATGTTTGACAGGTGTCACGATACATAACCCGTCGGTGGTGATTCCAATTGCCATTCCAATATAGTTTAGTTTGTTATTTTTATCCACTTGAAACACGGACGCCCCAGAGTCACCTGCTTGGAAAAACAAGCTATCTATTGGAGAGTCTATTACTAGTTGACCACGCATTACATACGCTCTATTATACATATGCAGCGGTTCACTTTCCCTGCCCGTTATTTTTACTGCCATCTGCTTTAGCTGAAAACTTCCCTTTGTTAAGCCAGTTTGCTTTCCGAATTTAATTACTCTTTCCGTAGCAAAATCTTCAACTTTAAATTTAGTTGCATCTTTCGTTGACCCGTCATCAAATGTTGGATAATTCATTTCGTGAAACCCCTGCAATGAACGAAATATATTTTTACTGGTACAATATTAATAAGCAAACTTTGGTCATATGGAGTTCAGCCACAAGATCATTTTAATGAACATACGCACGTGTTTCGTACAATGATATTGCATATCTCGAGGCTTCTGTGTTGAAACTGCATCAAGTTATGCACTGCATGTTTAGTGGTTGTCTATTTACAGTTCGCCACTATGCTTAGATCTTTGATTGTTTGATGACCGGACGGTAGAGTTTTATGTTTTGCTTAAATGTTTCTTATCGTACCCGTAACGGTTTGTTCTCTTGTTGTTCTGGCTTCTTCATTGTTGCGCCAAGTCATTGAGTATTTGCTTTGTGACTTTCTAGGCTTTTTTATATTCATCGATACATGATTATTTATATTGCCTATTAATGCTGCCTTGTTTGTTAGAGAATATAACCTGGCGGGGATATCTTTATTTACACAGTCCCGTTTTATTGGGATGCCAATAGGGTAAGAGTGAGGTTTGATACACCATGTAACCTGGTTTAAACCCCCTTTTTGCCACTAACCGTTCCAAGGCGGTAGTCCTATTGTCAACCATCGTATGTTTGTGATTTCATATCTTGGCAGTCATCTTCGCAATTATTGTTTGTTTCTGTGCTTGTTTTTGTTTGACTGTGGTCTTTGAATGCTAAGTTTCCTATTTGCTTTTATAATACTAAGACATGTTAAATACGTGAATATATATTATATACATAAATGTACAACATTTGCAGAACAGGAAATATCGACTAATTGATTACGTGTAACTAAACATATAATAAATATATGTTCGTTATCTGTTATTGCAGACTTTCTTTCGTGGTTTATATAAAATGTTTACTTAAGTAACATTACCTGATTTGTTATTGCATATTGTTTTATATGCGTGCTTTTGGTGAACTGCATTCTTTGAATGCCACGTCGCCTGTCCACCGTTTGTATCAAATTTTAATTAACTGTAATTAAAACCTCCACATCTAAATGTGTAATCATTCTTCTTACCTGCTTTGTCTAATGCCTCTCCAGAGACTTCGACAAACGTGGCTCTTGTGGGCATTCTGTCACTGGCAATTTCCACAAGTGCGGCGTCAACACCGACTTCCCATTCAGCATCAAAAAGACACGCTCTAATTATTCCACACGTTCTGTCACGTGTAATATGCCTTGTTTGAGCTTCCCCTGTTGCTGGCTGAACTACGTTTTTGTTCACGTTCGAATCGGCATTTGCTGGGTCGTCGAAAAATAGGTGTGATGCTGTAATAAAACCGTTGTAGTGCCTTTGCGCATGAACTTCAACAAATATTCCTAACGTTGCACTAACTAGTTTGTCTTCAGGACCTATACTGTGGCCAATTGATAATTCCTTTTTCCACTCCCTACTTTGATCTGAATTAGATATCCCTCCAGTCGGACATAACATAAAATAACCTTCCCGAACATCTGTTTTAACAACAGTTCCATCCGACGCTACCAGATCAGCAGGAAAAGGTTCTTCCCCTAATGGTACGTATGATTTGCATCGACAGTACAGTACAATGCATGGTTCAGGTTCGTATCCATGACTTGTTGATCTAATTGTACTCATTCCGATCATTTCCAAATTACTATGTCTCAACATAAGCTCATGGTTGTAAGTTGACATGACACTGTTGAGTGTATGCATTTCTTTTTCGGTAAATCCTCTGTTTTGTGCAAGCATACTCTTTTCTGCGGCCAGGGATTCCCTGGAACACGTTTTGAAGTGTTTGTACAGTACTGTCACACCGGAGATTGTTTCTGTTCCGGAAGTCATGTTATCGCGTGTAGTGTAGCAAAGTATTAGTATATCGCCTTTATTATTTTTTCGTACGAGTATTGTATGGTGAACCCACGGATTTTGCTTTAAATTACTGCATATCTCACCTGCATTGACTCGTACGCTGAAGTACAAATATGACACATATAAGAACAACATATTTGGAATTCAATCAAATTATAAATTACACCGATGCTTTGAACAATTATTTAAAAATGCTGGCGGAATCCTTATTGGAAAATGTCAGTCTGAACTGACGAAATACCTAATTTTGACCTAAGTTGTAAACCCGATCGTGGGGATAATACTATACTGAAACGCAAAAGGAACTCGGGAATTTCCGCTATACATTGTATGTACAATATGCTGCTGTTAATCGAATGGTACATGGCTTCGTAAGACCTTTCCTTTCCGAAAAAAAACACTAAAACAACACATAATACAGCAAATAGTATTCCTTCAAAGTTTCATTATTGACAGAGTACGCGTTTGGCTCAAGCATGTGAGCAAACTTATGATGCAACATTTTGCGAACTCTTTTCGTTAAATACAGAGCTAAACAGGCTCAGTTTTCCAAAGGGGAACTTCAACATTTATGAATGTCTTGTTACAAAGTGTACTGTGATTAAAACGTCGACAGCATCACAGTTGAGTCCTTTCTCTAATTAACTGTAACTTTTTTTTCTACAAAATTTCTTTGGAGTAGTATGTGAAATTAAGTGTGCAGTATATATAATATATAGAGGAAATTCCCGAGTTGCGCTTCTTTTGCGTTTCAGTATATATACTGGAAAAGACGGAAACAATTATTAATTCCTAATCTTAGAGAACATAACAAGATTAATGTGTATGACCGAGGAAATGAATCACTAATATCTTTTGCCGTAGTATAGTGGTAAACAAAACCAATAAACCTATGACAGTATTTTAATTTATGAAAACGAATTACCGAATATACAAAGGTAAAACACAATATTTTCGAGATGTATTTTTATTACAATCAGGCACATTTGATCTTTTAAATGATCAAGCAAAACCACGTTTTGTTGTTTTCATGTAAACACAATATAATATGTCTACAGCATGTGTGGATGCTTTTCAATTAACGTAGAGGGATGCCGCGGGAATAAACTGAGCGGAGCCGCAGACAGTATTTCAATAAATGCTGATAAAGGTGATCCTTTGGGAGCAAAAAACGCAATTAAGAGAATAAAGCAGCAGACTTGGTTTTATTGAGTCATAAGAAGTAATGAAAGAATCGACACCTCTCACGCCCCCTAGCACCGGCTTAAGCGGTATTCTACTTCAAAGCCACCTATATTGGGTTCGTTGGTCCCAAAGTACCAGTAAAAATAACACTACTGATTCGTAGCACGGGGAGACTTTTTACAGCCGCCACACTGCACTAAACGAACGCTAGTGTGAATGTTAATTAATACTGATAAAGGTGATCCTTTGGGAGCAACAAACACAATTAAAGAATAAAGCAGCAGACTCGTTTTTATTGAGTCTATTCATGAGAAGTAATGAAAGAAGCAACACTTCTCACGCCCCCTAGCACCGGCTTAAGCAGTATTCTACTTCAAAGCCACCTATATTAGGCTCGTTGGTCCCAAAGTACCAGTAAACATAGCACTACTGATTCGTAGCACGGGGAGACTTTTTACAGCCGCCACACTGCACTAAACGAACGCTAGTGTGAATGTTAATAGAAACTGATAAAGGTGATTCCTTGGGAGCAACAAACACAATTAAGAGAATTAAGCAGCAGACTCGGTTTTATTGATTAATTCTGTTCATGAGAAGTAATGAAAGAAGCAACACCTCTCAAGCCGACTTAGAATTTGGTCAGTAATTAATACCTGCAACATAAATTGTGAAACACGATATTCTTTGTTGTTACATTCTACGTCATATACTATTTATAAATGGCAACACAGGACAATCTTAATACTCGTATGTTTAAAGTTAGTTTATCAAGCTTATCATCCAAGGAGCAGGTTGTACGTTTTATTTACCTTGTGATGAGCGTTCTTATATCGGATAGTGACGCTTGTAAACTGTCTGTACTTACTTGGGTTTGCTTATAACATCCGAACGTTCTTCATTTGGGAAACGTTGCTTCAAATCCTGTTTTTCTCTCCCTGCAATGTCTTCATTCACACTGTAATCTTCTTCGATATGCTTCATAGACCCTTTGTCATTGACTTCTAAGTCGGTAAATTGCATTTTCCCCTTAACCTCAGTTTTCCTTCGTTTTAATGGTGTGTACATTTCTAGTGGAGAATGTATTTTTCTCTGTTCTTTTTGTTATTTTTTTCTCCAGGTTATCGTATGATTTTGGCGCACAGAAAGCCCAGCAGCTTAACATCGCAAGTAAGCGATCTTTGGCACAAGGCACAACATCTGGCAGGAATTATTATTTATTTGAAAAATAAACAATTCCAAATTTCAATTCCGACAAATTGTATACTATTTCTTGTTAGCTCGACGTCGCAAACTTCATTTATTAACTATACAATATTTTCTAACACAATGTAAACGCAAATTACAATTTCCGTCTTTCGATCACTTGGTAAGAACAATTATTAGGATACTTGTGTGCTTCAGAAGGTAAGTTTCTGCAGGCTTTTGATAGTGTTTACGTATTTCTTTTAATCTGAAACAAAGAATATAAACGTTCGATGTCACGAAGGCCATTTGAAACGGTTATTCCTATATGGTAGGAATAAAATGTATATCTACCAAAGAAAAATAAATCAAAAACGTTAGCTTTGGTGTCACATTTAATTCCGTTTATTATTTATTTTGAAATATATAGAAATTATTGTGTCAAAGTGTCGATTTGTGCTTATGTAATATTTATATCATACCTTTTCGAGTATGTGCGATTTATACTGCGAGAAACATATGCTATAAATGTTTTGTACCATAGCCATTTATTCAAATACGCGCGTGCAAGAAGTTTTAGGGCGTTGCAGTTTTCAGTAAAAATAACAGCTCGATCCAATCAAGAAATAGCATTATTACGCGGCATGAGCACGACCATGTTTTGATTATTGCAGCCAATCGCCTTTGTATATTACTGGGCAAATGAAATGCCAAGGAGTGCTGTTTTGGTAACGGTTTAGTCGTTTTGATTGTCAGGTCGTGTGTAAACATTACAACTGCGCGCGCGTAGAATTGAGTAGTCAAAGTCAAAAGTGTAATCAGTAATTAGCACTAAACATAGTACCATGGCTGAATACATTACAAAACATATACAAAACATGTGATACTTACAAATAATTATGCAAAATTGTATCCCGAGGAGTTAACAAAATATTCGTATATTTCCGTTAGGTCTCCGGACAGTACCGAAGTAAATAGAAATTTGATAGACTGACAACAAGATAGTTATACATAATCATATATGTCATAACTAACCGTTGGACATTGACAATGTTTATTTTCTTAAACTAAAACAGTTACTGACAAATTTAATAAAATGCTGCATAATGTCTGTATCTTTAAAAGTTAGTAGATATAAGAATTTATCTGTATCATTGAATGCCGTAAATCCGGGGATAAAGTCAAATATGTTCATATAAAGATTTATTCTGAGATCATGATATAAATGGCAAGTGCATAGAAAGTGCATTTCATCTTTCACCACCTTTCCATTACATAATTTACAAATTCTTTCGGATACTGGAGTATTATGATAATTTCCATCATGTCTTTTTTCAATTTCGAAACAATAATTTGAAATTCTAAAGCTGGCGCGTTGGTGGACTAATCCTTTTTTTGACTAATTCTTTTTTTAACATTAAGTGAATGAATGAATGAATGAATGGTGTTTTACGGCACGTCGACACATAAATAGGTCATATTGTGCGCAAAAAGTTATGAAAATGAAGTATTAATTAAAAATTAATGTAAATATATAAAGATAAAACTATTAAAAAATAAGGGATGATCAGGTGTAATATAAACTATGTATGTAAATCAACAAATGCCCGTCAACGGGTATATAAACAAGTAAATATATATAAGAACACATTACAATGATTTATATAGTCTGATCTCTTTCAGGAAATCTAAAACAAGACTAAAATCTACAGTATCAAATAACTCTTTCATAGTATTAACATTGTAGTACCTTTGACGCATAGGATCAAAGTCTACACATTCCAATAATATGTGTTTGACCGTTAACGGTGCAAAGCAGGGTATACATTCTGGTAATTGCTCACCTTGTAATAAATATGAATGAGTATAACGTGTATGCCCTATCCTGCACCGGGCTAGGACAACTTCCTCTCGACGAATGGGTCTACTAGAAGAACGCCATTCTCCGAGTAACGGTTGAATTGGATGGAGTTTATTGTTAACTGACAAATCCCAAGCGGCTTGCCAAGAGTTACGAATATATGTGTTAATACAACTTTTAAAATCAGTATAAGGTAATTTGGTATTAGTGATGTGTAAATCTAATGCTGCCTTAGCAGCAATATCAGCTCTATCATTACCACGTATTCCTACATGGCTTGGAAGCCAGCAGAAAATAATAACATTATCAATTATAAGAGAATTGTACTTTTCTAAAAGTTGAAGCACAACTGGGTTATCATGTTTCATATTACCCAGTGCTTGGAGAGATAAAAGGGAATCAGAAAAGATTACAAAATGGTCATCATCAGATTCCTGAATATAATTTAAGGCAAGTTCAATTGCCTTAAGTTCAGCTGAAAAGATAGAGGCCTAATTGTCAGGCAGGCGGCTCTTTATGCTGTGTTTGTGAACAACAGCTGCTGCAGCTACCTTATCTCCATCTTTAGAGCCATCTGTGTAGATATGTTGAAGGTTACTGTATTTCGATTTAATTTCATTAAATTTGCTTTGAAAGACAGTAGGGTCTGTGCTGGATTTGTTATTATTACAAAGATCAAAAATAATTGTTGGTGTTTCCAAAGTCCACGGTGGAATTTGTGGTACTTTGTACTTGGCAATCAAATTTAGGTCGATTTCAGTGTCTCTTAATTTTGGTTTAATACGAAGACCAAATGGTCGAATGGCCTTCGGTTTTCGATCAAAAAGAGGTTCACAACTAGGATTAAAAACATTATCGAAAGTTGGGTTTGAAGGGTTTGACTTTAATTTAATGGCGTATTGAAGAGATAATTTGTCCCGTCTATGAGACAGTGATGGTTCATTAGCTTCAACATATAGACTTTCGGCTGGTGATGTACGAAAGGCACCTAAGGCGAGTCGTAATCCTTGATTGTGTATAGGGTCGAGCATCTGCAAGTACGACTTGCGAGTCGATCCATATACTATCGAGCCGTAGTCTAACATTAAGTGAAATATAATGTTCCAAGCAGTAGGAATCTTTAAATAAGCAATAGGTTCTGAGTTTTGAATCAGGATTTTTTATGCTAAGATAGAAAGACTTTCTGTTATTATTTCTCAGACAAAGTTTTTACAGAATTTATTCGTGCATTTATGGAAAAAGAAGATTTATTTTCCAATACATGAGAGTAACCTAAATAATTCAATATAGACTTAATATGATTATTAAAACTAAAAGAGTTGTTTTCATCGTCTTTAGTGGACAGATATACAAATAATATACAGATACAAATTTATGTTCGTAATTTGGACTGGCTTAATTAAAATTAAGCCAGTATTTAAGGCAGTGGGTTATGGCATTTATTGCAATTGGATATCTTGCAACCTCTGCTTTAGAAACTAAATCTGAAACATACTTCCCTACTCCTATGACAAATTTACAGAATTTAGTATGATTTTTTTCAGGAATAAATTTGTTAAATTTATTTTCTAATGAGTTTTTAACAGATGGGTCTAAGTTATCAAAACGATATACATAAGGGGACCAAACTTCACATCCATATAATAGTATAGGAAGAACACACGAGTCAATGAGTTTAAATAATAAATTAGGATTTACCGAATTGGTCTGAAATTTTCTCCTTATCATGATAATGACTTTAAGAGCTTTATTAATTAAATGTTTAACACTTTGGGAAATTATCCCTGATGGTTTCATTATTATGGCCAAGTATTTATATTCTTGAGTCAGTGTTAAAGGCACACATAATTGAGATAATAAAATTAAGTCGTCCGCATACATTATTATATTAGTAAAAGTGTATCTGGCATATCATTAATTAACAGATTCAATAGAAACGGATATACGGATATAATAGACATCCTTGTTTAACCCCAGTGTCAGATGAAAAAGCATCTGTTAATCCAGTTGATAATTTGACAGAATAATGTACATTACAGTACATTTATGTAGTAAAGTTAAATAATTTGATTTGATACCGTTTTTGAATAATTTGTAGAACAATGCCTCTCTCCAAACCGTATCAAATGCTTTTCTGAGGTCCACAGAGCATGCGTAAACATATTTATTGGATTTAAATGCTTTATCAATTATGGATTTTAGGGTAAGAACATGGTCGGACGTTCTGAAGTGTTTACGGAAACCGATTTGGTTGTCTTTTAGAATATGATTGCTCTCAATAAATGTATCAAGACGTGAATGTATTAGTTTAGTAAAGAGTTAGCTAGGGCAGCTTGACTGAGCAATACCTCTGTAATTATTTGGATCTGAATCATCGCAACTTTCAAAAAGAGGTTTGATCAAATTCTCACGCCATGATTCTGGAAAAATACCAGTTTGAACTATTTTATTAAATATAAGGCATAAGCATTTACCATAGTAGGCGATGAGCATTTGAGCATTTCATTATTAACCGAATCCAAACCAACACAGGTATTTTTGCAATTTCATCACAAGTGAAAGATACTTTTAAAATAGTATTATCATTGTTAGTTTCATATATTAACTCATTATCAATACTGATAATGTCTTTAACATTACAATACATTAGCTTTCGAAAGTATTCTGTAGACCATGGTATAACTGCCGAATCTGTCATTTATAGCACGGCTAAAATTTACCGGCATTTATAGCACGGTTTAGGCTCAGACGTTGAGGATTTTATGAAAATTATATCATAAGCAAGAACAAAGAAAAACCATTAGGTCTTTGGTACACAAATACATTACGCATACGAGGAGAAGGAATATAATGACATTATATTAATCAATTTTAAAATATAACTTCCCTCTTTGTAAACACATATTTTTAAAACATATAGTTTTCATTAAATTTCAAAATTTGCCCGTATACAATTTACGAATAGGGAAGCCATTTTTTTCTATTTGATCGTACATTAATCTGTTTAAACTATTGATCGTTTATTGAGTTTTTCTCAGAAATGAATACACCGTAGTTTGAAAAAGTACATATTAAGGGAACAAGCATGACATCTGAATTCCGTCAGATTTTCACATTAAACAAAAACACAAATCTGATTTGTGAAAAACATTCCAGTAAATTAACTTCAGAAAATATAACGTAATAGTGTCCTCAACATACAATATATGTGTGAAGACAGAAATTTGTTCTGGAAGAAAGAAAAAGCATCTTTATGAATATCTTCTGCGAAACAAATAATTAGTTGTATACCAACAAAGACAAACGTCAACATTGTAAATGCTACAGAAACAAACACACACACAAAGAATCAATCATTGTATACTTATTACTCACGTTATAAATGTAGTTATTTATGAACTCCTCAACATAATATTACGTACTACTCATTACAATCTATAATATGGTGCGAAAGTGGTTTGAAACTGCACGAAATATAGCGTTTTGAAATTATCCTTTTTTCAAATGTACATTTGTTTCATAAGGAATACACATAATTGAATCAAGTTGTAAAGCAACATTATTTGAAGGTTATGTAACATTGCGTTAACTCAAAAGTATTCAAATATATGCATTCAAATTTACAAATGTTAACGCAGAAATCATTAACAATTATTTTTGATTTACATTACCTTACAATAACGTTACTTCCAAAGTATGGACTACTGAATGCTGTAGTTTGTGTGTCTTTTATTTAAATGTTTAACTGACAGTTTGTATTACGTTTGTTTACAAATGTTTGCCTCAAGCCTTTTTAACTCTACTTGAAAATGACATTATCCTGCAGGGTTTTGATTTTCGCATGTTTTCTTTTTTTCTAAAATAACACTGTTGGATCAATATTATCTTTAAACGCACACCCCAACTGATTTATAACATACGAGGATTGATTATACTTTATATTGACATTCCTAAACTGATGTAATCAACGCGTACTTATATTTAATGATTAATAAGACAGACACTAACATACTTTTTGCTTCATAAAACTATTTTATATCAATAATAAATTTTACTGTTGTTAATCATATCAATGACTTTATCGTATCACCGGGCACACTACATTCAAAATATATAATGCCGTCACTATCAAGATGACATATCACGTATTTCGATGTCAAATGAACAGTGTGTGGGGTTGTTGTTAAATGCTTAAATATCAAAGGATACAGCCTTTCAGGTTTCTGATTTATACCTATCCCTGAGATGACATTGGGAAAATAGTTAGACTTTGTGCACCCAATAACCGAAATCTCAGGCGATATTGTTTTGCACCTGACCGTTCCAAAGCGATACCCCGGTGAGCGATGATTATATCTCAAAATAATTCGTGTTTGTTTTAAATGCTTGTTTTGGATGAACGTTAGTTTTTGCGTTCGTTGCATGCTACATGTATCTACTTTTCGTGATGCCATAATGGTAGAAACGGTATACAAATATTTTATTAAATATAAAGCATAAGCATTTACCATAGTAGGCGATGAGCATTTGAGCATTTCATTATTTACCGAATCCAAACCAACACAGGTATTTTTGCAATTATCACAACCACAACTATATACTTATTCTGAAACGATATAAAACTTGCAGTAATGTTAGAATCTTTCATGGGTTTTCGGTGAAGATAGGAAATTCCCACACGAGGTATACTTGTTTCTATCGGAATCGAGGCTCTGACGAGTGTTGGAATTTCCCTATCTGAACCGGATACAATGACGTCATAAAACTGTCATTGTTGATATTAGCGAGCGACTTTTATATTTCCCCATGTGTTAGATCACGCTTTCGATTGCAGATGTAACCTTATCGGGTATGCAAGAATACAATATAAACACCACTTGTCCCATCCCATTACGAATATCATTTGAAAATAACTATACATTCCTTCTTGGGAGCAATGAAACATTTGAACCCTTGTACAAAAATTCCAAACACAATATTCTTAAACATGCAATACTACTACATTATTAATTGAATTAACCCATTTTCCATGCCTCATTAATGAAAACTATTTAAATACTGTTGTGTTCTTTATGAAGTTGAAGATTTACTTAATATTCAAATACTCGTAATTACCGACAGAAAGACAGATATTTCATCATAAAAGTGGTGTTGGAGTCGTCATGTTATTTAAACTTGAAAAAAGGATATCATGCTTTATAATCTCTTGAATTACATGAATAAATAATACATACCACTAGAACACCTCTTATATCAAACGCTTTTGTTCCACATGTTTTCTGGTCGTACCCGAAATTGGTTTTCTCTTTGGCTGCAACTGCCGTGGTTTCTCAGTACAATTCTGGATACAATATGAGGTGTTTCTAATTAATATATATATATATATATATATATATATATATATATTAACATATATTAACAAAGGCATATACTTCTATCGTTTGCTAATTTCTCTTGGTGCGGATTTTATTTATAAAGATTTCCTTTTGATGGGATGCACTTTATTTAAACTGTCTTGTCAATGTTGGTGCTGAAGACAGGATAATAGCGAGGTTGTGGACATATAAAATCAATTAAAGCTAACCGTGCCAAGTCAGTAGCCATGTGTTGTGTATTTTCTCTTCATTCAATATTGAATTTGCTCTTTGTTTGTGATACAGTGTGTGCCTACGGTGCCATTTCGTTTGGATGCTGTGGTTTCTATAGAACATTTTTTTTATCTTTTATGTGTTATACTTATATTGCCTATTAATGCTGCCTTGTTTGTTACAGAATATAGCCTGGCGGGGATTTCTTTATATATACTTTCCCGTTTTATTGGGAAGATAATAGGATAAGAATGAGGTATGGTTCACCCTAAAATCTGTTTTAAACCTCCAGCGGCCATTTTGCCATTGACCGTTTCAAGGTGGTAGCTCTTTTGGCGACCCGTTTGTGTTTGTGACGTCACATGCCTTGCTTTTTATTAACATTATATTTTTTTTTTATTGCGTGTGTTTGTTGACAGTTTTCTTTGAAAGCTCCTGTTAAACGTTTCCTCCTACGTTCATCTAATCATGCAAACAAATACACTATTTCTCTGATTTAATGTAACTAGGACTCGTATTATCTGTGTTCAAACACATTATGTAAGATAATCATAATGAACTCGACTACGATGTTTTCACGCGTCTCGAGGTTGAAGGAAACGCACTGACACAACTATCGTCCGAGTAGTTGTTTACGATTTAAATTGTTTACAATTTCAGGCATTAAAATAAACAAATAACAATTACATCAGCTTGATTGAGTCTCTGGTGAAAGACTTAACATGAACTCCCTTTCTTAGCAATACAAAAATCAAATCTACGATAAGATGTGCACAGTTAGTACCCATAGGGATACCAATAATTTGTTTATAAACGGTATTTCCATACCTGACGAAAATATTTTCCAATAGGGAAATAAGTAAGTACAAAAACTTCTTGGAAAGTCCACATAGAAACTGCCACCGTTTTCACTGTACTATCCAACAGACAGTGTAAAACATAACATTATTTAATTGACCTGCTAATGAGAGTAGCTGATTATTCTTATTAAATGAGCATAGCCAAATAACTGTCAGATGTTCTGGACAGTTATGTAGTCGTTGGTATATTGATTATCTGAACAGTTACTAAGTCGTTGGTATATTCATAAGTCTACAATTGTTTTGATGATTTACGGAAATTAGCGAACCAGTCTTGCATTTTTTTACGGAAATATACGAAATCGTTTAAGGAAATAGACGAGGTTTACCGAACGTTTACGGGTTTCTTGAAAAGAAAGAATTGTCCGCCATTTTTGGTGTGTGGAAGTTTGGATACATTGTAGACGTTTGGATACATTCAAGTATTAATAAACATAAACAAATGGTTTCCGTTCAATAACTTTAGCTAAGAATGATATATTGGCCTGAAACTTGATGTGTACATAGCTTATATGAAAAACTTGTATGGGATTGCATTTGGGATCAAGGTCAAGGTCACTGTTATTAAAAACAGACAAATGATTTCCGCTCTTGAAATAAGTTAAGTTAGGAATGAGATATTGGAATGAAACGTTATGGATAGGTAGCTTATACGGAATGGAAGCTTTGGATTGCATATGCAAAACTACCCTATTAAAAAAAAACACTCACTCGCATAGAACTGTCCACATATAACGTTTACGTTATATCTTTGCTTGTAAGTAAGTGCAATATTTCATGACAACATGAGCATAGACCCAGATAGTCTACAGTAAAACATTCGTGAGTTTGAAAAAAAACGTTTTTATTTAGTTTTTTTGTAAACAATTGGGACTCACATTATTTACGTTCTCTGCTGATCACGTGACATCCATTAGGGCATTATGTTTTCTATATAGTATGTCTTGCTAAATACATCTGACCCGTTTATCTCAGTTGGGAGCGAGCGAAACTGTTACGACGTTCGATTATTATTACTCGCGTGTGTAATTTTAGTGTGGGTTATTGTCCCATTTTATTGGGATAACAATAGGGTAAGAGTGAGGTTTGGTTCACCCTAGAACCTGGTTTAAACACCCAGCGGCTGTTTTGCCACTGACCGTTCCAAGACGGTAGCCCTTATTGTCAACCCTATTTGTGATGTCTTATCTTGTCTTTTAGTGTTATTTGTTCCAGTGTGTTTATGGTTGACTGTCGTCCTTGAATGGTACTTTTCCAGTTCGAGTTTTATATCTACTTTTACGAGTTCAACCCCACGAGCGATATTATTTTCTTTCGTACCGCTTTTGAACTCAGTCAAACAATCTTGGTTTTAATTAGTAAATATTCAATAATGGTTGATGTGTTATGTTGGTCAATGTAATTATTTTATGTTTTATAAGCTAAAAGTTACGGACATTGACTCTTTAATAAGTGTTGATATTCAAATTAAAATGGACTTATCGATATTATGTTTATATCAACACTCTTTAATAGCCGATTTGAACACCAATTAACTGTGGATTATTTGGAATACGTGCATAATAACTAACTTCTTATTCGGTTTGTGCATAATAAATACTTTCTTATTCGGTTTGTGCATAATAACTACTTTCTTATTCGGTTTGTGCATAATAACTACTTTCTTATTCGGTTTGTGCATAATAAATACTTTCTTATTCGGTTTGTGCATAATAACTACTTTCTTATTCGGTTTGTGCATAATAAATACTTTCTTATTCGGTTTGTGCATAATATCGGCTTATGATCTCAATTAAGTGTTAAACGTTCATTAGCTTCTTACTCTATGGGTTTTTAATGATTTAACTGATTATTTAATATATGAATTATAGCTTTTGAAATTAAAATAAACGAGAATGACTGTGAGTCAAAATCGATACAACAAGAGAACTGAGAGACTTTGCTTATTCAATAGACTTAAAGGCAGCAGATCGGCACGTATTAAAATGTCTGGCCTATTTATAGCACCTATAATCAATAAAATTCGTAAGTAGCAACAAGAATGGCAACGCTGCTCACCACATATTCATGAGTATACATTAAACTGGCAATGCTTCTCACACATCCTAGCATCGATACAGTTCATGAGTAGCAAGTAGATTGGCGACGATACTATACCACATAGCACATGCGATTTATACTGCTTCTCGATGGCCGCAGGCCCGAGAGTGCAGTATAAATCGCATACGAGAAAAACATGCTCTAAATGTTTTTCATCCAACCGCGCATGTGCAAGAAGTTTAAGGGCGTTGCAGTTTTCAGTAAAAATAACATCTCGATCCAATCAAGAAATAGCATTATCACGCGGCATGAACATGATCCATGCTTTGTTTATTGCAGCCAATCGCCGTTGTATATTATTGGGCAAATCCAATTTCAAGGAGTGCTGTTTTGATAATGGATGGTCGTGTTTTACATATTTGATTGATAGGTTGTGTGTAAACATTACAACAACGCGCGTGTAAAATTGAGTAGACCATAGTGTAACTGCCGAATCTGTCATTTATAGCACGGCTGAAATATACCGGTATTCATAGAACGGATTATAATCAGACCTTCAGGTTTATGAAAATATAGTATAAGCAAGAACAAAAGAAAACCATTAGAGCTATGGTACAATTCATTTATACTTGTTAAGGAGTTTCACGAGCTCCGTTTCATAGTAACTGATAAGCTTACTTTCAAAGATCTTCAGAAACATATACATCCAGAGTAATATATATTCAACCCAAAGCAGGTCAGAATTAGCGACATTGACTTAATGTTTATACTGAATTGATTCTGGTAATAGTGTTTTGCATGCTGCATTTCCATAAGTGGGTATAACATGAACACAGCCAACCAAAAAGACACGATCAAAACAAAAAACAAGAAAAACGTGTTCACACCACAAACAGAAAATGGTTAGCAAAAGGGGTTTCGCCTTGGACCACTGACAACTCTACATGCACTCGTCAAACTTCACGCACATCACATATATCTGAATGAAAAAGATACATTTGGAACAAATGTTGGCCTACTCTCTCCTCCTTACACATCAAACATTCTGATTAAGATGTTCATTAAAGCTACATACCTTGTATTTAAATCGCCTTCTTCTTTGTAGGTGTGTCTTTATTTGTAACTTCATGTTCACCAGCTCATGGCGAAATCGGGTATTTAAGCGATCACATTGAACGCAGGACATCATTTACGTTTATATATTGAGCTGTGCACATCGTATCTCTACACAGGTAGCATTATGATTTACAAGAATAGATGCTTGCCTCAGTCATGACTCGAACACACGACCTCCTAATTTACTATGGCGACCTCTTGAAATATTGTATATTTAGTAACATATATTATGATGCAAAATAACACATATGAACGACATCAAGATGTATTAGTATATACTCCATCATCTCGCACATGTAAATAACCAGTTAATTTTTTGTGCCCAGGCACAACTGGTTACATTGGATACAAAAAAATACAAAATAATTAGCCCAACATTTTTCACGAGATCATTTTGTTTGTACCCAGGCACAACTGGTTACATTGGATAAAAAAGTAATTAGCCCAACATTGTTCACGAGTTCATTGTACCCAGGCACAACTGGTTACATTTGATACAAAAAAAATAGCCCTTCACGAAATCATTTTTTATACCCAGGCACAACTGGTTACATTGGATATAAAAGTATTGGACATGTTTCCATTAATAATTACTATATATATATATTGTTTTAGGACATACCTTAGTTTTGGATAAATGGTTACACAGGGCTACACCAGGTACAAACTAGGTACAAGTGGGTACAATTAATAATATTAATATATTTGGTTTGGGGCACATTAGTTTTGGGTACATGGTTACACAGGGATACACCATCTACAAACTGGGTACAAGTGGGTACAACTAATAATATTAATAGATTTGAGGCAGATCAATTGTGGGTACATGGTTACACAGGGTTACACCAGGTAACAACTGGGTACAAGTGGGTACAACTAATAATATTAATAGATTTGAGGCACATTAGTTTTGGATACCTGGTTACACAGGGCTTGAAGCAGACAAATAGTAACTCAGTAACTGGCTACAGCGTATACATACAAATAATATAACCCCACCCCCACCCACTCGAAACAAAATCTTTGTTATTTATTTTTTACATATCTATGTGTTGTTTTGGGCAATTCTTACACATATAGCTATGTCGCCCTCCGCTTCCCCCTCCGCCCTCCCCCTCCCCCACTAGTACGTACTTGAGCATATATATATATATATCTCATTTTGGTTTGGGATTTCTTGTAGCATTATGCATCTTATTCATACTTCACCCATATTTGGGCAATGGTTCAGACAGAAAGCATTTGTCCCGATATCTAATATCAACATTACTTGTGTCTAAATCATTTTAAAGTGTTTTCATATACATCTACTTTAAACAGATTTATGATACGAAGCTATATCATGAATATTGGATGAAAACCTTTTTCGCAATCAAAACTCATACTCATGGTAATAAAATAATAAATTAGCGAGTGCCTTTCTATTGCGCACGTAGGCACAATAAACTTCTTTCGAATGAAGTATCATTGAAGTTTCATAAAATGTGCAATAAACGGACACATAATTTACCTTTGTTTGTTATTCAGACATATGAACGTATAAAACTCCCTTGATCGTGTAAGTGGTCTCCTAACAAAGCGATAGTTGGATAGGTATTCATAAATTATACACGTTATGTGTCACTTGACTATCGTCGCAAATGGCTGTAAAAACGATGGCACTATAAATAAATCAATAAATTATACGCGTTAAGATAAACTTGAATATCGTGTTATGTACGGAAGCGTATTCGTGCCTCGTTTTCCGATCTAAATTTTCTATGTACAAGAAACACTGTAGTGCAACTTGTGCAACTTTTGTATCTTATCACTGTAATGTGGTAATGTTGTAACGCCTTTCAAAACACGCCTCTCATTTCCCTCCATCATTGTGTGGAATTTAATTCCAGCAGTCCCATTTAGGTATTGTTAGTTATGGTTCTTATGCTTTGAACTTTCTCTCATTGTCCTGTCTCATGGTGCAAAGTTTCATTCCAATCCCTTTAGTAGAATTCCAATGTTGCTCTGGATAAACTATGTGGATGGATGGCAGACGGACAAAGCGGTGACCATATCTACTATAGCTATACTTAATGTCTTAACGAGCCTTGTATACTTTCTGAATGACTTAAAAACGCATATTGTATCATTTTCTCCATTAAGGTACTGAAAATCAAAACAGCAAGTTTTATGTAAACTGCATTCCTTTTGATTTTTTTGGTACACCGTCATGTGAAACATGGAAAGTTGACTAAATGAGCTAAATACACTTTATATAATATGAAAATCTTATTTAAAAAAATACCGAAAACAATGAGTTTTTAAAGTTGTTCAGTATAATTATAAAGAAATAATAGACATGTTACATTGGTGTTAAACCTGTATATGGAGAGAAACTAAATATACTAGAACATCATTTTAAAGGGACACACGGCAATCTTTATTTTTCAAAAACTCACGGCGTCCCGCTAGTTTTTTTTGCATAATTTGCATTTGTTCAATCATTAATATTAATTATAAGAATAGTACGTATTAAGCAATTTGTTTTTGCATATTATTCGGTTTTGATATTATTGCAACAAAAGTAATTTCAAACTTATAGTATAATAAGACGAAATAGTGAATACTTAAAATTTGATTTATTTTTTTAAATGTAACCAGGGTAAAAGTAAAAATGATACTGGTTATATAACTCGAGACACCCATTTCAAACACTTTAAGATTGCCATGTGTCCCTTTAATCCATTGTTTGACGTAGCAACATCAAAAAGAGCACCGTATAGCAGTGCATATACGCCAATTGTAACACAGGTGTAGACCTATTACTTTGAAAGTTATTAGACTCAATTGCTTGTAAAATTCAAGGTTACGTTCCTTGTTAAACCTTTTAAAGGGAAATAATTAACAAAATATGAATCAGAGAGTTATGGGCCTTTATTCACTGCATCATGCCGAAGATGACTGTATATAGTTTTATTGCTGTAAACCTTATATTTTGAAAGTTATTAACCACAAACAGTTGTCCGCTGAAAGTTAATGGACAGTTGGATAGACAACGCGTAATAGCCTTTAGCAGTAGGCGTATAAAAAACTACAAATAATTTGCTCAACACAGGAATCAAACTCGAGACCTCCGGATTCACCATTTGTATGCATTACCATTAGGCTATAGAACCAGCAGCTAATCTACTTTCGATTTTTACTGTATATTAGTCTGATAACAGACTTATGACATTATTTAAAAGTGATTTAGTTGACTTTATTTACAAATTTCTAGTAGTAGAATAGAATATAAAAGAACAGATAGAATATAATACTTTTATTTAGAAAACAATGTAAAAAAGGTGTCTTCCATACATAGATTTGATACTAAATTCATATACCGTACATGTAACAAGGTTATATATATGCTATGAAAATAAACAGAATTTATTATCAAAAGAGTTTCAGATAAGAAATTTCAAGGGTGTTTACATTCAAAAGCATCTAAAGGGTTGAGTAATCAGATTTTTGATACAGATCAGTTAAGCTCACATTGTAATTTATAAACAATACATACCTGAGATTAGAATTGTTGTAACAAAATAAAATGAAATGTTTTCATCTTCAATTTGATTACAATTTAAACATAATGTTTTTTCACGGGATAATTTAGGTCATAAAACACACACTAGTTACGTTCACAAACATAATATTACACACTAAACATTACTGAATATTTACTAATTAAAAGTTACCTGGTGTAGCCCTGTGTGACCATGTATCCAAAAGTGATATGCCTCAAATTTATTAATATTATTAGTTGTACCAACTTGCACCCAGTTTATACCTGGTGTATCCCTGTGTAACCATGTATCCAAAATTGATTTGCCTAAAATCTATTAATATTATTAGTTGTACCCACTTGCACCCAGTTTATACCTGGTGTATCCCTGTGTAACCATGTATCCAAAATTGATTTGCCTAAAATCTATTAATATTATTAGTTGTAACCATTTGCAGCCAGTTTATACCTGGTGTATCCCTGTGTAACCATGTACCCAAAATTGATGTGCCTCAAATCTATTAAATTATTAGTTGTACCCACTTGTACCCGGTTTGTTCCTGGTGTATCCCTGTGTAACCATGTATCCAAAATTGATCTGCCCACATCTATTAATATTATTACTTGTATCCAGTTTGTACCTGGTGTATCCCTGTGTAACCATGTACCCACAATTAATGTGCCCACATCTATTAATATTATTAGTTTTACCTACTTGTACCCAGTTTGTACCTAGTGCATCCCTGTGTAACCATGTATCCACAATTGATCTGCCTCAAATAATCTATTAATATTATTAGTTGTACAGACTTGTACCCAGTTTGTACCTGGTGTATCCCTGTGTAATCATGTATCCAAAATTGATCTGCCTCAAATCTATTAATATCATTAGTTGTACCCACTTGTACCCAGTTTGTACCTGGTGTATCCCCGTGTAACCATGTACCCAAAATTGATGTGCCTCAAATCTATTAATATTATTAGTTGTACCCACTTGTACCCAGTTTGTACCTGGTGTATCCATGTGTAACCATGTACCCAAAAGTGATGTGCCTCGAATCTGTTAATATTATTAGTTGTAACCACTTGTATCGAGTTTGTACCTGGTGTATCCCTGTGTAACCATGTACCCAACATTGATGTGCCTCAAATCTGTTAATATTATTAGTTGTAACCACTTGTACCCAGTTTGTACCTGGTGTATCCCTGTGTAACCCTGTATTCAAACCAGCTCTGCCTCAGATCTATTATATGACATGCTGTACAGGCTTATTAAACGGATGTCTTTAAAATAATGCTTGTACCCAGTATCCGGTAACAAATAACATACCCTATGGAAATATTTTGTGTTTTTAGGACATATCTCCAGCGCCAAAGATACAGGTAAACAAGGTGGGTATGCTTTGGTGTTTCTTTGTTATTTTCTTTATTTGTCTTGATATGAAAAATCGGAGAATACAGTTCCGTGTAGTATGTTTAAGCTTCGCACACGACCCAAAATTGTTCTCGAAAGATGCCTAGTTTGACGCCTGGGACTTTAACTCGTTCGAACTTTTTTCTCAACTTTAACGTCGCCACCGAGGTTTTTCCACATTGTTTGCCTATATACGCTACATATCGACATGAACACATCAAATATCAACCACTTGGTGTCCGTATATTGCCTGTTGATAAAATAAATAAAACGGAGAACGTTTCTTGTGGAGAAATATGCGATTTCTTAGAAGAGATAGCTCCAATGCCGAGAGATAGTGCCAATGCTTTGGAAATAGACCCAATGCCAACTTATGATGATGTCATTTCTTTTTATTGCGTAGACATTACTCTAGGTTAAAACACACTTTGCGTTCCCACACTATTGTTTGCATCAACTTTCTATCCGTTTTGTGTCTGCAATAGTACTCTATAATAATGTACTCATTCACCACGCTGTCCACATCCTATGGCTCATGTGAGCTAAAACAGGTGCATACATGTATTGTGTATACAGTTCCGTATATACCTCTGCAAATTATTCGGAAAAAGTTATAACTAAAACAATTGTCAATTTACGACTAACTAAACAGTTTGGAGAAACGCGTACTTATTTTATGCAAAGTCTTTGGTCTCGTCCCTTCAGTTTTTTATCCGCAACCCCAGCAACCCCAGCATTTATATACTAGATAGATCAAAATCACTGTTAGACATACAATTGCATGAGAAAATGGTGTTATTTTACTTTGTGTTGGATGACGAGGCCCGTCTGATAAAGCTGTTGTACGTAGTAAACATATTCACAACATATTGCAGATTCAGATGAATGCAGACTTTTCATTATTTGTGTTTGTATTCCCTAAAAACAGTAAAGAACACATTTGTGTGTTACGTATACCTGAAGTGTTTATTTGTACTGTTTTCTTCCTAAATGTAAAATACAAAGAATTTATATAGCTATACAATAGATAATATTCAATAAAATACTAATGTTCAAAGACAACCGCTGTAATCGGGCATTCAGTGTACATACCTGAGCTACTCAGTCATAAAGCATGTTAGCAGTAAATAAGCAAGTTGTCATGCTTGTTTAATGATCAGCAGGTAGAGTTGGGAAATATCTCCTTAAATATACTATAGCTCAATATAAGGCTAGTGGTCGTTTTTACAAAATAATAATTCACGATAAAAAAGTATGTTCTAAGCTCATTTTTATTAAAACTTATATGACAAGGTCCTATGACATTTCTTTCAAAACAAGTAAAATAATATATAGATCATCGGGCTTCTATTAATTTTGTATTAAACATTCTCAATTTGCACACATTTTTGGACTTATTTTGACATTTTCGCTGTAAAATATGGTACACAAAATATTGACATAGAGATTGAATATACAATAAGCTCAGAATCTAATTTTATATATGTATTCCACCATTAAAAAACAAAAATCTTGTTTCTATAGCAAAAGGATAACGTCCATTATCATTCTCTTTTTTGGTACTCAGAGCTACCCATTCCCCTGATTTTGCCGACAACAAAAAATGATTACAAATGATGGGAAAAAAAATAATTATTGCTTAAAATGTTATATGTTACGGTCTTAAATCCTACATTATATCATTATCTACTAGAATACAAAAATAAAATATACAATTCTGAGGTAAAACAAAAAAGAAATGATATAAAATAATAAAATTCTTAGACGAAGATGTCAAAACTTGCCCAGCCAACATACTTAAATATAAACGTAAATTGGCATGCTTAACTAAACACTTGAAAATGAAACGTATCATTGTGTCATATTACTATACAAGGATTGACTGCCTGGTGAGTCCTTTGTCTGCAAATGCATTGAATTGGTAAGCCAGCAAATATGCAGAAAAAAAATGGACTAATGTTTGCATACTAGCTATATCGGAAAAGGTATGAGTGGATGCGGTAAATCATTTAACACCAAATACCGCTGTACATTTCACATCTAAAACTACCACGCAGAGAACCCATCTGCGGTCAATGCAACAGAAAGTTTGCACTACTGCAGGCTTTAAAGCGCATGCAACTGTTAAGCATATGGACGAAAGTCGACATAAATGCATTCACTGTCCTCGGCAATTTCCTACCTCAGTGACCATGTCCGACAAAAACACAGTTCTTACGACAAGCATGAGTGTGAAAAATGCAGAGCACATGCCTAGTTCGGCTCACGGCTAGTTGTGAAGAACAAAATGAACATGGATGTTCATCTGTTCGAGATGTTTGAAGACATTCACATCTATTAATCCCTTGTATGGCCACAAATGTGCCAAACTTTCCAATGCTCTTCATATAAGTGAGCTGTGCGAGAAGAGCTTTGAGAGGAAATGTTCACGAGGCATGTGGAAAATGTACATAGAAATTTCTAGTGTTCTGGACACGAAAACAACATTATGCTAGTAAAGTTAGAGTTTGTGAAGATTGATGCATATGGATAGCATTTACTCTTAATAGTTCGTGAATTATTTATATTTGTAATACGATTGGCAAATAATAGTTAATGACGATTATTTTTTGAGAAATAAGGAAGATTAAAAACATTAGCCAACACGTCAAAACGCGTAAACGGACAGACAGACGGAAATCACCAAACAATAAAGAAGGATAAAAATATCGGACAGGGAAAGCAGCATTCAAGGACGACAGTCAACCACAAAACACAAAAACAAACACGCAAACAGAAAGCCTGGATTTGCTTCGCAATCCGGCTAAAAATCTGTTAGCAACAAACATATTTGCATCAATGTAGATGGAATAGGACTGCATCATATAGGCAACCAGTATATAGTGAATGCACCAATGATATTTGGTATGTACATTGTGTTTAAAATAAGTAGAATGTCGTATGCAGTAGTAAAAAAGTGACATTCTCATTAGTTGTCATTGGTGCTGTCTCCATAGCATTGGAAAAATCTGACTGGCACTGGAGCTATCCTTTTTAAGAAATCGTGTATTTCTCCCACATAAACGTTCTCCGTGGTATTTATTTTGTCAATAGGCAATATACGTACACCAACCGGCTGACATGTCAATATAGGCAAACAAATGTGGAAAAACACTGGTGGCGACGATAAAGTTGAGAAAAACTGCAAAGTTACAACGGGCTAAAAGACCCTGGCGTCAAAATATGCATCTTTCGAGAACAATTTTGAGCTGTGTGCGAAGCTTAAACACAACTACAGGGAACTACATTCCCCGATTTTTCATATTAAGGCAAATAAAGAAAATAACGAAGAATTAGCAAAGCATACCCACCTTGTTTACCTGTATTTTTTTGGCGCTGGAACTACCTCGAAAGTGGCAATGGAGCTTTTGCATATACATGTACTTCAAACGGAGGTAGCTCCACTGATTACCAGACGTGCTTGTTCGAAGGAGAGATAAAATGTAATATTATACGCATCGATTTCTGGCTTATATACCGACTGTTTTGCCGTTCGCCGAATTGAAACTACTTCACTTATTCATATTCAAGAGTTAGTATCAGTTTAAGTATAGCGTCTGTAGCTTTTTAACTCACTGATTAACCTACACTGCACCGACATAGGTACTCGTGTTTGTCAAACATGATAACAGGTCCGAGATATAAACACATCAAACATTTTTTTTAAATATCTACCCTGTATGACCTAGCAACAGATCTGACTGTTTGGGTCAACAAATCTTTCAGATCAACTTAATGCCTAGGTCTTCAAAAACGTGCTTTTGTTTAGCAACGAAACGATATCAATCAAATGATAACAATGTGTCGAGCTGAGTCTTTAGGGGATTGATGTGACTTGCATATATTTTGTTATGTATCGATAGATTAGATTTAAAGATATTATTTAATTATCGAATAATCGACACATGGATTGTTTTGTTTGTTTTGTTTGTTTGAATGGTGTTTTACGTCAATTTCAGCACATGTAATGTTACATATGACAGTTGATTTTTTGTGATGGAGACAGACCACTCACGTTTCCTGGGTTTAGTACTGTACACCTCCCGCCATCCGAAAAAATCGACACTCCCTCACTTACAAGTCGAGCTCCCAGTGGGATAAGAAATCATAACGGTAGGAGGCGAAGGTTTACAACGCAACGTCGTCAACCATTCGGCCACGGAGACGCCCTGATACATGGATTGATTCAGGATACTAGAAGTATTTATTCAGATAATTCCAATGGGTCATAAGACCCGTGAGGATACAACAAATACATATACACTTGACAGCTATAGTGAAATATATATACAACATTATACCAACAACTAACATAATTAACAGAGAAGTATTCAATGTATAAGGTAACAATTAATACTTTAACAGTTAATGTTGTTGTTATTTTGCTTTCACCGCAAAATATGCAGAGAAGGTGATATATTGATATGGTTGAACCTGGTTTATTGTGCACAACATCGAATGTATTACTATTTATACATGTTCAATTTCATCAAATAGTTTTCAGCATTTTCATAATAAAACCAGCCAGCCTACCGACCGTGGGCTAAGGTGAAGTTTGCAACGATTACATTATGGGCTAATGGTAATACAATAACGCAGTTACAAAATTCTATTTTAACGAAGCTATTGAACAACACATAAAACATGAGTGTCAACTTGACCCAATATAGACCCGTCATACATCTGGATTTATATTTATATGACCATCATCGACATGTAAAAATTTACCTTGGCTATGCCCCAAGTTTCATCAAGATGGGATTATAAATGTTAAAGTTATTGCGCGGAAATTACAAAATCGGCAATATTCAGAAAAGTCTGGCATATTTGGTGCGATGTGGTAGGTTATCGACATTGACTGAAATATTATGCTAATAAACACTGTCCCTAAGTTTCACTAAGATTGGATTATAATTGTTAAAGTTATTGAGCGGAAACCGCAAAAATCGTAAATATTCAATAATCAAACCTAACTTCGGTGTTTCTTGAGCAATAGCGTTGATTATCAACAATGATGGGGCTATTGTGGACATAAACATTGTTTCCAAGTATCGTCAAGTTTGAATTAAAATTACTCCAGTTATGGAGCGGACACCGTTAATTTTGTCAATTTTCAACAATCCAAGGGACATAACTTTAGTGTTTCTTGAGCAATAGCAGTGGTTATGCAACTTGAGCGTTTTGTTATGGCCATAAACAATTTGCCCAAGTTTCATCAATATACTCTTGTTATAGTACCACCGTCGCCCGTCGTGCGTGATCACATAATACGTCCCGTCAAGACGGGCGTATACAAATAATTAATTGCACAAGAGAGTCTCTCATTCATCCATAAAATAACTCCCATGGCTCTTTTACAAATTATGTATTATCATAGACATTGTTGATGTCATTATCCCGGAAACAACTAGATGTCAATATCAATCTAGATGTAATTAACTCCAACCCGATATATATTCTCTGTCTATCCGTATAATACCACATGTCTACAGTAGAATTACAACTATATTTTCTATATTCTGTTTTATGACTTTGTTATTTTACATCTAGCGTAAATAGTGCGGCAAGTTGTTTATAAAACAAATATCATCTACATATTCATTTCACTATCTGTATCAAATCTTTTTAAGGAAACAGTAGCTCCTAATTTACTTCCAAGTTTTTCCAGTATATGTCTGACAGGTGCCACAATGCATAATCCGTCGGTGGTTTATTCCAATTGCCATTCCAATGTAATGTAGTTTGTTATTGTTATCAACCTGAAAAACGGAGGTACCAGAGTCACCCGCTTGGAAAAACAAGCTATCTATCGGAGGGTCTATTACTAGTTATTACTAGTTGACCAATCATTACATACGCTCTAGTACACATGTGCAGCGGTTCACTGTCGATGTTCGTTATTTTTACTGTCATCTGCTTTAACTGAAAAGTACCCTTTGTTAAGCCAGTTTGCTTTCCAAATTTAATTACTCTTTCCGTAGCAAAATCATGAATTTTAAATTTTGTTGCATCTTTGGTGGACCCGTCATCAAATGTAGGATAATCCATCTCGTGAAACCCTGCAATGAACGAAATATAATTTTACTGGTACAATATTAGAAAAGCAAACTGTAGTAATATGGAGTTCAGAGACAGAATCAATTCAAACAAAATACGCATCATTTGCAGAAATGAGGAAAATAGCTTTATAGAAATCAAAGCACCCAAACGCACCAGAAAACCAGACTGACGAACATTCATGCACTAACCTCCCCTTTCAAGATTTCAGAAGGTACAATCACGAGTCCGACAACTTTGTCCGGTCATCGAACAAGAGCAATGAAATGCGTAGTGACTGACTGTAGAGGGGTCGATCACCAATCACGATGTGGGTTGTAATATTAAATGATCATATCCTTTTTCTGGGATTTCATGATTAATTTTGTAAAGAGGTCAGGAAATCCGTCCGAACCCTTTCATTTCCGAAGTTTATAGATCATATATCCATGGTATAAAGGTTGTGAAATTCCTTGTCGCAGAAACGTTTTTAGGTTGTGTAATACTTTTCCGTTTCGGCGATAGAACTTTAAGAAAGGTCTACGTAGTTTATGATAACGAAAACCCTGCTGAAAAAGTTTACAAACTTCGTAAGATTCTTTGTCATACTACTTTCATACACTCTTTATTAAATTTATTTGTAAAACGTTTAATAAAAGAGGTTACGACCCTATCATTTTGCAACGCACTGTATGTATAGTGGTTGAGCCATGTAAAGTTTGCAACTATGCTTTCCTCTTTGATAGTGCCATAACTGGACAGACACTGGATCCCATGATGATATCCTCATAGGATGGTAGCGTTTGATGTTTGTCTTAAATATTGTCTTGTCGTACCCTTAACGGTTTGTTCGCTTGTTGCTATGGCTTTTGTCAAGTCAGTGAGACCTTGCTGTGTGGCTTTCTAGGCTTTTTTTATATTATACATACAGGATCAATTATACCACTGACCCCTCCAATGCGGTAGCTCTATTGTGAACCTTTATATAGTTGTGATGTCATATCTTGCCTTTTATTCATCTTTATAGTTGTCGTTTGTATATCTAAGCCTGTTTGTGTTTGACTGTGATCATTGAATGCTACATTTCCTGTTCGACTTTTATATCTACTTTTACTTGTAATAATTTGATTTTGATCATTAAAATTCTAAACATCGACACATACCCTAGTCAAATGAATGAGATGGGAGAAGAGATATAAACCCCATATGATGTAGCACGAGGTACATCCCCATCTAAATATGGATAGTTAACAATTTCAAAGTTGAAGTCATCTCTCGTATCATAGATTTATAAGTAATCATTTGAAATCGTGGAATGCTGCTATGGTATCCGAACTATTGGTTTTATCCAATGAGTGCTCTGACGGATAAACAATATAAACACAAATATGCGATAAGTGGCGCACAGTTAGTACCTATAGGAATACCAACAACATGGCGGTAAACGGTTTTACCGTATCTAATAAAGATGTTATCTAAAATAAAAGATAACGCTTTACAAACACAGCGCAAATCCACACGCTATAATTATCATTAGGGGCTTTTGTAAAGAAAGCCCTAACGTTATTACAAGCAAGAGGAGTAGTCCCTTTTCTAGCAAATGTATTCTTTATAAGCTTAATCTATTTATCTTTGATCAGGTTATGTGACAAGAGTGATGTATATAGTGGAAAGTCGTAGGTGCTTATAGTAGAGACATGGACATACTTACATCGCTATTTATCAAAGACTTCTCCGGAGCTTTTTATGTATCAAAACAATTTGATTTCTTAATTTTCGAACACCTTTTCTCAATATTGTATAACATGTTCTTTTATCGCGGAAAGGCAGGAGCAGTGGGGCAGATTGGTGAAAAAATTGTGCATTATTTGACAAACGCACCAAACTTTGCACATAGCTAGACAATACCATACTGAAAAAAATTGGCTATGGACCCACGCCAGATTTTCAAAATGGCCGCCAAATACGTGATGAATAATGAATAATCAGTTGAACCTATATGTATCAGGTTTTAACAACATTTATTTTGGAAATCGCAACAAATTCCGCAAAATGATAGACAAAGGGTCATGAAATACAATCTGGGTATATCTTAAGTTCAAAATGGCTACCATTTTCAAAATGGCAGCGAAAACATGTTGAAAATAGTAAACAGTGTAATTCGTTTAATAGTTGTTTGTAAGAAAGTAATTTGTTCACTCAGTTTTCTGACCTAGTATTTGTTTATTAATATTGCAATAAAGAGTTATTTAGAGGCACCCTATAGTTAATGTGTTAAGGGATTTAAACGTTTAAATCAAATTTCACTTCGGATTGATTCTACCTTTTCTCCAGCCTTTGGAATTTCTGAAGCATGCTAAACTAATTTTCTTAACAGAAACTGTCGGTTCAATATAAAATATATTATGAAACCCTAAAATACATTGACTTGGGAAGCGATATTTACAAGACAAAACAAGTAAACAAAACCTAGCGAAGACATGTTATGCTAAGGGGTTAACCGCGTCTAAACTATATAGTTGCCGAGCAGAAACAATGAAATTGGCCTGAAGCCCAATTTGAAGATCATAATGGCATTTTGCGTTGAAGCCTTCCTATTTAAAATGGAGGGACTTAAAACAATCTGAGACTTGTTTGAAGACTATAGATGGACCAGTGCCCTTGTGGCAATTATGACACTGCAGATTCCTTTCTGAAATAAACACATGCATTGCTGGCTCATCACGTGATTACCATACTAAGTCTTATGGTAAACCGGGCTTACAGTTATTTGCAGTGTGAGCAAGGCAGCTAACAGTTATTTGAAGTGTGAGCAAGGTATGCCTTAGACCATTGAGTATTGCACAGCAAGGCATGCCTTAGACCACTGAGTAATGCACATGACGATCATAAAGAGAAACCTGCAGTACTGTTCAGTTACACTTTAAATCGTAAAATTAGTAATCTCTGTGTGTGCGATTGCGATAAAGTTCATAAGTGTTGTCTCATCAATACCAAATGAACTAGCTCAAAAGCAGAAATATAATATTGAGAAAGAAGATAAAGGCGCAGTAGGTGCTGTAAACACACCGCAGCTTCCGCATTGGTTGATCTCTGTTAATGTCTGTTATTGCAATAATTGATCAGGCGCTGCCTTCGAAAGGACTCATCTTTCCATCATGAACAAGATAAAGATGTTCGTAAGACAGTCTGAGTGACACAGCAGAGGAGTTAGAAAATATATTCAAGGACAATATTGAGGTTTTTCAACAGATACTAGTAGGTAAATTATGTCAAGCAAAGCAAGACACGTTTGTAACAGAGCTTAAGGTGACATAACCAAGTCTGTCTTTAAACAGATAAACCAAACATGTTGTCTTTCCTCAGTGGTCACCAACTTACAACATATTTTATAACGTGCTTTCTCTTCTCGCATATATATGTATCATATTAGGTTCCGATTAACGGCGGATTAGAGTGTCTCACCAGCCTTTTCTAACTTTGGAAACCTTTTTTTTGATTTTAATCAGACTATACTAGCTGCCCTAAAATGCCTTTTAATGCTTGCAAAACATTAGTATGATTAACAAGTTATTTTACACATTGTTGAATGCCACTTCCAGAAGGTCTGCAATCTTGTCTTGTCGTGCTCTCAATGGTTTAATAGTATTCTCTTGTTGCTCTGGCTTCAGCAAGTCAACGAGTACCTTCTTTGTGGCTTTCTAGGCTATTGTATTTTTGTGTTTTTTTTGTATTTTTATGTACACGAGCATCTTTGTGTTTTACTTGTATTGCCTATTAATGCTGCCTTGTTTGTTAGAGAATAGTTCATGGCGGGGAATTCTTTATTTACACTGTCCCGTTTTATTGGGATGACAGCGGAGTAAGTGTGAGGTTTGGTGCACCCTAGAACCTAGTTTAAACCCCCAAGCGGCCTTTTATGCCACTGACCGTTCCAAGGCGGTAGCGCTATTGACAACCCTTTTTGTGTTTGTGACGTCATATGCCTTTACTCTTTGTTAACATTGCCATTCATGTTTGTCATTTTGCGTGGTTTTGTGTTTTCAGTGTTCTGTGCAAGCTGTTCGACTTTTATACTATTTTTAGTAGGTGATGGCCATTATGCAAAACAAAATCAGAGCTCTGGTTAACTGGCATAGAAATCGATTGCGATAGAAGAGAAACTAAAACACATCCAATAAAACAGAGACGAAGATGTGCCTTGTATCAGATAACGAGAATCTGAGACTGTTCACGATCATTTCACTAAGATGATAGGGTACAATGCGTATGTTGCAATGCATGTATTCCATGTGACATGTGTCAAACAATACTTCATTAAACGTATGTTATATACAGTAGACACAGACGCTGTTGTACAACTTACAGCAATGATACATTAAATAGAGTTAGATGAGCTACGGGTTAGTTTTAGGATCTAGGAATCACTTTAGGTTCTTCGTTGCACACAGTATTGCCTTTTCATTAGTTCATATATACCAAGACGAACAGTAGCTTTTCACACTTACTAGATGTAATGAAATATCTTCATTTGCTTCACTTGCTGAAAGAGGCAAAACCTGTGCATGGAAAATCTGGAAATACTATGTTGAGATTACACAAGCTTCCAAAAGATGTGCTTGTTGTAACATGTGTGATAAGAGGAAGTGCGTGTTCATGTCGCAAAGAATTGTTGACATGCAATGGTTTAAAGATACAACAAGTCCATGTCACCAATTGCTGTAGCTCTTTTCAAGCACAACTGCCAAGTGGTTTAACAATTTTAATAATTATGTAAACAGTTCAAAGCAAATTAGTTTTACATATTGCTCTTTGGGGAATATATTGCACCAATAATATATTAAAACTTGTAATAGAATAACCACAAACAATTACAAAATTCTCCATTGTATTTAAGTATATGCAAGAAGTCAAATTGATACTGGATTAATCAATTTGGATGCTTGATAAAAAAATCCAGATTGTTGTGTATCCTTTTACTAGTGTTTTATCAAGTCACTGGATGTATACTTACGAGTTAATATAAACTAAAAGCCGCTAATAAAGATGAGACTGAAACTTAGAATACACTTTAGAAATGCTTAAGGCTAAAAACAACTAAGACAAACGAGTCTCAGAGTTGGCATAGTGTGTATACATGTGTAAAATAGCTAACCCCTGAAGTATAGGGGTGTATCTAACAATTATGTATTGAAATATAGGCTTACACATAAAAAGACAACACCTTTTGTAAAACACATCAACATTTTAATTGCTTTCTAAAAAATAAATCAGCGTTTTTTGGGGTTTTTTTTGGTGGCCATTTTGAAGAAACAAATGACCAAAAGGTATTGCACATATTATTGTCTATCAATGTCCTGAATTTAGTGTATTTACAATAACAAGTTTTGCTGAAACCAATTAATTATGGGCTTCATTATTTCTTTATGGAATATTTGGCGGCCATTTTGAAAATGGCGGCCATTTTTCAAAGTCTTACGTGGGTCCATAGTCAAAAATGTTTAGTTGTGTATTGTCTAGGTATGTGTCAAGTTTGGTGCTTTTGTCACAAAATGCACAATTTTACCAATATATGTCACCAATCTGCCCTACTGGAGGTCAACAGTTCAGAAGCACAGCTAACCGTGCTAGGAAATATCGAGTAATTGATACCTGTAACAACACATATAACTATTATCTTTTCACAGTATAGTAGTGTAGACCGTCTTGCCTTGTTTATATAAAACGTTTAAAATTACCTGATTTTTAATTGTCGATTGTTTTATATGCGTGCTTATTTGTAAAACGTTTAATAAAAGAGGTTACGACCCTATCATTTTGCAACACACTGTATGTTTAGTGGTTGACCAATGTAAAGTTTGCAACTATGCTTTCCTCTTTGATAGTGCCATAACTGGGCAGACAGTGAATCCTATGATGACGTCCTCGAAGGACGGTAGCGTTTGATGTTTGTCTCAAATATTGTCTTGTCGTACCCTTAACGGTTTGTTCGCTTGTTGCTATGGCTTCTGTCAAGTCATTGATACCTTGCTGTGTGGCTTTCTAGACATTTTTTATATTATACATACATGATCAAGTATGCCACTGACCCCTCCAATGCGGTAGCTCTATTGTGAACCTTTATATATTTGTGATGTCATATATTGCCTTTTATTCATCTTTCTAAGCCGGTTTGTGTTTGACTGTGATCATTGAATGCTACATTTCCTGTTCGACTTTTATATCTACTTTTACTTGTTATAACTTGATTTCGATCATTAAAATTCTAAACATCGACACATACCCTAGTCAAATGAATGAGTTGGGAGAAGACATATAAACCCCATATGATGTAGCACGAGATACGTCCCCATCTAAATATGGATAGTTAACAATTTCAAAGTTAAAGTCATCTCTCTTATCATATATTTATAAGTAATCATTTGAAATCGCGAGATGAAGATCGTGGAATGCTACTATGGTATCCGAACTATTGTTTTTATCCAACGAGTGCTCTGACGGATAAAGAATATAAACACAAATATGCGATAAGTGGCGCACAGTTAGTATCTATAGGAATACAAACAATATGGCGGTGAACGGTTTTACCGTATTTAATAAGGATGTTATCTAAAATAAAAGATAACCCTTTACAAACACATGCTATAATTATCATTAGGGGCGTTTGTAAAGAAAGCCCTAACGTTATTACAAGCAAGAGGAGTAGTTCCTTCTCTAGCAAATGTATTCTTTATAAGCTTAATCTATTTAACGTTGATCAGGTAATGTGACAAGAGTGATGTAAATAGTGTAAAGTCGTAGGTGCTTATAAAAGAGACATGGACATACTTACACCGCTATTTATCAAAGACTTCTCCGGAGCTTTTTATGTACCAAAACAATTTGATTTCTTAATTTTCGAACATCTTTTCTCAATATTGTATAACATGTTCTTTTATCGCGGAAAGGCAGGAGATTATCAGTTCAGAAGCACAGCTAACCGTGCTAGGAAATATCGAGTAATTGAAACCTGTAACAACAAATGTAACTAATATTTTCGTAATATAGTAGTGTAGACTTTCTTGCCTTGTTTAAATAAAACGTTTAAAATTACCTGATTTTTAATTGTCGATTGTTTTATATGCGTGCTTTTGGTGAACTGCATTCTGTGAATACTACATTTGATGTTCGACGTTTGTATCTACTTTTACTTAACAGCAATTAAAACCTCCAAATATCAACGATACCTGATATTAATTGACGATTGTTTTATATGCGTGCTTTTGGTGAACTGCATTCTGTGAATGCTACATTTATTGTTCGACGTTTGTATCTACTTTTACTTAACAGCAATTAAAACCTCCAAATATCAACGTGTATCAATACATTCTTCTTACCTGCTTTGTCTAATGCCTCTCCAGACAAACGTGGCTCTTGTAGGCTTTCTGTCACTGACTATTTCCACAAGTGCAGCGTCAACACCAACTTCCCCATCAGAATAAAAAAAGACACACTTTAATTGTTCCACGCGTTCTGTCACGTGTAATATGCATTGTTTGAGACTCCCATGTTGCTGGCTGAACTACCTTTGTGTTCACGCGGGACTCGGCCTTTGCCGGGTCGTCGAAAAATAGGTGGGATGCCGTAATAAAATCGTTGTAGTGGAGTTGAGCATGAACTTGAACGAATATTCCTAACGTTGCACTAACTCGTTTGTTCTTTAGAGCCTATACTATGGCCTATTGATAATTCCGTTTTCCACTCCCTATTTTGATCCGAATAAGATATCCCCCCAGTAGGACATAATATACAATAACCTTCCCGAACATCTGTTTTAACAACAGTACCATCCGACGCTACCAGTTAAGCAGGAAAAGGTTCTTCCTCTAATGGTACGTATGTTTTGCATCGACAGTACAGTACAATGCATGGCTCAGGTTCGTATCCATGACTTGTTGATCTAATTGTACTCATTCCAATCATTTCCAAATTACTATGTTTCGACATAAGCTCATGGGTGTAAGTTGTCATGACATTGTTGAGTGTAGTAATTTCCTTTTCGCTAAGTCCTCTGTTTTGTGCGAGCATACTCTTTTCTGCTGCGAGGGATTCCCTGGAACACGTTTTTAAGTGTTTGTACAAAACAGTCACACCGGAGATTGTTTCTGTTTCTTAAGTCATCCTATCGCTTTAAGTGTAACAAAGTATTAGTATATCACCTTTATTATGTTTTCGTACAGGTATTGCTTATTGAACCCACGGATTTTGCATTAGTTTACTGCATATCTCACCTTCATTGCAGCATACGCTGAAGTACAAACATGACACATATTAAGATATAAATATATTTGCAACATATTTGGAATTTAACATTTGGTAAGCACGTTGAACATCAATCCACCTTATAAATTCAACCGATGCTTTGAACAGTTATGTAAACACACTGGTGGAATCATTATTAAACAATGTCAGTCCCGACTGACAAACAACCTAATGTTGACCTATGTTCTAAACCCGATCGTTGGGATAATACTATATATTAATAAAGACGGAAACAATTATTAATTCCTATTCTTCGCGGATATAGCTCAATATTTTAAATGCTGAAGAAAGCAAGATTTATTTGTATGACTAAGGAAATGAATCACAAACGCATTTTGTCATGCGAATAAACAAAATTTAAAACACAATGTCTTCGAGATATATATTTTTATTGTAATTCGGCACATTTTATTTTTAATGATCAATCAAAACCGCGTTTTGTTATTTTCATATAAACATATACCGAAACGTTGGTCCTAATAAAAGCAGTAAACACACCCCCGAGTTTGGTTGTTTGTTCTACTAATACTCCTTTTTGGTTTCTCATATAAACATAATATAATATGTCTGTATGTGGATGCTTTTTAATTAACTTAGAGAGATGCCGACGGGAATTAAACTGAGCGGAGCCGTAGGAAGTACTTCAAGTCGACGCAGAATAAGGTCAATACTTAATACCTGTAATATAAATTATTACGCTAGAAAACACAATATTCTTTCTTGTTACATTCTACGTCACACACTGTAAATGAATGGCAACCCTGGACAACCTTAATACTCGTATGTTTAAAGTTAGTTTATCAAGCTTATCATCCAAGGAGCAGGTTGTACGTTTTATTTACCTTGTGATGAGTCAGAAAATTGCAATTCCACCTTCGTCAGGTATGGAACCACCGTTTATAGACAAATTGTTGGTATCCCTATGAGTACGAACTGTGCACCACTTGTCGCAGATTTTTTATTTATTTTTGCTATGAAAGAGATTTCATGTTGAGTCTTTCACCAGATACCCATGCAGATGTTATTGAAGCCTTTAATGACACCTCTCGGTATCTGGATGACATATTGAACATTGAACACCCTTTCTTTCCAACTATGGTTAATACTATTTATCCTAAAGAACTTCAGCTTAACAAAGCTAATATATCTGATAATAACGCTTCTTTTCTTGATTTAGATATCTCGATTGAAAATGGTGAAATAATTAGCAGAATCTATGACAAGAGAGATGATTTTAATTTTGACATTGTTAATTATCCCCACTTGGATGGGGATGTTCCCCGAGCAACTTCTTATGGGGTGTATGTGTCTCAACTTATTCGCTTTTCAAGAGCTTGTACTCGAGTTGAGGACTTTCATATTCGTAATCTTTGTATAACTAAAAAGCTACTCAATCAGGGTTATCGTTACCATAAACATCGTAAAACCTTTGCAAAATTTTATTATCGTAACCCTGATCTTCTTTCCAAATATAAAAGTAATTTAAGGACTCTTCTGCGACAAGGTCTATCACAACCCGACTTCTATGGTGATGTGATTTATAAACTTCGTAAGATTCTTGGTCATGATCACTTTCATACTATCTTTGTTAAACTTGTTAAAAAGTTTATCAAAAGAGATTATGACCCTATCATTTTGCAACGTACGGCATGCTTGGTGGTGGACCCTTTTACAGTTCGCCACTATGCTTTCCTCTTTAATTATACGATAACTGGACAGGCTGTGGACCCTATGATGACGCCTACCTAAAGCCAATTGGGACGGTGGCGTTTGACTTTGTCAATGGTTTATTCTCTTGTTGCTCTGGCTTCTGCCAAGTCATTGAGTACCTTCATTGTGACTTTATAGGCTATAGTTTTTTTTGTATTATATTTACACGAGCATATTTGTGTTTTACTTATATTGCCTATTGATGCTGCCTTGTTGGTTAGAGATTAGATCATGGCGGGGATTTCTTTATTTACACTTTCCTGTTTTAACGGGATGACAGTAGGATAAGTGTGAGGTATGGTGCACCCTAGAACCGGTATAAACCCCCTAGTAGCCTACTTAGCCACTGACCGTTTCAAGGCGGTAACCCTATTGTCAACCTTTTTGTGTTTGTGATGTCGTTTGCATTTATTGTTACTTTTGCCTTCTTGTTTCTCTGTTTGCGCGTTTGTTTCTGTGTTTTGTGGTTGACTGTCCTCCTTGAATGCTACTTTCCCTGTCCGATCTTTTTATATTTCTTTAACCTCTGCTTTACTTCGTTGTATTGGCGTGCACATTTCCAGTACATAATGTATTTCCCTCTCTTCTTTGTGTTCTTTTTTCTCCAGGTTATTGTATGATTTTAGCGCAAAGCAAGTCCAGCAGCTTAACATCACAAGTAAGCAATCTTTGAACGCATCGTAATAATACATCCATGGTATTTATCCGCCGTTCGTCCACAAATAAATAAAATATACAAGCATAATCTTACGTTAGATGGAATAATGTCGTGCAAAGCAATTTGGTAATTAGAGGCATACAAGACAACATCTGGGAGAGATTATTATTGATTTGGAAAATAAAAAATTCCAAATTTCGATCACGACAAATTGTGTACTATTTCTTGTTAGCCTGACGTCGCAAACTTCATGTATTAATACAATAATATATGATATTATATAAAATAATGTAAACAAATTACAATTCTCGTCTTTCGATCGTTTAGTTAGAACAAGTATTATGATACTTGTATGCTTCAGAAGGTAAGTTTCTGCAGGCTTTTCGCAGTGTTTATGTATTTCTTTTAATCTGAAACAAAGAATATAAACGTTTGATGTCACGAAGGCCATTTGAAACGGTTATTCTTATATGTTATAAAAAAATAAAATGTATATCTGCCAAAGGAAAATAATTAAAACGTTAACGTTAGAGTCACATTTAATTCCGTTTATTCTTTGTTTTGCAATATATAGAAAGTATTATTTCAAAGTGTCGACATATATATTTGTGCTTTTATTATGTTTAAAATTGAGTTTTACTCATAAATGGATATACTGCAGTATGTAAAAGTACATATAAGGGGACTAAGGCTAAGTACCACATCCGAATTCCGTCTGATTTTCACATAAAAAACCCAAATATCTGATTTGTGAAAATTTTCGCAGTAAATTAACTTAAGCAAAAAGAAAAAGTTACGTATTAGTGTTCTACACATACACTATTTGTATGACGTCAGACTTTTGTTCCAGAAGAAAGAAAAATATTTAATATCTTAATAAATATCTTCAGCGAAAAAGTCTTTTGTTATATATTAACACAGACACGTGTCAACATTATTGTGACCCCTTCTATTTGCAAACTGTCGAAACCGTGATGAGCTGCATTTTAAAATATTAATAACATGTCCAGAATACAGTTGTAGTACAAATAGTAAAACAATATCAGGAAACTGCACTAAAATGTTTTGTTTTATTCAAAGTGAATAACTACAAACGGTGATACCAAAACACTAATGATGCGAAAGAATAAACTTTCTACAAGGACTACGATTTCATGCGGAGTCGGCTATCTCTGCATGTATAATGCAGTTGCCTATGAATAAATACCGAGAAGGGGGATCCCTTGAAAGCAACAATCAAGAGAGAAAAAAGTTGCAGTCTCGGTTTTAGTGCCTCTTTTCATGAGAAGTAATATAGTTGTGCGAGAAGTCTTAAGCCCGGTACACACGGTAAGATTATCTCATAGGACAAATCTTATAAGACAAATATGATACAATCTATCTTATGAGATTGCCTGTACTCACGGTGAGATTAATTGTATGGGATTTTCTGGTGACCTTCAAATAAGTGCATACTGGATCTTTCCAGAATGTACACGAATGAAAGCGCCTTGTCATACATCTTTCTTATGGTAGTCTTTGTGCGTGACTGTCCACAAAACTTCCTCTTCCTCATAATATCCCAGCAATTCATCAATTTTATCATTCGTCCAGTTTCCTGCCATGTTGACTATGTATGAACTAAAATACCCGCGTGTACAAATCTACAATGCATGTAGCCCCTTTGCTACGAAATGGAACGCAGTACACCTTGGCTACTGTGTCAACATGTCTGGTTGGACGGCGGTGTTTTTGATCTTGTCTTATGGACATATAGCATGTTCTATTTCTGGAAGACATCTTTCAGCTCATAAATTGTGTCTTAAGCCCCTGTACACACGATGCAAGTTGTCTCACAAGACATATCTTATAAGATAAATCTTACCGTGTGTAACAGGCTTTACGTCCAGCCTCTCACACTCCTCTCAAGCAACCAGCTCTCTATGAAGCCGAAGTGTATTTTAAGTCGTAGAAATGATACACCTTTGCATATGAATGACAAAATCTATAAATACGTTTGACCAAACTGGTACCAACTACAAACAACAACACAGAAAACGCACCCAACTTGATAAATCACGGTCTCCCTGAAAGAAATAATTTACAGCATTACATCTTTTTTGTTGCTTCCATAGGGATCCCCTTTTTAATATTTATTACATAAATGTCGTGTGGTTTTTTGCTTTATTCATGTCTTCTAGTAGTTTAAACTCAATAACATGTCTGTCATTATGTCAGATTATTACAAAATGCTCATTAGATTGATTTGCACGATTTGTAGTACAGGTGGCTTCAATAGTTTGTTATATTATTATTCGAAAGTATCATGGATTGAATTATATGAAACTCAGCTTGACAAGATGGATCATTTGAATTTAGAAATTCACATATTAAGAGATTTCAATATCAACTATTTAACAGAAACGGATTCTGAAAAGTATAGTAATCAACAAAGGGGCAATACTTTCTTAAAATTTGGTCTTATTCAAATGGTAAATACGCCTACCAGAATTAATAAAAACAGTTCTACAACTATCGACCATATTTATGCTACAATACCCGATCTAATATGTGAAATTAAAGTACCTTTTTACAGTATAAGTGATCCCTATCCTGTATGCTTTTTACGACCGACACATAATGTTAAGTCAGTCCGAGTAACCCACGAGACAATCAAATACAGATCTTTTAAGAAATTCGATGAATATATATTCTGTAATGATTTAGCAAAATCGCCATTCGAAATAGTTGAATATTTTGTTGATCCAAATGAGTCATTAAATGTATTCTATACAATATTAAACACTATTCTATAAAAGCATGCACCTATTCGAGAAAAGACAATAAAACATGAAACCCAGCCTGGGTGGTTTACTGATGAGATCAAGAACGCTATTTATCGGAGAGATAAGCTACATATAGAAAAACAATGGGACCAATATAAATTATTACGCAATAAAATTTCATATATGATAAATAAAAATAAGAAGAAACTTTGTAACAACGTTATTAAAGAAAATAAAAGCCCGAAGTACATATGGAAATACTTTAATAAACATTTCCAAAACGGGAAAAGAAAACAATGGAGGTATTTCAATACCTGATAGGCTAATAACAAAGGATCATATATTGAAGGACAATTAAATATTATTAAAGCACTAAATGAGCATTTTATAAATATTTCAAACATTGTTAAAAAGACGAGGTTTGTAAAAGGAGATTTCTCTGAATTTCGGTAACAACTTGATATTAAATTGAAATATGCTTCATTTAGTATAAAACTCATATCACCTTTTTTGAAGTAAGAAAGTTTATTGATAAACTTGATAGTAACAAATCAACAGGTATAGACGGTATTGGTCCTAGAATTTTAAAATATTGTGGTGATTACCTCCATAGCTTTAATCATAAATAACAGCATACAAACTGGAGTGTTCCCTGATATTTTTAAGGAGACATGTGTGATTCCTATAAACAAAAATGGAAATAAAGAGGACCGATGTAATTATCGTCCAATTTCAATCTTACCAACAATTTCAAAAATATTTGAGCGTCATATAGCCACTCAAATACTATTCTATTTCAAGACGTAAACATAATGTTATTCACGAGACCCAGTCAGGTTTCAGACAATATCATTCATGTCATACTGCTCTGACACGGTTAATAGAAGCATGGTTAAAGGATATAGACTCAGGTAAATTAACAGGAGCTGTATTTCTTGATCTAAGAAAGCCATTTGATCTTGTAGACCATATAATATTGATACACGAATTGAAACTTTACCATTTTTCAGACAATACCATTAAATTCTTTGATTAATATCTTTCGAATAGAAAACAATTGATAAAGGTAAAAACTTTAAAATCCGAGATGCTTAAAGTTACTACAGGTGTTCCTCAGGGATAAATACTAGGTCCATTGCTATTTCTATTGTACAGTAATGACACTGCATTCGCATCTACCTCTGGAAATACAGATATATATGCAAATGATACTACAGCATACGAATCTGATTATAACATTTTGGATGTACAAAATAGACTTCAAGATCGTTTGAATATTATAAATAAGTGGTGTATTTTGAATAATATGTCATTACATCCAGGAAAACTAAATGCATGGTCATAGGAACAAATCACAAGCTCAAACATGTGGATATACTGAAATTAACTATTGATAGTTTATATATAGAAAATGTCGCAGTTCAAAAGGTCCTGGGAGTTTATGTTGACAGAAATTTGTCTTGGAATGTACAAATAGTCAAAATGTGTTCCAAACTCAATTCTAAAAATGTCTTATTGAAACGTTTATCTTACTATTTAACATATGATATGAAAATTATGTTTTATAATGCCTACATCATGTCTACATTTGATTATTGCTGTACTGTGTGGGGTAAAAGCAAAAAAAATAGAAGATAAAATACAAACAATTCAGAAAAGATCAGCTAGAATAATATTAAACAAACCTTTTCGAACTAATTCTAAGGATATGTTCATTGAACTTCGGCGGGGATTTCTTTATTTACACTGTCCTGTTTTAATGGGATGACAGTAGGGTAAGTGTGAGGTTTGGTGCACCCTAGAACCGGTTTAAATCCCCAGTGGCTACTTTGCCACGGACCGTTCCAAGGCGGTAGCCCTATTGTCAACCCTTTTGTGTTTGTGGTGTCGTTTGCATTTATTATTACTTTTGCCTTCTTGTTTGTCTGTTTGCGTGTTTGTTTCTGTGTTTTGTGGTTGACTGTTCTCCTTGAATGCTACTTTCCCTGTCCGATCTTTTTATATTTCTTTCTTCAGTGGCTTTCTTTTCATAGTTGTCATTACCATACCGGTGTGTTGATATATAAGTCAATAAAAAACCTAGCTCCTAATTACATATCACAACTTTTGACATTCTCATGTAATAATAGGTATAATCTGCGATCAGCTACACGAAATGATCTTGTTACACAAAAAACGCAAACTAAATACATGAAAGCCACATTTAGCGACTTTGGTCGACACGTTTGGAACAATATACCTTCGACATACGTTATCTTCCTACTATCCAGTCATTTAAATGTAATTAAAAAAAATAAGTTTTGTTGCAAAATGCACATTGATATGAATGATACTAAAGTCGATATTTATTTATTTCTTTGCTTGGATATATATGTACATTATGTAAGACTTTACGATTTCTTCTATATTCAAACATAATTGAGTGATGTCGAAGATTGAATGTTAACTTTTAGTGTTAGTGTATTTGTTAAATGTTTGTTAATTTATGTACAGAAGGCCGCATTGAAAATATTATGTTTATTTCTTGATATTATGTCATAATGTGTTAACCTTCTTTAAATAAAGAATTTATTATTATTATTATAATAATTATTATAGGTCATTTATATTAATTATTCAAAAAAAAGGAAAGATATAAAAATTGGACAGGGAAAGTAGCATTCAATGACGACAGAGAACCACAAAACACAAAAACAAACACGCAAACATACAAACGAGAAGGCAAAAGTAATAAAAAAAATGCACGACATCACAAACACAAAATGGTTGACAATGGGGCTTCCGCCTTGGAACGGTCAGTGGCCAAAAAGGCCACTGGGATTTAAACCAGGTTCTAGGGTGCACCAAACCTCACACTCACCCTATTGTCATCCCAGTTAAACGTGACATTGTAAATAAAGAAATCCCCGCCATGAAATATTCTCTTACCAACAAGGCAGCGTTAAAATAAACCATTGCGAGCACGACAACACAAGACCGCGGACAAACATCAAACGCCACCGTTCTAATGGGCGTCATCATAGGGTCCACATCCTGTCCGATCATCGTACAATTAAAGAGGAAAGCGTTGTGGCGAACTATAAAAGGGTCCACCACCAAGCATGCAGTACGTTGCAAAATGATAGGATCATAACCTCTTTTGATAAACCTTTTAACAAGTTTAACAAAGATAGTATGAAAGTGATCATGACCAAGAATTTTACGAAGTTTGTATATCACATCACCATAGAAGTCGGGTTGTGATAGTCCTTGTCGCAGAAGAATCCTTAAATTGCTTTTATATTTGGAAAGATCAGGGTTACGATAATACAATTTTGCAAAGGCTTTACGAAGTTTAGGGTAACGGTTATCCCCTTGGAGTAGCTTTTTAGTTATACAAAGATTACAAATATTACAGTCCTCAACTCGAGTACAAGCTCTTGAAAAACGAATAAGTTGAGACACATAGACCACATAATAAGTTGCTCGGGGAACATCCCCATCTAAGTGGGGATAATTAACAATGTCAAAATTAAAATCATCTATCTTGTCATAGATTTTGCTAATAATTTTACCATTTTCAATAGAGAGATCTAAATCAAGAAAAGAAGCGTTATTATCAGAAATATTAGCCTTGTTAAGCTGAAGTTATAATTTTATTTATTTATGGACGCTTCACCATAATGTTACTACTCATTACCAGCTATACTGTGGTGTAAAAGTGGTTTGAACATGCACGAAATATAGCGTTTTTAAATTGTTCAGCTGAGGCTTCACGTTTACCTACAGTAAACATGTACAAATCAGGATTCTTTTTTTTGAACGTGCACAGAATTGATACAGCTTGTAAAACCACATTTTTTGAATACGCAGTGGTGTTATGTAACATTGCGTTAACTCAAAATTATTCGAAACTGTTCAGATATATGCATTTAAATGTACTAAATAAAACTCATTAACTATTGTTTTTTACATTACCTTACATTAACGTTTGGTGCACTCTAGAACCTGGTTTAAACCACCAGCGGCCTTTCATATCTTGCCACTAACCGTTCCAAGGCGGTAGTCCTATTGTCAACCCTTCTGTGTTTGTGATGTCTTATTTTGCCTTTTATTCATCTTTACTAAGTTGTTCCTGTTTCTGTGTGTGTTTGTGGTTGAATGTCGTCCTTGATTCTACTTTTTCTGTTCGATATTTTTTTTCAAGGTGCGGACTACTGAATGGCGTTTGAAACAAATGGGTTCGTGAGTACAACTATTGAAGTGTTGAACTGGTAGATTGTATTAAATTTTGTTTACAAATGTTTGCCTCGCGTGTTTTTAACCCTAATCGTAAAGATAAAGTTGAAATTAAATGGTATTTTCCTCCAGGGGTATTCATTTTCGATCATTTTTAATCTAAAATAACATGTTATTGAATCTATATTGGGTTTAAACGCACACCTCAACTGATTTATAACATACGATGATCACACGTCATATTGAATTTTTTGAAAATGATGTAATCAACGCATACTTATATTTTATGATTAATAACAGGTGTTTTGCTTTATAAAGCTGCCGAGACGTATATATTTTGTTAATGTTAATGATACCAATGGCTTAAATAGTATATCCGTTACCGAGCACACTACACTCGACAGATATAATACCGCCATTATCGATATCAAGATGGCATATCACGTATATCGATGGCACATGAACAGTGTGTATGGAATTTGAAAACTTTGAATTACTTTAACATCAGGGCAACTACATATATATATCAACGGATGGGGCTGTTGCTAAATGCCTGAATAATACCAACACGTTTAAGACGTAACAAAACCTGGACCATCTAATTATCCTAAAGCAAACTTAAACATGGAAATAATACCATATCAACATCCCATTGTTCCATCCCATTTAACAAAGATCATTTAAAAATAAATATTCATGAATTCATGAGAGCAATAAAACAGTTGAACCCTTTATAAAACAAACACAAACACAATAGTAATACTGAAACTAATACCCTAAACAGGAAATAATAACAAAACTAATAAACCCCTGGATCCATAATTCATTCATATAGAATATTTACCTAATGTTCTTTATCAATATTAAGGTTTACTTTTTAATATTCATTTACTCGTTAATTACCCATAAAAAAACAGTTATTTCATCATGAAACTGTTTTTGTAGTCATGTTACTTTATTTGTTTATATATATCATGCTTTTTAAGCTCTTGAAATTGTCATATTTAACAAAGATAAGCAGAACGACTCGTGTATCCAAGGTTTTAAACATGATGCACATTTTAAAAATCCAAACATGTTTATTGCGAAAAATTAAAAATAAACTATCACCTTACGAACATGTTGTATGTGCGTTACTCCAAAAGTGCGCAGTTTATGTACTTAAATCTTGTTTTATAGTTGTCTCAGGCAAAGAAGGTTATCCCAAAAATTCCAGGTCGATATAAATTCACGTTTTAAGATAATGTAACGTTTTGGTAAAACATAACTAATAGCATTATTCTGGTATTGTTCACTTTATAATCTTTCAATGTTTTTTTTGTATAACTCGTTATGTGTAAAGTTCATTTAAAGAAATATAAAAAGATCGGACAGGGAAAGTAGCATTCAAGGAGGACAGTCAACCACAAAACACAGAAATAAACATGCAAACAGACAAAGTTAGACATGTAATTGTTATAGTTTTTGTTACACAAAAGCACGGCGCCATTGTTAAAATGGTAATCCATTAACCATTGTACTTAACTGTGTAATTTGGTGAGCCGGAATGTCTTTTTTTTAATATTGCAAGATGCATAATTCAAATTAAAGGATGATATAGGTTCTCATCCTGTAAACACTTTTATACAAATGCAACTTAACCACACAGTTACATTAATAAACTTGAGTTTTCTTTAAAGAGTATTTGATTCCCTGCCTTGTCAATTTCACAGGAAAATAGCGGTGTAAGATAGCCAGTAGAGTCTATTACTTGCTGACTGTTATAAGTACATCGCTCTCTCCTGTTCTTTGATTACTAGTAGTTTTCGGTACAAGGCTGACCTACGGTGACATTGCGTTTGGATGATTTGGTAAAGACACTTTGTCTAATGTTTTGTATAAAAAAATAAGACAAATATCAAATTTAATTAAAAAGTAACAGGTGGATAAGGACTAAAATGTATGGAATTTAAAAAGAATACGTTAATAATAATGGCTATGAAACGTAAGAAAGGATACAAACTTTTATTATTGCAACGCACTGTAGTGATTACCCCCTCCACAGTCAGTCACTACGCTTCAATTTTCTCTTGTGCGATGGCCGGACAACCTCGTGGGACTCTATGACTGAACCTTCTGAAACCCTGAAAGGGGAAGTTGAGGCATGGACTTTCGTCCCTCATATTTTCTGGTCGAACCCTAAATTGTTTTTTCTTTGGCTGCAACTGCCGTGTTACTCAGTACTATTCTGGATACATCCTGAGGTGTTTCTAATTATGTATTTTATTTTCACAATAGCGTATACGTGTATCTTTTTCTAATTTCTCTGGATGTGGACTTTATTGTTAGAGATTTCCTTTTGATTGGATATACTTTTACTTCTTGGATTAGAAGACCACTGTAGTGCGAGATATACAAATATCCATAATGTATAGTATAATGATGGGTTTAATGATAACGTTATGAATGCATGAGAGATTATTTGTTCGTTTTAAAGCCCGAAATCGTAAACAACTACTCGGACGATAGCTGTGTCAGTGTGTTTCCGGCAACCTGGAGACTCGCGAAAATATCGTAGTCTGGTTCATTATGCTTAAATACAGATACTACTAGTACTGGTGACAGGAGATGTAGCTTTCATAGAACACAGTCAATAAAACAAACAAAAACACAAGGTTAATAAGAGGTAAGGTGCTCCAAACTTCACTCATATCCTATAGCTATCCCATTAACATGGGACAGTATAAAATAAAGAAATCCCCGCCAGGCTATATTCCATAACGAACAAGATAGCATTAATAGGCAATATAACACATACAAGGTTAAAAATGGTACTGTACAAACCACAGCATCAAAACACAATGACACCGTAGGTCCGCACTCTACCACACACAAAAATAAATGAAATTTACAATGAAACAGACAAGTCACCATACACAGAATAGTAAATACAGGGTTACCGACTTGGAATGGTCAATAGGAAATATGGCCTACTGGTTAGCTTAAATCGATTGTATGTGTACAGATCTCACTACACACTTAGCTCCCTTGCATGTGACTGTAGGTGACTGTAGGATGATTCTTACACCATAAAAAGTAGGGGTATGTTCTTCGGTTTGAGATATTTTAATAATTGCCCATGGATATTTTCTTTTCTTGTTGCAGGTGAGAAAACAATAGTGTGAGATTGGATGAACAGCTATTAGACGACACTGACAGCAAAATGTGACACATTTGTGGACGCTCAAAATGCGTATGAATTTAGGTGCAAACTGTTTAGTGAAAGCCAAAAAGAGTACCTTGATCATGACTGCCACCACTCACATTAAAAAAAAAAAAAGTGGGCTATGTCCTAGATTTTGTGGATTTTTATGAGCAGCAGTAACTGTATTTTCCCCAAAAAATACTTTTAGACTGTAAATGCTTGATTCAGAATGGACAATTGGACTTTACTGCCTATGACCAACACAGTAAAATCGAAGTGTATTGTGAGACCTACACGCTAATATCCAGTCTTCAGCACCCAAATCGAAAATACAGTTTAATTAAAACATTGCTATGACGTCATCCCTTTGTTGTTTCTGTACAGTATATAGCATATTATACTACACGCTAGAAATGTTACCTGTTATCGTCCAAAATTTCATCCACAGCTGTCCAAATTATTAAGAATGGACAGAATTTAAAATATTGGACAGTCAATTCTTAAAATAATTGTGTAGAGAATAGTAGACAGTTACATGTAAGAGTTCGTGTGTGTAGAACAATATGCTAAATTCTGTAAAGAAACAACAAAGGATGCCGTTATCGCAATGTTTTCAATAAAATCTGAAAACGCAACCTAAGCTTAATATATTTGTGTGCTTAAAGTTAATTTTATGTACCTCAGCGAGAAGTAGAAACTGCCTCGCGTATTTGCGTAACCTGCTGGTAATTACAAAATTACGTATTTTCGATTGCAAACCGAAGATATGATCATTTGAAGTTTGATACGGATATGGAAGCGACCATTTTGACATGACCATGTATGGAATATTTATAAACATGAACAGTTATTGATTTATATGGTAAAAATGACAGCAACTGTATGAAAAATGTGTAATACTTCGTTATATGACAATTAACAACAATGCATTTATTTGCAGTGTGGTACTTTATTTTAAATAATGCTGATCAATATTCCATGAATGGTAATATGGAACAATGACGGCAAAGTTTTAAAGCATGGCGGTTTCCTATTGTTTTATTTTAGAACAACATGTAGTTACAGAGATGTATATGCAATCAATAAAGCAATTTTAATGATTGCAGTCAGCCTTGCGCATGACGGGAAAATGTCTAGCCGCGCGCCTGGAACTAGTTCAAAGAACGATTTTTTTTCAAACCTGATACCATTGTGTTCGAGTGACATATTTTCAATATGTAACTTAAGACTGTTGCTTATTTTATTTATTATACACTTCTTAATTAAATTAAAAATCCCAACTCCCACCTACCCAACGAAAGAGTGACACACTAAACGACATTTTTAAGAAAACAAGTAACATTTTATATGTTTTTAACGGACACTTTCAGTAAGTAAACATATAATGAACTGAAGCAAATAACGGTCTGATTTTAATCAGGGAAATGTAATACATGTACAATAATCATAACAATAATGAATCATTGTATTGTAGAAAGTGTTTTAATAATGACTGTAGTGACAATAGCACTTTAGCCTGATATAAACATTGGCTCACTGAGAAATCCATCTTAATCACACAGTATCGGATATGTATTCCAGTTTGAGTTTCCGGGAATAACGAAAACGAATAGTTTACACAGGCAACCGTTGTAATTGTATCCCTACTAAAATTTAAACTGAAGTTTCATGCTTCCAGACTGAATATTAATTTCCCTACATTTAACATCATCGTCAACGTTTGGGCTGCACTTTTGCTTCTTTAAATCTGATGGCCCCGGATTAGGCGACTCCAACTTAAGCGATTCCGGTTGGCCTTGTATGATGCCACTTATATTTAAGAGCTGTTCGTCCGTTGTTCGTTTGTATGATCGTACAGCATTTGAACGATGGTTTTCTCGTATATAAATTGCTCGTCCGCACCAGCTATATATAACCTTGTAGCAGCGGTGGCTCTTAGGGAGTGGTTAGTAAAATATCCTTTAAACCCAGCACTTTCACACAGTTTTCCGACTGTTTGCTGTAGTAAATGGACTCCACTTGGCGAATCACTATACCAACATGTAGGAGTTATATTATTTAGAGGTCGCAGGTACAGTGCGTCAGACTGTCCATCCAGAGGTCTGAAATACATGTGAAATACAGTATTTTAAGTATCAAAGCGAGTTAATATTTAACACATAATTTCTTAAACTTTGAACATATTGAACCTGATTTTATATGGCAGATTTAGGATGTAAAATGTACAAAAAATTGATATTTTGTATACCTTATCGATATTTGTGCAAGTTGATTTTAAAATGACATACTCTTGTTCTATTTGTAAAGTAAAAAGAAGAATAAGAAGTTTAGTTAAACGGAATGCAGGTCTAGAATTATAACTTATATTGTATTAATGCAAGTATAATTATATATTTAACTATTTCTCATTTTTTAACGCAGTTGGTTTAGGAAAATATAGCTCATTAAATTGAGTAACTGTTTGGTTTGGTATTGAAATTAAATAAAAATAGATTTAGAAAAGCTTCGAATATTTTTACAATATATTTGCTGTCTAACTGTAGGAATACTGACCGTTTATTGCAGTTGTTGTTGAGAAATAGTACAATTATAGAAAAAATGAACATAAATGAAATGAAAAGAAAACGTGTATTGTCGTCTGAAATTGGTACGTGTGTACGAGAATTTGGAATCCCGGGCAAAATTAGTTTAAACACACGGAGTTTGGGTGAGCTGTAAATATTATTTATCTGCTTTGTTCGAGTATAGGGAACTCATTTACTAGGTAGTGTGCGTGTTTTGTTATTTCACACACTCTCAACCCTCGTTCGTGAAAATAACCACACGCCTACCATCTAGAGAAGGATTATCCTATAATCGATCCCAGCAGTTAAATAATCTCTGTATATAACAGTTCCCATCACGACCCTTCGCGTCGCTTCGCGTTTTATAAAGAGTTGCTTTCTTTGTTTTGTAAAAGAAATATTTGAAAATAAGGGTGACATTTGTTAACACCAGTTTAATAATTGGAATTTATTCCAGCAAACTGTGTTCAAAGTAAGTTTACAAGCCGATTGACAGAATGGATTAAACTTCATAAGTATCAATATGTATTGTCTGAAAAGTTTGTACTGCCGAATGACAACGTTCGCGGCAGTATTTATTCTCCTTTTTTATTTAGGATTTTGATATATTCGTCTACAAAATGTTTGATATATTTAGAGTAAAATATATGCTCCGTAAAAACAGAAAGTGCTCACGTTTTGGCTATTATTTCTAAAGGCATGCCCTTGTGGGCGTACACAAACGTAAATAGTTTAATAAAATGCTTGATGTTTGTAATCACACTTTAGTGAGTATTTAACATTCCACTAAACAGTTTCACATTATCAAATATTCTCTTACGAAAATGTAAAGCAAGGTAATATTATTTGATAATTAAAAGCTTCTATCTACACAATTTGTGATGTTTTGTCGTGTGATTTTTGTTGTGTAAGAAACATACACAGAAGATTGTTTTGAACACCTTTGGGTAATTTTCATATTTAATGTTTTTAGGCCCACATGCATGTTTAATAACAAGGGGGATAACTTGTTTACTTAACTTTTTTTAAATCATTGTTTGTACTTATGGTGGTCGTCAATCGTCAATGTTATTTTTCAAGACACGTCATTTACTTCTTGTTTTACTATCCAGTCAAAAAGTGAAAGAAAAATTAATTATTTTTATGTTTGCTTCATGTACATTAAAGGGACACTATCCGTAACTTTTAGCTTATAAAACACACACAAATTATGTTCGCAAACATTACACATCAAACATTACTGAATATTTACTAATTAAAGCAGGATTGTTTGATGGAATTCAGTCGCGGTACAAAAAAAAAGAGAAACCATTTCGGGCGTTTGAACTCGCAGCCCAAACTAAAATTACACTCGCGGTAATAATAAACGTAAAGTGGTGGACCTAGCTCCCAACTGAGCTAAGCGGGCTATACATATTAGCAATAAATACTATGGTGAAAACCTAATGCGCTAATGGAAGTCACGTGATCGCAGAAAAGGTAAATACGGTGGGTCCCACTTTATTTACAAATAATAATTTAAGCTTTTTTTTCCCAAACTCACGAATGTATAACTACAGACTTCTTAGTGTCTATGCTCATGTTTTCATGTATATATTTCACTGAATAAAAGTCAGACAGTGATTTGGTTATGCTCAATATCTGCTTACTTACGGACAGTGTCCCTTTAATACTAGAAAACTGTAAACTACTTATCTTCACAGGGCATCTACTAGGATTGGCTTTGTTCTGGTAGGCCCGAGTGATTTTCGGCTCCACTTTTCGATGCTGAATCCCACCACGGTTTGCCTTTTTAATTTTTTTTTCGACACATCCTCACGGTACACTAAATATCGGTTATTTTCCATGTCAACGTTCACTGTAATCTGTCCATTAGGCCCAACTCTCAAATGTCGGTGTCTTGACCGGGCTCTAAGAGCGAAATGCAATCCGAAAGTATAAAGTAAAGTATTTAACAGTTGTCGTGGGGTGTCAATGCCTAAAAAAAAATCTGCCACATGTTTTTCTCTTGTTCTTGGCTGATTATGTTTCCCTGCTTTTTCGAAATACCGAGGCCTTGTTTTGACAGATCTTTCATCTTTGCGTCGAGAACACGCCTCAAGCCCTAAATCCATTTCATCAAGAACACTCAGAAAACGTCCAGATTGTCTAAAATGGTGCTGAATTGCAATGATAATTTCATATAATGTACTTGTCCTGATACATTTCGAACCTCCGCTCCGAAAAAACTCAATGCTTCATTGAGAGTTGTACTGGTCATATTTAATAGTTCCTCAGTATATGCTTTGTTGGAATATTTCATTCTGTTTTGTCTCCATTTTTCAAACAAACCAACTGCCCACTTCGTCTTACTTTGAGTTCTTGTAGATTGACCATTCTTGATTAAATTATCCAAATCACTTAGCTGCAATGGTTTCGAAAATCGCGCGGATTCACTTTCCTCCAAAAATTGAGTGGCTTTTAGAAGTTCCTCATCGGATATATCCGAAAAATCTTTAACTTTTAGGTCAAATGTGCATGCAGCACCACTGACGGCTTATTCTCATTTTCCTCCATATCTAAAACATAAGTCAGTAGAAAATCTGTGTCTGTAGACCTCGCTGGGGATTTTTCAACGAATGTTGATTGCGTTATACATAAATAATTATCTTCTGATGCCGACATTTTCTATCCTACCATGCACCCACTTTAAAACCGTAAATCAGAATGCCACAAAGCATGCACACGTTGGCCATTTCACTGTCCAGAACAAAAGATTTGACGATTCCACGTGCTGTCTTTGCCATACATGGTGTAACGTGTAACTGTCCAATACTCTACACAAATACTTTCAATATAGTCACGGGGTCTTCATGATTTGCAAACTGTCCATTATTAATACAATATAATGTACGTTTTAAGTCAGAGATAATTCTCAAACTGCCCAGTCTTTCAGAGAAACACATGGCGCAAGCGCCTCGACCATATGTTTCTCTGAAAGATTGGACAGTTTTCGATTTATCTTCTCTACATAAGAGTACAACTCGATTTCACAGTCAAGAATTTAATGAATCAACGCGTTTAATACGTGTCACTGACGTATGAATTTAATGGGGAAAAAACAAAGTCAGAATCACTTGAAGTCTTATAAATAAATATGTAGTGTCTGTTTCCACAGATTCACCAGTTATTTGAACCATCACTTGCCATCTTTAAATAAATTGGTTGGTTTGAAAAAGCGTTTGTTATTGTGTTTTTGTGGAGAACTATTTGGGTGATAGTTTGGGGTTATCTTTTGCATTGCTTCTTTTTATGGGTTATCGTTTTCCTTTGTGTCTGTAAGACGGAGTTTAATTAATGAGTTTTTCAGTACGGGATTTCATTAATGCGACTAGGAATATCCCAACCCTATTTAATGGAGATGTGGTCTAAAAACTGCGAAAGTTAAAGGGATCTGGCGGGTTTCTTGACAACTTCACATGATTAATCAGGAAGTTCGTCCGAAAAGGATACGACCCTTTAGTTTACAACGCACTACATGTTTAGTGATTGACCCCTCAACAATTATGGATACATTCTGAGATATTTCTTATTTTGTATTTTATATAGCTTTACAATAACATCTTAGTGTTTCTTTTGTTAGTTTCTCTGGATGTGGACTTTTATTGTTAGACCGTTTGATAGGATTTAGTTCTCTTTACACTGTCTTGTCTATTTGGACGATGAAGACAGGATAATAGCGAGGATTGTGTACACATACAATCGTTTCAAGCTAACCTGTAGGCCTTATTTCCTACAGACCGTTCCAAGTCGGTATCCCTGTCTTCATCACTCTTTCTGTTGCATTTTGTCTTTTTCATTGTATAATTAAATATTGCTCCTTTTTTTTGTAATACAATGCGGACCTACGATGCCATTGCGTTTGGACGCTGTGGTTTCTGTAGTACCCTATATCACATTTCCCTCTCCCGGGTGAAAATTCGCCCGCATAAACAAACGAGTGCGGTAGACGTATTTTCACCCGGGATAGAAATCATGTATTGAAAAGCTCATAGTACTAAAATTATATATTACAGTATTTAATAGTTCTAATGGCGCATATTGAAATTCCCTTGCGTTTACATTTTAAATCACGTGTCGTCATTGACATTGAATAATACTAATTAGTGAATTGAAGTTTAACAAATTGGGGAATAAATTACCAAAATCTTTTGAATTATGGGATATACAATTTTCTTGAGAAGTTATTATCAGCCCCAGTCATTTACAGTCATTGAGAAATTGAGAAACAGGAAACACAACGTTTATCATTGAAACAAATCAAGCATAGAATTAACATAACTTTGACGCGACTACGTATCGTCACTGGATAGTTTACGTTAGCTGACGTCGCTTACGCACGCAGCTTTAAGCGCTGGTTATTTACCAACTTAAATAGTCGAAGAAAACAAAGTGAAAATAAGTTCCAAAACATTCGGTTAGCGGGAAATAATTCCCCAGGGAATTATTTTGCCATAGTTATTCCCTCAAACATCTCTGTAAATCCTTGAAAGAAGTGTAATATATAAATTTAATTATGCTATGAGTATATTCATTTATTTATATTAAGTGTTTGAAGCTTCCAAATGTTGCAATACTGATATGTCCCGGGGTTACAGCATCTTTTTACTAAAACATGTATTGTAAACTAGGTCAGGTTGTATTTATACTCTGTGTACATGTACGATTGTCATGTATATTTTTCAGTTTATCTGAGATCGATTTCTGTAATAATAATGCAGAGGACATCAGTGTCAACCCTAGGGAACTTTAATGTAAACATTTCTGAGTGTAATTATTTTATTTTTACCTTATACCATCTATTATCCATTAAGTAATTCCATAGTGAAAGTTTTTATCAATGTGCTTGTTTATGTAAGCTGCCATTTTAAATCTACACGTCGCATTGCATTGTGGGAAGAACACTGGAGGTCACTGTAGTCTGCTATGGTTTAGCTCTCAGACAATCTTGTAGTTCAAATTCGATCTACGTTTATTTTATAATCCCACTTCAGATTTGATATAAAAGGTCTAGTCATGTTTATTAATTATTACTCTTTACTGTTTTATATTTAATTATATGTTAGAATAAGGTTTAAATAATTTATTTTGTGTTTTTTATCAATGGGTATACCTTGTTTACATTGGTTACGCTATGGCGGCTCCGCCAGATTTGTAGGATTCCGCCAATGATTTCCATGGAGGAGATGGCGGATTGGCGGACTTCGGAGGAACTGGCGGATGGCGGAATTGTGGTGGATTTGGGGTGTAGTATTAAAGCTTCCTCCAGGTTTTGGAGGAGGACTCCGACATTTTAGTTTCAACTGTGAGCATCTAAGTTTATTGCACCCTAGAACCGGGTTAAACCCCCAGTGGCCTACTTTGCCACTGACCGTTCCAAGGCGGTAGCCCTATTGTCAACCCTTTTGTGTTTGTGTTGTCTTTTGCATTTAATATTGCCTTTGCCTTCTTGTTTTCTGTTTGCGTGTTTGTTTCTGTGTTTTGTGGTTGACTGTCCTCCTTGAATGCTACTTTCCCTGTCCGATCTTTTTGTATTTCTTAAGATTTAGTTAATAAATTATTTACACGGTTCAAATAAAGATAATCTAATAGATTTGCACACTATTAGATAAGATATATTTTAATGTTGAAAGAATTAGATATTTAGATAATTATTTTGTTGATTTTACCACTGACAAGGACTGTAGATTAACAAGGAGCTTTAGGAAATGAAAAGTGATTATACTTAAACCTAATACTATTGAAATGACCTTATCGTTGTGTTACTCAAGAATTGTTACTAGCATTTAAATACATGCAGTTGTACTTATATTTCTGTGACTGAATTTATAACGATATATATTATAGTTAATTTACTGAAGCTGTCTCCTGTGTTTATTAACCAGTCCATACACTTAATTAACATTTAGTTGGAGTCCATTTTAGTTATAACTATTATTTAAACATACGCTACCAAAGGAACAAGAATGTACATATCGTACTATACGCTACCAAAACATTAGGATAATAGCGGGTGTAACGAAGTTAAGTGATCCCCATAGAAAAACGACCCCCCCACCCCAGTCATTATTCTTTAAAAAAATAGTGACCCCTCGGTCATAATATTATGACCCCCCACGCGAAGTAAAATTACCCCTCGCGAAGAATTGTGACCCCATAGAATAACGACCCCCGGCTTTATTTTTTTAAAGATGCTCTACCTATATTTTTTTGTCCACCAATTGATATAAACTTTACTTAATTGTAAAGAGAACTATGAAAAAGGTAAACGGCAATAATTTCACCCAATGTAATATGCGTTTTGCTGGGGGAAAACAGGATAGAAAATATCGGATTTTTGAAATTGTATTCGTAATTGTTTTAGACAAGCCGATTACGGAGATTTTCCGATCTTATTCGTTTACAATCGGAACTGCCTCGTCGGATTGGCGACGAGTTCCGATCGATTCGTTTACTATCGGAACTGCCCCGAGTAGTTTGTTTTCGTTCAACTGAATGGCACTGCGCATGTCCGATAAAATCGTAAAAACTCGCAGTTCTCCGGCAGGAATAAACGGCTGGGCAGCATTTTATTCAAGATATTGTTTTGATCATAATTAATAATTTACAGAACTGGAATACGAACCTTGTTGCTTCTTAGAATACTCATAAAATAGCTTTGCATACATATAAATGCAGTAATATTGAGTATTTAATATTTTACATTAAAAATCGCGTATATATAGGTAGTGCCTCTTTAAAGAATAGTGACCCCCGGTCATTATTTTTTAAAGAATAGTGACCCCCGGTCATACTATTATGACCCCACCCCCCGGTCATTATATTTAAAGAATAGTGACTTTTTAAAGAATAGTGAAGTTTGAGAGCTTCCCAAACACATGTGGCTTTCTTTTTCAGGCAACAAATCACAGTCACTCTGTTGATTTTAGATAGCTGTTCAACGTTTGAAGCGTACCGCAGCGGCAAAAACAAAGGGTCATAACATTTGACCTCAATAGGTACAAAAACTGTCGTAATGAACTCTTGAATTGCTAACGGATTTTGCAAAGCATGGTAAATGACTGCACCAATATATCAGTATGATGAACAAGAGCTCGCTCGACTTCACACAAAGCTTTTTTGTATATTATCAGCCATCTCAAGGGTCACAATTGTGGGAAAAATCTTAAAAGGGCTATAAGCGGACGCGCACGTGAGGTTCTCTTCCTGGTTGAAGGTTTTGTCAAATTTCCTGGAGTAACACGAAAACAAATTTTCTTCATGAAATTTGTAAGTACTACTACTTCTTCGAAAGCAGCAGTAGCAGCAGCAGCAGCAGCAGCAGCAGCAGCAGCAGCAGCAGCAGCAACAACAACAACAACAACAACAACAACAAGTATTAGCAATAATAACACTTGTAGTAGTTAATATTCAGTTAGTGATCGATTAGATGGGGGTAAATATTTTATAGATATCATCAAGGGGGGTCATTATTTTTTAACGGGGGTCAGTATTTTTTAACCGGGGTCAGTATTTTATAGAAAAGGTGTCACTTTTTCTAAAGAATAATGACCGGGGGTCGTTATTCTATGGGGGTCACTTTACTTCGTTACACCGGCACGTAACAATACTCAGCTCATTTGGACACTTTATATTAGGTTGACAGATACGACACGCACGTACGCACTTGAACGCAAGTCATCTGACAATTATCACGAAGTGTGTGTATCTAGCTGTTTTATGTTGATCAAGTTTATTGACGTATATTGTAGATATGTTGACTTAAGATTGACTGCTCTCAAGCTGTTCATGTCATGTTAATTACAACTAATCAGTATTTGGCACTTCGGTCAATATGGTGCAGTTTATTCTTTCGTTTGAAGTAGACATAAACTATTTTAGAGTATCTATTAAAGACAAAAAATCGAAATGAATGATAACATAAACAGTACTAAAGTGTAAAGCAAATATCACATGCACACCTTCAGTGATACATCTAGTAATAGGAATAATATAAAGAAACTTCTTTGTGTATAGCATTAACTGTTAAGAACATTGCAACAATCATATATTTAAAAATAGTTTGGAGACTTCAAAAAAAAGGAAAAGCAACAAAAACGTATTTGCTTATATGGAAGCAGGTTCCATTTCTATGGTGGCATATTTCTGCCACGAGATAGCTAGATAATTATCATGATTATTTCGAGATAGTACCATGTATTTTTCGAGATAATAATGAATTTACGCGAAAATCTTATACAATTTATAAGATAAAATTATCTCAAATTCTTTAAGATATCATGTTTCTAGAGAATTATCGCGATACGCGTATCATTCTGTCTTCGAGATAGTAATTTAATTTTCACGAAAATCTCTCAGTTATCTTGTTAAATGCCGTGATACTACTGATCATGATAGTTCTGGTTTCGCGATAAATAATGTTATTGAGTTAATTATAAATATTTACGCGATAGTTACGTGAATTTTCTGATAAATAGTCGTAATTATTACGAAAACAAAATTTCAAACGTTTGAGACAATTCTTACCGCGTTAACGTTTGTGTCTAACGTGATGACAGAAGAGGGCAGTATCGCAGCAAGTTTTGTTAGATAAAATTGTTGAAAATTAAAGAGAAAAAGTAATATTATCGCGAAAAATACATGATAAGTTATCTAGCTATCTCGTGGCAGAAATATGCCACCATACATTTCATACATGATACTGGATAAATAATTATTTCAATGTTTGATAACCAATTCGCGAGTGCCATGTGCCTCTTAAACTTTGTATGCACAGCTACAGATAAGCGGCTTAAATACCCAAAATAACTAATTAAAATAAAATCATGAGCACCAATACAGTAATCGAAATTGTCAAATAATAAAACAACCAATGCACCTTGTATAAATTATTATAAAACAAGTTTATTTGATGATTTACATTTTGTGTAATGTTATATAATATTAGTGGAATGCCACCCCAAAGCAATGTCACACAACGTTATCGTTTTATTTTAACCAATTGAAATCATGAAACATCAATTTAAATATATACCAACGGGTAAATACCCAACTGATCAAAAAGCTCATCTCGCACACTATTTGTTCTATTGAATTTTCCCCTTCAATTTAATTCACCAATAAAGCGAGTAGATATTGAACGTCGAACATCTGTACCTAAAAGGATTGCTTGCAGTTTACAATACATCCCACATTTGATAATATTTCATAATAAAACTGTTGGCAGGCTTCTTCACATATATGACATAACTTTGTTTCAATAAAAATATCACAAAACAAATGCAACACATTCTGCTTCTTTCACGCCCCTTCAACATGACAAAGGATCTAGGCAGTAAATCCTCTTCGACCAAACTACCCCACTCAGTACTGTCAGTACTTTCATTTTATAAAACGTGGACGTCATCGTCTTGTTTTTGTTTCATCAAAGTAAGGTGTTTTATGACAGATACCGCTACGTAAACTAAACGACAATTCTCTTGCCTTATCAGTCGCTGCCTAATTATTTCTTTCCTGCTCGCCATATTTGGAACAAGACTCCCAATTCATGGAGTGGTTAATACACGTTCGTCCAAACATTCCGATAACAAGTGTCTTTCGTTTTTATTTAAGTGTTGCTCAATATTTAAGTGTTGCTCAATGAACACACCAAAGAAACCGAGTGGCGCCATTGAGGCTTGAATCCGTGTCCTCCGGTTTAACAATGTCTGCTGTGATATCCATCGAATCACGTTATCCTTCTGTTATAGCAGAAGAGCTGTCACCCTACCCTATTCTATTTTGTATTCACTATTATAACGGGTGTGATATGGATGTTTTGGAGTTATTGACTGCTCAACACTCAACAGCGTTCATACGGATAAAAATGGTTTAGCATGTTAATGTAAGCGTTTTTAAAAATGACAATTTTTTATGCTTTCGTTTTGCATTGCCGTCTGCTTTCATTTGCGTTCATTTCACTTTCCGTTCTCATTTACATGGGAGTACTTGAATGGATCAGGTCTGTATGTCTGAAAATAACTCCTGTTAGCATGGTTAGCGCACACCTCCTAAATTGGTTTGACTAGTGCCTTACTGATTATTGAATTTCCCTTTATAATTCTATAGTAAAAACGCCATGGGCCAAGAAGATCGTTTTAAGTTTTCCATATATCAATAAAAAATAAACTATATCTATATAAACAAAGAGGGATTCCCTGGACGTAGCCTTTTAAACCCGGAGAACTTTAAACACACTTGATAGTTTAGTATAAAACGATTTCTTCTAAAATATTGTCAAATATGTCCAATGGTTCTTTATTTTCTAACTAACATAATTGAGACATTTTGTACCTACTATTTTAAACACACTTCTAGAATGCAAGAATTATAATTTGACCCCCCAGAGCTGGGATATTAAGATTTCAAGGGAAGAAATACCTAATAGTATGGTTAAATAATTATTACTATTATCAGACAATTGTCAGCGTTGATCTATAAGACGATGTTATTTCTAGTACTGACGTCCATTTCAAATGCCGCGATGACATATTTTGGATATTTGTTTAACTCACATGATTTAACTTAGTATGTTTTTTCAAAGCTAAACAGTGTTTGATTGGTCTATTGATAATAGTAAATTGTTCCAAACATTGGGTCCATCGACAGAAAACGATGTATTATAGGTAAAAGAATGAGTTTTTTGGAACTCATAGCTCGTCGTTTGCAACTGATCGTACATTTCCGTTATGTGTGTCAGATACATGTGTTAGCATTTCCGTAATGTATGGGCATGTTTGATTATGCAATATTTTAAAATTACTACCAGTTTAATTGAGAGATAATACTCTGAGACGATGTCATACTTTTTGCTTCAGGTATAATCATTGCGGCTCGTTTTCGTAACCGTATTATACGACCAATATGAGATTGTTTACAACCTCCCCAAATAAAACACCCATAGTCCATGACTGGTACTATATATAGGTTATACTATTGTTTCATACTTCTTTGGTCTATACAGTTGGAGGGCATTTTTAAGAACCGTTATCTTCTTTGTGACAGTATTGCAAAGTAAGTATATATGCTTGTCCCATGCGAGTGTTTGCTCAAATAATAAATACTGATAAAGGTGATCCTATGAGAGCAACAAACACAATTCAGAGAATAAAGCAGCAGACTCGGTTTTATTGAGTCTGTTCATGAGAAGTAATGAAAGAAGCAACACTTCTAGCACCGGCTTAAGCGGTATTCTACTTTAAAGCCACCTATATTGGGCTCGTTGGTCCCAAAGGACCAGTAAAAAATAACACTACTGATTCGTAGCACGGGGATACTTTTTACAGCCGCCAAGTTGTATTCCGAGAATTTGTGAGACCTGCCTTCAATTCACCAACTATTCTTGAGAATATGCGTTGACTTAAGCTCAGGCATGCACATTTCAATCACAAACAGTTCTATAAGTTTACAGAATAAACGTTCATAACAAGCTGCTTTGTATAAATATGATGAATACTAATAAATAGCAACTTCTTACGATTGTTTATCTTTGAAGGGCATGGAAATATCTGTGAACGAGTTTTCAGTACTTGAGCTCAAGTCTAAGAATAGTTTGAAGAATGGTTGGTGAATTCCTGGCCTGCTGGTTGATTTGATTATTTCGTTCTCAGTGTGTACAGTCCTTTCATCTACATGTGCAACATTGTTCTGCACATTGTAATGGTTTTTTTTATCAAAAATGTAAATACATAAATATATTTTGTTTATTAAACACCGGGCATTAGAGCCTTCAGCATCTGTCTGTAGTTTTGTTTCTTCAACAGCTTGATCTGGGCTGTGTAGGTACGACATGACGACGTATGGATAGTTCCGACAATACATGTCTATATCTGCCCTCTAATGTTTATGGATTATTTTCCCACAAACATTGGATATGTGCTCCATTGTATACTCAGTTGCAAAAGAAACTGGACACTTGGAAAGTTTTAATTTACACCTTATCCTCTTTATCAAGCGACAGTCCCTTAATGATTCGCCCTATTGAAAAAAAAAATGACAAGGTGATGATACTGGCAATGGAATGATAAAAACTTTGGTACCAAACATGGCATATTCATTTTGGAAATTTGTCAATTTAATTCTAAAAAACTTTATACAATTAAATGCAAACAAAACTCAGTGTCCACATTATTTTGCAACTGAGTATATTTACACTTTATGTGAGGTTCTTACAGATGTAAATACATATTGTACTTTAAACTGGCTCCACACTCTAGTGGACATACGTTTGATTGACTGATCCGAACAAAGTATTTAATAATGAGTATTATAATTGTGTGATTATACACAGACACAATTTAATTTTATTTTATTTCAAGTTTATTTAACCGACGTATGCATATTGTCATCATAAAACATTTCTC
>JAWPHD010003947.1:0-201368 GCA_037043455.1 Cyrtodaria siliqua
TAGCTCATATAGTGCCTCATAACAGTCCGTAGCTCATATAGTGCCTCATAACAGTCCATCCCATAACAGTCCGTAGCTCATATAGTGCCTCATAACAGTCCGTAGCTCATATAGTGCCTCATAACATTTCGTACTCATACAGTGCCTCATAACAGTCCATAGCTCATAAAGTGCCTCATAACAGTCCATAGTTCATATAGTGCCTCATAACAGTCCATAGCTCATATAGTGCCTCATAACAGTCCATAGCTCATATAGTGCCTCATAACAGTCCATAGCTTATATAGTGCCTCATAACAGTCCATGGCTCATATATTGCCTCATAACAGTCCATAGCTCATATAATGCCTCATAACAGTCCATAGCTCATGTAGTGCCTTATAACAGTCCATAGCTCATATAGTGCCCTATAACAGTCCTTAGCTCATATAGTGCCCTATAACAGTCCGTAGCTCATATAGTGCCTCATAACAGTCCGTAGCTCATATAGTGCCTCATAACAGTCCGTAGCTCATATAGTGCCTCATAACAGTCCGTAGTTCATGTAGTGCCTCATAACAGTCCATAGCTCATATAGTGCCTCATAACATTCCATAGTTCATATAGTGCCTCATAACAGTCCATAGCTCATATTGTGCCTCATAACAGTCCATAGCTCATATAGTGCCTCATAACAGTCCATAGCTCATATTGTGCCTCATAACAGTCCATAACTCATATAGTGCCTAATAACAGTCCATAGCTCATATAGTGCCTCATAACAGTCCATAGTTCATATAGTGTCTCATAACAGTCCATAGCTCATATAGTGCCTCATAACAGTCCATAGTTAATATAGTGCCTCATAACAGTCCATAACACATAATACGAGTTCATATGTCATGACCACGACACACGTTGCACCATATAAATGTTATTGTACATGTATCACTTGTGTCCATTGTTCGTCATTGAATCCCAATACAGTTATACATTGCATCTGGTCTTGATCGCCATACAATTCCCACCAATGTACATTATATCACTATAATTTCAGCTGGCACTGTAGTCTGATAGGCACTTATTTTAAACCACCAAACACCCCAAAATTAATACAGTTGTATTACTTAGTCTGCTAGTTAATTTAAATTGAGTAACTTTCAAAGAATAAAACAATACAAACTTTTCCGTTTAGGTATGATTAGACTTAAGATACCTATACACACTTATTAATCATGAAATATAAAATATACCCAATTATAACAACTATGTTATACACTGTAAGAAAAAAATACTAATGTCTATGACTGAATTAAACTACAGCCACTATCATACAATAAATAATTAACTAGAAGAACTTCCACTGCTATATGCCTGGTCGAACTCTCTACAGACTCTATTAACACGGGCTTCAGCTTTATCTAGTTGAGCCTGACGGTTCTTTAGTTGTAAGCGCTTTAAGGCCAACTCAGTCCGTATGTGCCCGAGTACCGCTGGGTTGGAGTCTGAGAGCCTACATTTGGGTTGATAGAGGGGCATTCTATACTCCTGGGGGTCTATAAAAGTAGGGTTGGGCATTACACGTCTCAAAACACTAGCTTTGTCTCCTGGATGTCGACGGGCATGCCTAATCATATTCTTTCTCAATCTAGAAGACTTATTACAATCCGTGCAATGATATTCTGGGATGGGCCTTTTATGTACCCTTTGAAAATGGTCATAAGCTGATGCCATGTCCTGAAGTAGGTCAGGGAGGTACAGTTAACTACATGGCAACAGGAACCCAATGTCGGAAAAGTAATTAATGTATCTCTGCCTTTAACTTTATAGGTTCGTCGGTTCTATTTATTACTGATACATGGGACAGTCCTTCATTTTTAAAAATGAAATTCGCGACAAATAATCCCTGTTTATGAAAATAGAGGGACGGTTCTATCATATTCAAATCCTTATATAGAGGATAGTCCGTTTTGCCATACAGGAACAATTCTGTGTTTGAGGGAATCGATTAGAATCGGTCACTTTGACCCTGGCTACTTGATTAGAGTTTAACTTAAAAAGTTTTATTACTCCCGCCTTTGTATGCCATTTAAGATCTTTCCATGTGAGTGACTTGCCTTGTGTCTCAATAAAATCCTGCCCTAATATACTTGTATTCTCCTCTATATTCGAGATTAAGAATTTCCAGTCATAAGTTTTCACAGAGGTGACCGTATTTAAAGTTGCCCTGGCCCAGAATCTCTAATTTAGTGCCATTGGCCGCTACAAGCCCAGTAGAAACAGGAGCTAAAGGGGGTTTAACCGGCAACTGAGTGTACATTTCTTTAGAAATAATGCTAACGGAGGACCCGTATCAAACAGGATGGGTATCTCTACATTCGCGATTTTAGCATGAAAATACCAACATGTCTTAGTAATCACATTCAGTGCTACAGGTTCTTGGTTGATAGTACTCTCGGTACTTTGATAATCCATTACCTGTATTTAAATCCTCAACCTTAGGCTTTTTACCATACTGGTCTACCGAGATAGCTTCGTACTTACTGGCTAAACGAGCCACGTAGCGCAAACGATCACTACCGTTTTCTTGACATTTTGCCATTTCTATTTTCAAATGTTTCCTACATTCACTATCACTTATACCTTTTATAAATTGGTCGCAAACTATACTGTAATAAGTTTTACCTCTCTCGTCTGGGTAAGCCTTTTCGGCTAAACTCTGTACATTTTGGATAAAGTTATCTAAATGTTCATTGTCTTTGCGACGCCTCTCTTTAAACTGGGTTACATAAGAATATTCGTTGTATGTAGCCCTAATCTCTAAACCAAAGTCCTTAGTAATTCGACCGCGATTCCCTCTAGACATATCATTAACCGTTTACATTTCATTTCATCGCACCACCGATTTAAGTCGGCTACCATTTCAAATTTCACTATGAAAATGTTCCACCTCCCAGTCCCATTATATGAAGGAGGGGCCACAGGTTCCTTATGCCATGATTTAGGTTCAGATGTAACCTGGGTTGGTTGACATTGAGAGGCACCGTGGCCTATGGTTTGAGCAATAGGTTGGCCCGATACTGTGAGTTGTGGAAGTAGAGAATGTGGTAGAAGTGCACCTTGATGCACCAAATACTGTGCATGTTGGCATGGTGACGGGTTGGATACAATACATGGGGTGGACTGTACTTGTTTGCATCCCGTTGGTGGCAGGCATTGAGACGGTAAAATATCTTGGGGTGGTTGTCCAGATCGGTATGTGACTAATGACTCATTGTTTTGACTGGCGGGACTTTTATACATTTGAGACCTATCCATATAATACGAAGTTTCAATTCTCTCACGGTACGAGTGCTCTTGACGTGTTTGATGACGTGGGCAAATGGGCGTTCCCGGCCTGTGTGAGGTAGTACAGAATATCCAAATTAAATACTGTTATGACAGGACCACATGTAAAGTGACAAGGGTAATAATTATCTCCCTTTAATATCTATATTTAAGTGCACAAAATGTATCTGGTTCCAGGTTTCTTATGATTTAAACAGAAACAAATATGGAGGAGCGTGGGACAAGCAAGAGAAACGAAAGTAGAGGAAAATGGCTCCAGATTTAGAAAACAACTATTAACTTTCCAAAATATGTGGGAGTGCACCATAAGAATTAAAGCAAGATTCACAAGTTTAAGCCTAACTGCAAATATCTGGATGATCAATTAAAGGTATTACTGTAAATCACATTATTTATGAGTAGATCATTTTCTTATCACAAGCATGACATAATAACAACACAGGTTTCGTCTGCTAAACGCATCCCTCAAATCCAAACCTACTACACGTATAAGGGGTATACATCTGTAAATATTAAACGACGGGTTTACACAACTTGGCGACTGGCTTGTTTATGTGATAAGGAACAACAGTTTGATGTTGCATGATCAGAGGCCAAATCCTCTACAAGTTACTTAACATACATATATATTGTTATTGTTATTAGGTCTGTAGTTACATGTATGAACCAGGTTGGTTTTGTTTGTATGGTGTTTTACGTCGTTTTTAACACATGTAAGGTTAAATAAAAAATTATGACGATCGAGTTTTTGTGGTGGAGGCAGACCACCCACTTTTCCTGGGTAGAACCAGTACTGTACACCTCCCCCTTATCCGTAAGAATCGACACTTGCTCACTTACAATTCGAGCTCTCAGTGAGATTCGAACCCGCAGAGGTGAGAGGCGAAGGTTTAAAACGCAACGTCGTTAACCATGCGGCCAGGGAGACGCGAACCAGGTAGGACTGCAGGTTAAGAATTGTGGAAAGGGGCATAACTCGGTCATCAGTGAACACTGTTCAGGTTGTATAACATGTGCAATAAATCATTTATTCGCATTATCTTTTCGCATAATTATTTATGGAGCCTTATTGTAACAGACTTTTTAACAGTGACCTGGGGCTATTTCAAGGGGAAATAACGTCACCGATATTGTTTTCCCTATTCCTAAATGACATTGAACATCATCTGCAACACAATTTAAATGTTGGTATCACAATAGAACAAATTTCTATATATCTTTTATTATTTGCCGACGACGCCGCAATATGCTCAGAAACAAAAGAAGGCCTACAAGAATCTCTAAACAATCTAGAAAATTAGTGCTTAAAATGGAATCTAAATGTTAATATCGAGAAAACAAAAATCGTAGTCTTTAGAAAAGGCGGAACGCTTAGACAAGAATACTCTGGAACGTTGATCGAGGTAGTAAACAGTTTCAATTATTTAGGCATTGTACTATCCAGAGGTGGTTCATTCATACCAGCAACTAATACACTTAAAGGTAAAGCTATATGTGCAATGAATTCCTTATTAAACTTTACGCGGAATATGGCTATTCCTATTCCATACGTACTGTCTATTTTAAATTATGGCTGTGAGGTATGGGGACACATCAAGGCAGATAATATAGAGCTGGTTCATAATTTGTTTTGTAAATGGCTACTAAATGTTAAAACGTCAACAAACACTTTATCGCTCTACGCAGAAGCCGGTCGATATCCATTATACATTTCAAGATATATACGAATCATCAAATACTGGCTAAAGATGTACGGTACTAAAGATAATAATTGCATATTAAAAACCATTATCAACAAACAAAGAAATGAGATAGATGGCAATCCGTGCATTATAAACTGGTCTACAAAGGTACGAGGTATTCTACAAAACTCGGGATTCAATGAGATATGGTTGTACCTAGAATCAGTTAAAATAAATACCTTCACTCCATTACTACTTAATCGCCTAAGAGACATATATGTCACACAATGGCGCGCTGATATGACACTCTGTTCATCATTATACATATATAGGGAACTTAAATCCAGTTTTGAAAGATCAAGTTATCTTAAAATTCTAGATAATTTGAAGTATAGAAATATGATCTCTAAAATCAGATTGTCTTCTCATAAATTATCCATAGAAACAGGTCGACACAGAAATATTGAAAGAAACCAAAGCAAATGTACGTTAAATGATATTGAAGATGAATATCATTTCATTCTTATTTGCCCTTATTATCATGATTTGAGAAAATCCCACATTCCAGCATATTTTACAAACCGCCCAAATATGTTTAAGTTCACTAATCTTTTAAATTCAGAAAAAAAATCACTACTGATAAAACTAGCAATGTTTTGTAAGAAAGCCTTTAAAATAAGAGATGATGCATTAAATAACCAATAGGGTTGGCAAGTATAATTGACATGTAATATGTTATGTTATGTAAATGATAACATCCAAGAATAACACTCTCACTTCACTCAACCATTATTTCTTTTCTGTCAACTTTGTTATATTTGTTTACATGCATGCATTGAAACCATGATTTTGTATGACGATGAGCTGTATATGCTTAAGTCGAAATAAAATATATGTTCTGTTCTGTTCTTATATGGTGATTCAATCCCACGCACTTATTTACAGTGGGGAGCACGTTTTTAAATGAAAACACGCTACAAACAAATAGTGTCAATTTTTAAAATCCCGAAGATACAGCCTTGTTAAGACCTTTCAAAAAAAGAGCAAGACATATATAGCAATCCAGGCATTTAAGATAAATTAGTTACAAAAGTAATATTTTCTTCAATTTTGCGGTTGTTTCAAAATAGAGGCCTTATAAGCTGTCTGTTTTTAGTTCCATTGATTTTATTCGTCCAAACTGAAATTTATTTTTCTAACTTCTGACCAAGTTGAATTTAGTTTGAGTTAAAACAGACTGCTCGATTTTTTTTATTATTTACACTTATTTATTTTACATCGATTGTAACGAAATCTCTCTGAAATTATTTTAACCACTCTCTATTTCTTCCTGTGTAGAACTAGTACTAAATCAACCGCAGATCAAGTTTTTTGCTCAGGGACACACCACATATGGTCATGGCGGGGATCGAACCCAATACTTTTTAATCCAGGGTCCAACGCTCTACCACTAGATCACCGCGCTCTCCACCTATTTATTATTTGCATATATATCTTTTAAAGCAAGCATTAAACTGATAAGGGATTGATGAGACAGATTACTGTATAATTAAGTCATTATCTTTATTTACTCCTTACGGGAGATTATGGAATCAAACACATATTATATACAATATACATACATTAATAGCAAGCATCATTGGTTATAACATATGACAGGGACACACAAATCCAAGGTGATTTGATACGAAAAGCAAGCATTAAACTGATCAGAAATTGGCTGAGAGAGATTACTGTATAATTCAGTCATTATCTTTATTTACTCCTTACAGGAGATTATGAAATCAAACACATATTATTTACAATATACAGAAATTAATATAGAGAGCATTTGTTATAACATTTGACAGGGACACACAATTCCAAGGTGATTTGATACGAATAGCACTAGTAGTACCAGTACACTCACATATCCATGCACAGTCGTATTACATGTAACGTTCATTAAAAATCACATATACAAAGCTAAAATACACGCATTTTTTTTAATTGTCATTATGAGACACATTTGACGACAAAATTAAATGACGCTTTCATGAATATGTCCATACTTGTACATTTTCTGTTTGATACGGATACATATCGGCCAATTCTAACATTCACCAGGAATGATTCGTAGTCACAAGATTCTAATTCAGTTCAAGTTTCAAGTCCAAAATTTTGAAGAAGTTCAGCTTATGGCACTGAACATCTCGCACGCAGTTAACGTATGATACAAAGTATCTTTACACACATGTGTAAAAACAATATACAAAAGCAAGGGCAGCTACTTAAATGAGCCCAAACATTAGCAAGTGTACATGTATAGGCATAGTTATGGGATATAACTAATTTCAAAACTATACATGGTTCAACTGAAGTATGAAGTTGACGAAATAAACTAAACTCGTTATTGGAAAATATACGGGATTGCCAGTCCACAGTAAACAAAATCGAAATTAACATTAACAAGAATCCCAATATATGTTACACAAAGGAACATTCATATATCCGATTTGTTTAAATTACACGTGTTTTTTTCGATTTTGTAGACATACATCCCGCTTCTAATGTGTTAGCTATCTATAATATTACATGCTTTAAACCAGTGTATGCTTGTCACGTGATGAACAAATTAAGATGAGGTTTCTTGGTCCATTTTCACTAAGGGTGACTAGGTGTAACAACCAATGAAAAGGACAATTAAGTTATCTACTTATCCACGTTTTTCTTTGCCTCCACTTCCCGCTTTAACGTCACTTTTACATTTAATGAAAATCAGTATCTTTTTCATTTCAATAACGTCTTCTAAATCTTCCCGTTTGAGTTTTTTCTTTGTCTTAAACATACAACCTTCCATATGCGTCCCTTTTTACACTTTAGTTCGACTTATTTCTTTTTTTCTTCAAAGTTTACACTTTAAATAGGATTAAAAGGGCTAAACCATATTCCTGTGTACCATTTGTCCCTCTCAATAAGTGCGACTCAGTGTAACAATGAATTTCAAAGGACCACTCAACTACACACCTATCCACTCTTTTCTTCACCTCCTATTCCCATTTCAACGCCACGTTTTTCTTGCATCCGGATAAGGTTATCAGCGTTTTACATGGGTGATGGAAAGCCTGGTCTTACATATGGGGGATGATAAAAGTCGCGCGATGATATCAACAATGACAGTTGCATGATGTCGTCGTGTAAATAAAGATGCAGAATGTTAGTATCTGTAACTCATTTACAGTTAGTATCTGTATCAAAATTCTATTATTTTCAACTTTCAAAGTATCAATCAAGAGTATTCGGTTCAGATAGGGAAATTCCAGCCCTTGGTACAACTGTTTTAATCGGAACCTCGGCAGAGCTCGGCAGAGCCTCGGTTCCGATAAAAATAATTATACCTCGTGTTGGAATCCGCGAACTTCCGTATACGATTGAAATAATCTAATAATCTTCAACGTCACGTTCAACGACATCATCCCTTTCTTCGCCTTCTCTTTTAGCTTCAACACCACTTTTACCTTCAACGCCACTCTCCACTACCTCATCATTGTCTACAGTTGCTTCGTCATTGTCTCGTTTTGATAAGTTCGTGAAAGCGATACTGTGTATGGCCATGTGAGTGTTCGGTAAATATTGGAATTGCGCATGCTCTGATTCTGTAGAAAATTTCGATTCGCTGTTTGTTTTTAAGACTTTGAATTTTAATTTAACGTATTTTGATACAGAGTTTTCTAAATGAAGTGTCATATGATATGGTTCTTTTGATTTGTTCAAAGGAATAGGACTTTTCAAAACGACGACGCGTGAACCTTGAGTTAAAGAAGCAGAACATGGAAATGCGCCAATATTTTTAATATCGAGGGTTCCCTTTAAAGAACCGGAAAATTCAAACATCTCAAATGTTTTGCCTTTTGTTTCCCATGAATTAGGTGCAAAGCAATAGGAATGATGGAGAAGAATATACGTGTTAATGGTAGCTAAGTCGATTCTCTGTAGTACTATATCATCAGAGATGTTGAGCTGAAGCGAGCTTTCAACTTTATCGACATATTCTTCTTTATACACATTCGCCGTATTCTGCAATTGTAAAGCCGTAGATGCTCTCTTGGAACGTTCTTCGATCGAATTTGTACAGACTGCATCAGGGATTTCATTTTCGATATAGCCGACCATATCTTCGTATTCATCGAGAGAAAAGAATCCTTTTTTTCGGCAGCATTCAGAAAACTCAGCCATACTCATGGTAGGAATTCGGAGATGGTAAAAGGCTTTGCCGAGAGTTGATCGGATATTCCGACCATTTACAGGCGTATTATTTCTTTCGCATTTCTTTGTGGACCAGCTTACCGCCCTTTGAAAGATGTCCGTTTCGTTCTCAAAGAATGTATTCCCTTTTAGAATATAAGCGAGACAATTCTCAGACATTTCCATGAACCCATCTGACTTTAAGACTTCGACTGCGTTATCATCAATAAAATCAGCTGATGTTTTGATAAGGTGTTTTTCGTCGTAAAGAAGTCCTATATCCAGGATGCTGCACGCATTTGTCACTGTTAAAACTGAAGACAGGAAATCAGCACAGTACTTCACCAAACTTGGAACTTGGTATTTGTTGGCAATCTTCAAAACTAAGGGCGCTGACTCTTCGGTAAGGGTGTATTCGTCGCTGTATATGTATCTGTTAGAAGATAAAAACAGAAAGAGTATGATATAAATAAAATCCATTTATATGTAGGGCATGCACGATACGATATGTATCCCGATTCTTGCTCCCAGTACAATACGTATCCGATGCACAGTTAAACTTGTCCATAAGCTATACATTATGTAAATTATGCCAAGATATTAGCTTTAAAATGGGAAAATATGGTAGCGAATATTAATACTATTAAACTTTCAACACATAATCTAATTAGTATAAATACATCATTCACTGAAGGACAAGCTGAAAACATAAATTAAAGTTAAAAAAACAAACATGTTAAGAGCTTCTCATGCGGATGCAAACTTTCGTCTATATGGCACTGAAGTGACGCGTTTATTAGCTATTCAAGCCGTCCATTCTGTATTTTATAAAGCACACAAAACATTACACGGTATGCGGTAACAGTGGGTGTGAAAACGAACTGGGTTAATTTGCAAGGTAAAACGGCTCTAGGTGCTCTTAAAGAACTTTGGGTGTGTACATAAAGCCAATGAAGGAGTTTCAGCGCTTCGTTTACAAACAAATACAGGCGTTTAACACTTGTCTTACACCCCTTACAGCCATGGGTCCTTACACCCATGTGTATCGATACATTGTTAGCATTGTGTACATTAGCGTTTGTTCAACATAGTATGTTCGGGATACGGGTCTTTCAAAAATGTTTCAAACATGTCAATGCATTTTATACAATTGAAAATGATATAAACTGAAATTGTACTGTGTATTCTAAATTTGTTTTATTATTAGTGAGAACTAAGCATTTTGAAGTCCATTAACAAATATGTTGTTAAAATCAAAGGTATCAAACCGACTTTGTGGCCTAGAAATGATGTCCTGTGATATATTTCTCTTCTTTTATATGAGCTTGTGGTCATTTTAAGGTAGAATGAGACGCCTATTGCTTCCGTATAAGTTTACTCTTTAAGTATGGCTATAGTATTACCACCACCAATTGCATATAAACCTCCGAGGTATATTTCCTATAACAAAATGTAATCACTCCTGTTTTGTGGGCATTATAAGTAGTCGATTTTTATGGGAGGAAGAGTTGTCCGTCCGTCCGTCCGTCCGTCCGTCCGTCGTCCGTCCTTTAACTTTTGCCTTGTGAACATTCTAGGGCCTTCATTATTAATCGGATCTTTACGAAACTTTGCCAGTGTTTTTATATCAATGAAAGCTCGGATAAGCCAGATCGGATTAGTTTCACCGGAGTTATGGCCCTTGTTTTGCTGAAAAATGCCATATTAAGCCTTGTGAACATACTAGCACCTTCATTTATTATTTGATCATTACCAAACTTGCACATATTGTTAATATCAATAAAAGCTCAGAAAAGTTCGAAAACCAACCAAATCAGATCAGTAATACCGGAGTCATGGCCCTTGTTTTTTCTGAAAAATACCGTTTGCTGCCTTGTGAACAGCCTAGCACCTTCATTTATTATTTGATCTTTACCAAACTTACAAAGATTGTTAATATCAATGAAAGCTTGAACAATTTTGAAAACCAGCTAAATTGGTTCAGTAACACCAGAGTTATGGCTCTTGTTTTTTCTGAAAGATTCCATTTTCAGCCTTGTGAACACTCTAGCGCCTTCATTTTGTATTTGATCTTTGCCAAGCTTGGCCAGAGTGTTGATATCAATGAAAGCTCGGAAGTGTTTGAATTCCAGCCAGGTTAAACCAGTAACACCGGAGTTATGGGTATGGCCCTTTTTAAATATTTAGTAATGTACACTGGAAATCCCAGGGGTCGTGGGTTCAAATCTCACTGGAGGCATATTTTTATTTATTTATTTTCTCCATAAGAAGCCTTGAGTCATAGGTTCCAGTTTCTATTATTTTTTTTTAATTTATTTAGTTTAGTTTTTTTTAGTGTTTTTTTTCTTAGTATTTTTTATTTTTTAATTGATTTTTTTATTTTTTTATTTTTTTATTTATTTTTTTTTCTCATTAGAATCCTTGGTTCTATTTTCTTTAATTGAGAGCTTAGGGGCCCTTGTTGGATCAGTTTTACATACACCACTCAACTTTTATAATCGGTCACTTTTCAAAGAATTATATATTTTTTAATAATTCATATTTTCATTTGAAATTTTAACTGGCGTCGTTTAACAAATATCGCTAGCGATTTATAAAACTTAATCTGCCTTGATTGGACTAAAACCTTGTTGATAAACTTCATAAAATATTGGTATGTGTTTCGGTGATTTCTAGTTTTTAGTATTCGTGTTATTTTCAAAAAAACCTGGGTGACCAATTATAAAAGTTGAGTAGTGTAGAGTTACAGGGAAGAAGGTTAATATTTTTTATTTATTATCAGCTTTTCTCATAAGAATTTCCTTAATTGGGAGCTTAGGGGCCCTTGTTGGATCAGTTTTACATAGAGTTGTAGGGAAAAACTTCAAAATTCTTCTTCTAAGAAACTCCAAGAGATAAAGCTCAATATTTTTTATGAATTATCAGCTTATGGATCCTCTACCAAGTTTGTTCAAATGTTGGCCTGGTCCCAGGCCAAATTTGGCCTGGCCCCAGTCACATAGACTTATATAGGGAAAAATTCAAAAATCTTCTTCTCTGAAACTATAAGAGCCAAAGATTTAATATTTTGTATTTAGTATCAGCTTATTGTCCTCTACCTATGTTGTTCAAATGGTGACCCTGGGGTCCAATTTGGCCCCAACCCAGCGGTCACAGTTTTACATTTGACTGATATAGGGAAAAACTTAAAAAAAAAAAATCTTTTCTGAAACTACTGGGGCTAAAGTTTTAATATTTTGTATTTATTATCAGCTTATGTTCCTCCAAAACATTGTTCAAATGGGGACCCTGGGGTCTAATTTGGCCCCGCCCCAGGGGGTCACAGTTTTATATAGACTTATATATAGGGAAAAACTTTAAAAATCTTCTTCTCTGAAACTACAAGAGTCAAGGGTTTACTATTTTTGATTTACTTTCAGCTTATGGTCCTCTATCAATTTGAATGGTGACCCTAGGGTAAAATTTGGCCCCTCCCCAGGGGTCACAAGTTTCACATAGAGTTACATAGGGAAAAACTTTAAAACAAATCTTCTTCTCTGAAACTACAAGAGCCAGAGGTTTAATATGTTGTATTTACCATCAGCTGATGGTCCTCTACCAAGTGTGTTCCAATGGTGACCCTGGAGTCACATTTGGCCCTATCCCCGGGGTCACATGTTTTATATAGACTTATATAGGGACACATTTAAAACATCTTCTTCTCTGAAATTACAAGAGCCAACGGTTTAATATTTTGTATTTACACTCAGCTTATGGTCCTCTACCAAGTTTGTTCAAATGGTGACCCTGTGGTCAAATAATTGAAGACAGTTTATATAAAACTAGTTCAATATTGCCATATCTGACACACAATCCTTCTATCCCACCCCACCCCACCCTCCATGGACACCATAAAGCCAGTAGAGCGATATTGTTTTGTTGTATGCATAAGACGTGTATTGATAGGTTTTACTGTATTATTAATGAAGATTTTCCATTTCGAATCTATACATAAACTTTGTAAGCAACTATCAATGAAAGCAGCTGTACCTAAATGCACATTTTATTAACGTCCATTGAGTGTTCTTAATATTTGACCCATTTAATATGGTGTATTGACAAGAAATGCCGTTTGGTATGACAATTCAGATAGTGTAAAAGTGAAAATAAATATCTCCGAATTGTGTTGAATTCAGAATGTTGACCTTGGTATTCACATGACTATTTCTCAGCAAATAATCATTTGATTTGCATGAAGTAAGTATTTTTAAACACGTTATGAAAATGACAACACAAAATCAAAATTTAAGAAACACCTGAACAAGTTTTCTTCTCTTATAGGTTTACCGCCACCAATTGCATGTACACATCCGAAGTGTAGTCGAATGTAGTTCCTATAATAAAATGTAATCCCTCCTTTTTTTTATGGAAATGGGCATTATAAGCATGGGAAAAGTGCACATTTATATTCGATTTTGTTGTTGTATGTATAAGAAGCGTATTAATAGGTTTTACTGGATCACTAATGAATATTTCCAAAATTTTGAATCAACGAAACCAGCTGTATCCTTGACCTGTTTAGTAAACAAACAAGATTTGCTTACATGTCTTGTGAACCCACCTTTTCAGGTGATTTTTCAAGTGGAAAATTAGTTTTCTGTATGACAATTAAACTGCTGCATTATCCATACTTGAGTTAAAAATGCAGCAAATCATTAATATGTGACATTTTAACATTGGTGTCAATTGAGAAATAACTGGTGGTTTTATACCTACAGCAGCTTTAACTATAGCGAAAGTCACTGAAAATAGGTCATATTTAACATGAAATCATTTAAAATACAACGTTTTAAAATATATTTGCACAATAACGAACACATCACACCAATTTATTTCATTACTTACGAGAGAAACAGTTTGAACGCATCTGCTTTAATGTCGACCAGCTCAATCGCGTTGGTGGCATCAGCACATGGTCCGTAAAACATCGCCTCGAATACAGGACTTCTTGCGGCAAGGACTACTTTATGCGCAGCAATTCTATCATCCGTGTTGTTTACATCCTGATCTTTACAACGGAAAACCACGTCTGTCCATAGTTTGGCATTTAGTATTTCTGCCATACAAGTGTTCAGAGATTTTCCAAGTTGCCAGTAAATAGGGGGGCGTGAAGCCTCTCCTGCTGGCCATGGCAAATCTCCTTCCTTAACAGCTTGTGTTGCCATAGCTCTGGGACGTTTTCTGAGTATCTGAAAGTATTACAAGACACGTGAGTTAATATATATTATGGAGGTCTCAGAGACATGCTTAATTATTTTACAGCGATATAGCTGATTATTTTTTTTATTATTTTATATTGCAGACATTCACTTCATGGATAGTATTGGTTAACACTGGACGTTTGTCAAGCTTTTAAATGCGATTTAAAACAGTCGTTGAAGGATTGAGATCTGACGGTATGTCATTTTCAACTATCATGTTTTACGAATACTTGTTACGTGTATGATATTATATTCATTCCTACGTTTTACAATTTGTTTAAGGAATGTTGTTAACGCCTCCGTTTCACTATCCGTCCGTCTGTTCGTTCGTTGCCATATATCTTCCTAAAGCGAAGAACCACATCTCCACATGATAATGGAGAGTAAAAACAACACTGTTTTTGAAGCGGGAATACACTAACATTTCAGTTGCACTACAGGTGTTCCATAGTTTTGCAAATATACATGTATATCAATGATAAATAACAGCATATAAAACGAGTACATTATTACAAACTTGGACGTGGGTGGGGGGAGGGGAGGTGGGGGGAGAGGCAGGTGACGAGAGTTTTGGAGTCAGTTTGTTTTAATTGTGTCTCAACTGAATCCTTATGGTGATGAAATTTCACTGTTTCTCGTACGCCATCCGTGGGGCCAGAGGCAACGGGAGTCAAAAGTTCAAATTAACAAAACGTTTAATCGATGCGTCAGTTTTATATTATTTCAACCACAGAGGTGTGCCTAGGTGGCAAATGATCGTGAATGTCATTTGTGTCAATTGTGTTATATTTTTCTTCTTCCAACTTAAATGTTATGATAATGAGATTACACAGTATAAAGGTGTATGCTTCAGGGTGACCCGTGGATCCGTGGGTGGGGTCAAATGTTCAAATACACAAATACCCTAAATATAACTTAATAATATATTCATTTACAGTGCCGTTCATAGACAATAACAAACACGGTTTCTGTTGGAATCTGAGTATTAGAGAATAATCACAACGAACTGTGTCACCCCTAGATTTGGATACAGAGTCAAAGAGGTAAACATACATAGAGCCGAGCCATTCTTCGTTTTAGTGCCGAGCCTAATAAACTTGATAGTAAAAGGCACTGACATAATATTCTATTTATAAAGTAGATTATCCACATTTTCTGGATGAATTACTATTATTACCTATTTTGCAGAAAGTTATGCTCATCGAGGACGCCGTGGTTGTTTTTTCTTTGTTTTATGACGTCAGGCAACGTTACGTGCATGACGTCAGATTCATGAGGGATTTCGCATTGATTTGCTTTATTGCTCAGTGCCAAATAAAGTAAAATGTATTAGGTCACCCCTTTAGTAGGCAGAAAAGTGCATAATATTATCTGGATGATAAATGTGTTTACTATATTGACCTGTGTGAAGAAGGTGTGGGGATTTGCGATGGCGCGTCGTCGAATTGGCTCTAGTTTATTATGTGTTGATGGTTGCAAAGAAATACATGGGTATAATATGTGACATATTTATAACGATTTAAACACAATAACTGTCGTGCCCTTAATGGTTTAGTCTCTTGTTGCTCTGGCTTCTGCCTAGTCACTGAGTACCTTCATTGTGGCTTTCTAGGCTATTGTTTTTTTTGTATTATATTTACACGAGCATATTTGTGTTTTACTTATATTGCCTATTGATGCTGCCTTGTTGGTTAGAGATTAGATCATGGGGGAGGTGGATTTCTTTATTTACACTGTCCTGTTTTAATGGGATGACATTAGGGTAAGTGTGAGGTTTGGTGCACCCTAGAACCGGTTTAAACCCCCGGTGGCCTTTGTTGCCACTGACCGTTCCAAGGCGGTAGCCCTATTGTCAACCATTTTGTGTTTGTGATGTCGTTTGCATTTTTTTTTACTCTTGCCTTCTCGTTTGTCATGTTTGCGTGTTTGTTTTTGTGTTTTGTGGTTGACTGTCGTCCTTGAATGCTGCTTTCCCTGTCCGATATTTTTATCTTTCTTGTAGTACACAGTATAGATAAATTTCAGATTTTAATTTCAATAAAAGTTTAATGCAAACTTTTAACATCGGAAATTCGTTTAAATACAACGATCTATTTAAGTATTCAAGACATTCAAGTCCAAATTCCTCATAGTGAATCGATAACATTGTATAAAGATATAAATAGCAATCGTTATTGATCAATACATTCTAAATTATGTATATTGTCAGCAACGTTTATATTTACCAGCTTAGACATAAAGCGTTTGCTCTACTTACACCTTTGAAAATAATGCTCGGAGAGTATGTCAGAGTATGCTAATGAAACATTATAGATGTCAGTAGATAGAGCATGTAGAGATAAAAACGACATCAACTTACCAAGAGCAATAGTTTATCCCACTCCAGACTAAGATATTCACTGTGTAATCGTCAACCTCCTTCTTTGAAATATTGTAATGTCGTGTCAAATCGTTTTGGTTGTGTCAATCGGAACTCTTCGCCAATTTCCGTAATATTGTTAAAGTCCGGATTTCCAAGAGACGGAATCCGACGAGACTGTTCCGATTTGGATTGTGTATGGATATTTAGGTCATTTGGATTTTCGAAAATACAACTAGAGCGCGTAATCTGGCCCTGTATCTCAGTTTGGTAACGTTCCAGCCAATAGTGACCCCGACGGCAGAGCTGATATGGACGTTGTACACCCAGCCGAGGGTAACGAGTCGCACACCCACAGTAATGCATATGCCCAGTCATTGAGGGCATCGTCTTTAGAAGGACCACATCATCTCAAGGACCCCAATGCCCCAGAAGACTGTGCCTCTAAGATCTATCATATGTGTGAATCTGTGCTAAAAATCAGTGATGTACGAAACAAAATATATATTGATCGTGCCCATCGCATTGGCGGTCGAGTTAATGGTAAAACGCGACCAATAGTAGCGAAATTCCTGAATACAAGTTCAAAACTTGAAGTAAAAAATGCATTAAAAAATGTAAACTTAAAGGCCACTCAATACGCGGTTTTCGATCAGCAACCACAGATCGTCCAAGAACGTCGTAAGGAGCTCATTCCCATTATGATTCAAGCAAGAAAGGACAACAAGCGGGCTTACTTGGTAAGAGACAAACTCTTCATTAACAATAAACTGTACACACCCCAGTCTACCGACTAGGGTCACGGAGAAGGGCATGAACTATCGATTGTATCATGGAACATTGAAGGGTTGAAATCATGTTGTGATGATGAAGACTATTTGAATTTTGTTAATAATTTTGATATTGTATTTTTGTCTGAAACTTGGCAACGTAATGAGAACGAATTTAGTTTATCTGGTTATGAGTGTTTTGATGTACCCAGGCCTGAAAGTATGAATGGTAGTAGTAGACGTGGTCATGGTGGGGTCTGTCTGTTTGTAAATCAAAAAATCATAAATGGTGTTAACATTTTAGAAAAGCATGAATCAGGAATTATATGGATTAAGCTTTGTAAAACTTTTTTTAATCTATTGTCAGATGTATTTATTTGTTTTTTATACATACCCCCATCTAACTCTGTTTATTTCAATATACATGAAACTGGACATTTTGAGTTATTGGAACAGTATATCCATACCTATTCACAATTAGGTAAAGTATCAATTATTGGCGACCTTAACAGTAGATGTGGTCATAAAAGTGATATAATTGACGAAACTGTAAATTTTGAACGTTTTATTCCTGTTATAGATTGTCATATTGAGCCAAATTCAAATTTAATTTTACCAGAACGAGTATCTCAAGATAATGTGTGTAATTCGTCTGGTCAAAAACTACTTGATATATGTCAAAGTACTGATTTACGAATTGTAAATGGCCGTGTGGGTGAAGATGCGGGTACTGGGAGTATGACGTTTATGAATGCGAACGGTGAAAGCTTAATTGATTATGTTATTATGTCTAATGAGTTGTTTAAACTGATTGAAAAGTTTATAGTTCATGATTTTTATTTTTTTTCATCACATTCACCTATACAGGTCAGTCTTAAAATTAAAAATGTTGAAGCAGTTAGCGATGATAGTAATATAAAGTATAAAAATAAAATACGTTGGGATGACAATAAGAAAACTCAATATAAGGATAAATTAATTGTTGATTAGGGTAAATTTGAGGAAATTGTCGATAACATCATTACCGAAAATATTAATTTTAATGAAGGTGTTGATACATTTGCTAACACCCTGTACAAATGTTCACATTCTATATTCGGGGTGACATATAATAATACAAATACTAATTTAAAAGTCCATAATCCGTGGTTCACGAAGGATTGTAATATTGCACGTGCGGAACTGAGACAGGCGAACAAAGCGTATCGTAAAAATAGGTCATTTAATACCCGTATTGTACTTGCCGGTAAGCGGCGTCATTATCGAAAGATTAAAAAGTCGGCTAGATACAAATATACTGTTAATCAAAAAAATGTATTGCACAATCTATCGCGAAGTAATCCAAAAAAGTTTTGGGACGAAATTAGGCGATTAAAGGGGAATAAGAAGCAATCTAGTTGTAATTTGAGTGCTGACGATTTTTTAACCCATTTTGAAAATTTATTTTCTGCAGAAGATATGTATAGTAACGGAGATGTTATTAATAGATTGTCGGCTGCAGATCAGATTTTACGTAATGTCGAACAATTAGACAGTTTATTTACTTTAGACGATGTTAACAAGGCTATATTATCCCTTAAAAGACAAAAGAGTGCTGGATTTGATTTATTACTTCCGGAAATGTTTATTGATGGGATCAACATATTATCACCTATGCTATATAAATTATTTAATTACATGTTTGAAAAGGGTATATACCCAGATTCTTGGACAAATGGTATCATTGTACCAGTGCCAAAACGGGGTAATTTAAACGATGCAAATAACTATCGAGGTATAACTTTGACTAGTATATTTTCTAAAATATTTTCTAATTTACTTGATGTACGGTTAAGAAAATGGGCTAATGAAAATAATATTTTATCCGACTCCCAATTTGGCTTCAGAAATAAGAAAAGCACGATTGATTGTTGTTTTGTTTTACAAAATTTAATAAATAGAATAATTAAACGGGAAAAGAAAAAACTATACTGCTCTTTCATCGACTTCCGTAAAGCCTTTGATCTTGTGTATAGAGATGGAATATGGTTAAAATTAATTAATTATGGTGTTTCTACCAAAATGGTGACTATGTTGAGAGCAATGTATGCTAGTGTTAAATCTTGTGTGAAGGTTAATGGGTCATTAAGTAACTTTTTTGATAGCTACATGGGCGTGAAACAAGGCGAATCATTGTCTCCTTTGTTGTTTATTTTATTTATAAATGATATGAATGAATCATTAAGTAACGGAACATTTGATACTGTTACAATAGATGAATTACAATTATATTTATTATTGTTTGCTGATGATACCGTTCTGTTTTCTTATTCAAAGGAAGGACTGCAATCTTTACTTGACCAATTATGTAGTTATTGTAAAAAATGGGGAATAATAGTTAACACTGATAAAACCGTTGCCATGATTTTTAAAACTGGTACAAGAATTGAAAATGTTGATATATTTTATGACGGTAATAAGATAAATAATGTTAATAAATTTACATATTTAGGAGTCACATTATCCGCTAATGGTTCGTTTTATCAAGCACAAAAAACGTTAGCACAACAAGCAATGAAAGCGCTATTTTCACTAAATTCATTGTTTAATATTGTCCCTCTTGAAATATCGGAAAAAATAAAATTGTTTGATACAATGGTTGCTCCTATATTAAACTATGGTTCCGAAATATGGGGATTTCATAATGCTCCTGATATTGAACGCGTTCATGTTAAATTTCTAAAACAAATATTAGGAGTAAGAAGTCAAACTTCTAATAATGCCGTATATGGCGAATTAGGTAGATTGCCGTTTGCTGTCATGAGACGGATTAGAATAATAAAATATTGGTTTAAAGTGATGAAAAATCCTGATAGTTTAATGAGTAAAGTTTTTAATAATGATACAGATGTAAATGGTAACATACCAATTAAAAGTTCGTGGTCATATCAAGTAATGTCTATGTTAAACAGTCTAGGATTTAATTATCTATGGAATAATACCAATGTAACAAATATCCAAATTGAAAGAGTTATTGAACGAATAATTGATCAGTATATACAATCATGGTATTCACAAGTAGATGCATCGCCTAAACTTGAAAGTTATAAAATGTTTAAATCAGTATATGAAGCTGAAAAATATATATGTTCAGTTAGTAATGTTAATCATAGAAAAGCATTAACACGTCTAAGATGCTCTGCACACAAATTAGCTATAGAAGAAGGTAGATTTCGTAATATAGATCGTTATTTAAGAGTGTGTGTCCATTGTAATATGAATGTTGTTGAAAATGAGTATCATTTTCTAATGATTTGTCCAAAATATAGAAACTTACGTAAAGAATGTTTGCCTAAATATTACTGCTCCTTTCCAACAAAACAAAAATTCATTTCACTTATGAAATCTGATCAATCGGGTTTGTTAAAACGTTTAGCTAAGTATGTGTTTTTAGCAAATGAATTAAGAAGTAAAGTTGATTAATACAAAATAATGAATAACACCTGAACATATATTTACTATATAAGTTGAGGAATTCTGTAAATACTACATTTAATTAATTTGCCTTAATTGAATACTGACTATTGAAAATTGTTAATAACATTTATTAAATGTTAATAACTAATAACTATAAATTCTTTTTTTTTTGATGTAGTGTAAAGAGTGAATGTATATATGTATTATGTTTCTTCTCTGTATGTTTTTGTAACCCGCCTAGTTCAAGGCAATAAACATGTATATGTTATGCCAATAAACTATTGAATTGAGAAATTGAGGTTACTACAGGTCATCATACCATAATAAAGTATCGGGTTTAATACACTGATAACACTATTTGATTTTACATGCATGGAAGGCATGATTAAACTATTTATATTTAGCAAGATATGAAAGGTTTACTAATTATACATGGTTGTATTGTGTTGATTTATATATGGTTGTATTGTGTTGTATTATGTTGATTTATATAAGGTTGTATTGTGTTGTATTGTGTTGATTTATATATGATTGTATTGTGTTGATTTATATATGGTTGTATTGTACTGATGTCTTACGCCGTTTCTCAATACGTCATTTAAGTTATATGTGGCTACCAGTTTTAATGATGGATAACCCTCAGTCTGCACCGAGCGCGATTCGAACCTGCTGCGAGAGCGACATAGCGAGTGGCCGATGTCTAATTCGCTGTCTCCAAATCATTCTAAGTCGGTCCGTTGTCGATTAAATGTGACTCGGTGGAGTATAATGTAATCTGTCTACTCGTGACAGTCCATTGTGGCATTGAGCTCACTGCTACAAGTAGACCCGTCGTGATATGACTGAACGAGTGTCCCATAACCCCATACATCCATACATTACATTTTCGAATGAATGAATGGTGTTTTAAGGCACGTCGACACATAAATAGGTAATATTGTGCGCAAAAACTGATGAAAGATGAAGAAATGAAGTAGTAATAAAAAAATAATGTAAATGTATAAAGATAAAACTATTTACAAATAAGGGATGATACTGTGAAATCATTTTATTTCGTCGGGATTAAATTTCGCGATTCTTTCCAAAAAGACAGTTTCGAGGGGACGTAATTTCGCGCATTTCTGATTTTGGAAAAAAAACAAAATCTGTAAAAAAGGACTATGTTGAAACGCATTATCGATAAATTGGACCCAGATTTGTAAGTGCAAAAAACATCCCCAGGCTACAGATTGGCAGAGCTGTCTGGCGATCACGTCAGACATATCATAATAAACAATTATCCCAGGTCACCTAACACTGAAAACACCTACTCCGCGGGTGATGTGGTTTGATCTCCCGTTGTTTGTTTTTAATTTTTGCCCTGTCTGACACCATTGTTTGTTTGGGAAGGATGCATCGATGTGTGTCAAATCTCTGATTTGATTGGCTAACAGCTATAATTAAAGGTCAGTACTCTGTATATGAATGATGACAACGATAACAAACTTAAATATCATACGTGAATGGATTAATTAGTCCGCTTGCGTAAACACAAGTGTGTCAACACATTGGCATACAAACTGACATATTGAAAAGATTAAAACAAACAATCAAGTTTTTATTTTGTTTATTATATAAATAATTATATAAATAATTATATAATTATTCAATACATACATAATGATAAACCTTTTCCAAAATCAGATTGTTTTAATATAGTAGATATAAAAATCGAACATGAAAAGCCTGTTTCGTACGCTTACTAATTAATTCAAACTCTGGACATTTATAATCGTGGGGATTTGATTTCGTGGTTTGGGTCAACCACGAAATACGCGAAATTAAATCCCCCACGAAATATAATGATTTCACAGTATGTATATTAGGCCACGAGCCATACAATTTTTTGTTACCATCTTAAGGGACAAATTCCTACTAGTACCATGTTATTGAGTATCTTGTATAGAAACAAAAAATCCATGATAGCAGTGCTAACACGGTAGTTGATTCCTGTTAAGAGTTATCTCCCCCTTTAAAAAAAATCTGGTTTCTTTAAAACTTAATTGTCTCTGAAAATACAATAGCTACAGGTCTAATATTTTGCATGTTTAATAAGGTTATGGTCCTCTACCAAGTAATTTTAAAATGGTGACCGTGTGGTCAAATGTGGCCCAATCCCGGGGGTAACAGTTTTACATAGAGTTATGAAGGAAACTTAAAAAAAAAAACTTCTCTAAAACTTTAAGAGCTAAAGGTCTAATATTATGCATGTAGCATAAGCTTATGGTCCACTAGCAAATTTGTTAAAATGGTGACACTGGGATCATATTTGGCCCCGCCCCATGAGTCATATATTTACATAGAGTCATATAGAATAATCTTTAAAAACTCTTCTCGAAAAAATCAGAAAAGAGTCAAAGGTCTAATATTTTGCATGTAACATAAGCTTATGGTTCTCTATCAGTTTTATTAAAATCATGACACTGGAGACATATATGGCCCGATCCTGGGGTCACATTTTTACAAAGAGTTATATAGGAAAGTCTATTAACATGTCGTTCTCTGAAACTACAAGAGATAGAGGTCTTAAACGTTGCATGTAGCATAAGATTATTGTACCCCTACCAAGTTATTTAAATGGTGACCCGGCAGTCACACTATTACATGGAGTTATTTAGGAACGGCTTGGTTAAAATTGATGACAATGGGGTCAGATATGGCCCCTACAGGTTCTCAGTTTTACGTAGATTGATATTTTAAAAAATGCTGTTGTTATTTAAGAACATGAGAGCACTTTGAGACAAGGCTAGTGGGTCTATTGTTTATGGCTAGTAGTTGTACACTTTTCATAAAATCACTTCAAATTTAGTTATAAATTAACTGCAGTTGTTTATTAGAATGCGTTTTCGATAATGTATTACATTATAAAGACTTAAATAATTAAAACACTTAAGTAAATGTCTATTTAAGGATGTTTACAAATCGCACATTGAACAAATTCATGAACTAAAACCACAGAGGAGACCACTGCATTGTCAACTCATGGCAAAAAAAAAGAAGTCATTTTGTGGTTATACTGTTCATGTTTAGGTGTTTGTAATACAAATGTGCACTCTTAAGTAGTAGCACCGGTATGTCAGACATAGCTTAAATCTGTGAATCTAACCATGTTCACTAAGCGTGAAATTCGTCTTCTTCTTCCAATTAAAGGGTTGTCTTCACAGAATGTGGTGTACCCTGTGGTTAAAACTGCGCTAGCCCAATAGAAACAGATGACCTTCTCTGTCGCTTTGTTACAATGAAACTTATTCAAATATAGTGGTGATTTAGTTGATGAAGATTTGTTTGTTTGGTGTTTAACTCATTTGTCAGCACATTTTAGGCTATGTATGACGGTTGATTAGTTTGTGGTGGAGGCAGACCACCCACTTATTCCTGGGTAGAACCAGGACTGTTTACCTCCCGCCATCTGTAAGAATCGATACTATCTCACAAGTTGATGAAGAAGAGGGGAGGAGTATGCATAGTGATAAGCCTGGTTATGAATGCCTCTACAGTGTCGGTGGATTGGGTTGGAAGAAGATTCCTGATTGTCCGTCTGTAAATGGAGTATTTGTATACATCCTTCTGGACAGTAGGTTGATATAGTCACCGGGGACCTCTGATATGCTTGTTGTTTGGCATTACTAGGTTTGTGTCTATATTCACTAGTCCATATTGGATCTTAAACAGCATAGTTAGTCGGTTGCTGTACCTTCTGTATTGTAGGGATTCCCACTTCAGGTCCTGTACCATCTGTGTTACACAGCCTGGGGTACGATACGTATAGTTCCTGTGTACAAACCGGGCAGCTCTTCGCCGGACTTGTTCTATGTGTATATATCAGTTGTCTTATGGGGATCACATACGGTGGATGCATACTCTAGTGTAGGTCGAATATTGTAGTATATACGGCAGACTTCATTGTTGGGGTACACTCACCTAGGTTACGTCTTGCAGACCCCATGATCTGTTGACCTTGGCTACTGTAGAATTGACATGGGGCTTCCCTGTGAGGTATTCGTTAGAAGTTTAAAAGTTACTGTACTTCAAGTGTGTGGCCACGTAGTTGATATGAAGTGTTGATAAGCTGGCGCTTGTTTGTTGTGGCTATGACAACTATACATTAGCTGGGTGAAATATATTAATTTGGCAGTCTTCTTTTCATATCTCAAGAGCTGATATTTTTTTCTGAAGTAGTAGCAATACTCTGGGTACCGATCCTTATATATAAGCGTCTACACAAATTGTTATCTTATATGTTATGCTATATTATAATATCAAATAATATTATTTAAGTAAGATAATATGTACTGGGTATTCTAAACTGTATTTTTTTTTATCCCAAAGCCTTAATTGCCAAATTTATTAAAACATAAATGAGCTGGGCATATATAAGGCTTGCAGGCATATTGCAACTAGACATACATAAACTTGATGCCAACTTGCTAGATAAGATTGACCGTTATGAACCCAGCTTCATGGGTATAACCTTCATCACGTTTTAACATTTTAGTTGTATGTATCTTAATGCAATTAACCCTGTTTCAGTCGATACAGCCTGCTGATGCAGTGGATAGCACTAGCGTCTTGAAATCTAGAAGAACCTGGTTCAAGCCTCACTGGCGACAGTGCATTTCGTCGGTGTGTTCTTGAGCGAGACACTTGCCATATCCCTCATCCGTCTGATGGGGACGTAAACCGGGCAGGCTCGTGTATCGCATTTTTTTCTCCGATCACGTTAACGAAACATAGGACTCTTTTCGTTAGAAGAAGTAGGGCAGGTTCCTAGATTCATATGTATCCTTCCTCACTATCTCTCTCTGGGGTGGCTCTAAATAACCTTATACGTGTTGATGAACCATTAAGCAACATTCAATTCTGTTTCTTTAAAAATGCATATTGAAGTCTCACCCACAAAATAACGGATAAAACTATGCATTTTCACAAAATATTTTGGAGAAAATACTCATATTGAGATCAATGATGACCACAATCCTTTGTCATTGTTGGCATTGTTACCCCTTCATTAGCAATAAACCTTATTTTTAGATACCTGTCATTCAAGTTGCACTTGCGTGAGCAAATAAAGAGTTGATGCTTACTATTAGTCCCAATCCTGCGTTAATTCCATACTATAAAAGAGTATGATAATGGACCTTTGGAAACGGCCGAACACGACACATACAACATATTGCAGTCTATAAATCAAGTATGAAGGACATCACAACCTATATTAAGATATACATCTTAATCAGGTGCTCTTTAACAACTGCACCTATACTAACGAATAGTTGCCATGGTAAGTGGTTAGTTAGTACAGTGGTCTGGCTATTCCCTTAAACCTTTTCTTCGTCGATTCTATTCTGAATATTGACACAAAAATGGTTTATGCAAATGCATAATAGTTTTACATTTCTTAGTGTTTGCCCTACTTTTTCCTCCAGTCAGACGTTGAGGAATTTTAAAAAAATGGCGAACTTATTCATGTAAATTTCTAACGATCACGAATTTTAACCATTTAATCATTAAGTAATCGCTTACTAAATGGCACGCGCTTGTTTTGGCGCGAACGTGTTAAGACGCGTGGTTTCGTAGAAGCGCGAGGAAAAAGTAGGGCAAACACTAAGTCAGTGAGAGGCTAAGAAGTGAAATTTTAACAATTAAGAAACCCCGGTCAGTCGCTGCGCTCCTTCCCTTAGGGTTTCTTAATTGTTAAAATTTCACTTCATAGCCTCTAACTAATACATATACAAAATTCTTTATTGTGATTTATGTGGGTGGGGTAATCTTTTCAGGTGTTAAAATCCTTAAAATAAACATATATTGCTATTAAAAAGCTTTGAAATAGACATCTAATAAGATTTTGTGTTGCAATTATTATAATTTATTTTTAATTCATGTCTTTATATGTAATACATAATCCAAATGTCTAATCATAATACGTATTGAAATAGCGCACCTAAACAAAAGAATAAAATAAATGTTATGAAAAGCGTAAAACCGCACATTTTTATATTCCTTTGGGCTGTTTGTGTCGTTAATGCAATGTATGTCTCTATCAGAACATTTTAATAATATTGATGTTGCAGTTAAGTACTGTGGAGAAGGCTTATACTTCTAGTTATGCGTGTGTATCACTGAACAAATATATGCAATGCCAGTAACGATTGAACGTTGCAGACTACATATTTTCCTGAATCTAAACTAACAATCCCTACTTCATATAATAATATCATTTAAATCATCAAAGAAAGGATATAAATGAGTGATTCTTATAAGTTTACACATATAATGTAAACAATATTGATTAAACTAAATGAATAAACAATGTGTCAATACTGAGTGGGGTAAATTGACTTCCAATTTGAAGAAAAATGGAGATTTTAAACAGAATTCAATGCTAAACAGAACTTATTTACTCTTTATATAACATAAATGAATTGTAAACTTAATTGCATTGTTTAAAAATACCTCAATAATTATTCACACAAGCATGACATGCAAAAATGAACATCAAGCAATTAGATGAAAGCGCTACAATGATAGACTATTAATGTTCGATTTCTTTATATAAGCTACCTGTTCCAGATTGCTATCATGGAAAAATGTAATCTTCATACATTGTTCTTTTCAAAAAGTGATGGTAGAATTTGTCCCTTGAGTTGGTAACAATATCGAAATATTTGGGTCCTGGCTCAAGGCCTAATATTATGTCCTAGAATACAATCATGTTTAGGCTCATTCATTCATTATGTGTTGGTATTGTATTCGTTTCATAGCAGTATTTTAGTTAATTTCTTTATACATATTGCTTTCAAAGTGCCCTAAACTTGAAAATTGCGCGCTTGTATATGTTAATGACGTTTACTATTATTTTTCCATTGTTTTCCCACTTTGCAATACCTTCTGTTTACCCCATTTGAATGTTCTATAATAAACCGAAAGCGATTGTCACATGATGTCATGATTTACAACCTTTTCATGATGTAGTTCTATCGAGTATCCTCCAAAATTATAAATTGCAGTCAGGCTAAAATTTATTACTGTTACAAGTTTGTTTCCCGAAAGTATACACTCCTGTTAAATACGATGATTTATACTTCTTTCTCATTGCGTGAATACCAATAATTAACTTCGCAGCATTAATCTATTTCTCTAAATACAACGTACTTTACCCGGAAGATTGGCTTTTTGCGTGTTCACCCGAACTGTCGTTTCTTACGAGACTATACACTCTTGTGGAATACGATACTATATAAAAAGTATACCCTTATCGTTGAATGTACACATTTATCGGTGTGTGAATGCATTTAGTTTAACCAGATATTCGTTTTTAACCTTTGCTATGACTTTTACACACCATAACACCATTATGCATACAGTAAAGGTGCATCAGAACTAGTATTTTAAAATATCAGTGTATTTTTACATAAGCCGTTTGTTTCTACGAACTCTAATAACAGCGGTCACGGTTGTTTCGCTCAACTATACACTTCTGTTAAATACGATACTTTATACGTATGTCTCATTGCGTACACACCAGTAATTAACTACTAGCAATTAACTTTGCAGCATTCATCTATTTCATTTCTATTTTTGATCTAAAAAATAAAACATACAATACCCAGAAGATCGACTTTCTCTTTGTGGAAAAAATGGAAACTATTTTAACATTTACAATAGTTCCGTGGCCCAAAATCATGGATTAAATGTATGGATTGATTAACGGTGTTAATGTTCGTACACAAGTGCATTCATTATGGGGAAAAAGAAAGGAACTACGCCCAAAAACGGAATTAACAATTCTGATCGCCCGCCCGGGAAAAATTCAAAACGGATTGACAGTAATGGCGAACAAATCTCGGACAGTGAATTCGAGGACGACGATGTCGAGGTAAATTTTCAAGACTTTGTTAAAACTGAATTGAAATTCCTGCACACTTCAATGAGTACAGTTATCACTAATCAGGACAAACTAACCAGAAGATTAGATGACTTTGAGAAAAAGGTTCGCGGTAGATTCACAACTTTCGGCTGAGATTATCTCCCTCGATATACACAAGGAGAGGTTGATCAGATAAAAATGGACAATATATCGCTGAAAAAACATAGCGTCGCTATTCAGACAAACCTTCAAAGTGCCGAAAATAATATTCGAAATTTGATTGAGAACCAATACAAATTAGAGCGTTTGTCTAGACGGAATAATCTGAGAATAGTTGGCTACAATGAGGTCAATGACGAGGACACAAACGAACCCATGAACATTGTCCACAGAGTACTGTCATACAAATGTAATATGAACAATATTACAATTGAGCGTGCTCACAGTGTTGGCAAACGGTCATCACAATCGTTTCATATTATTTTCGAAGTAGGTAATTACGCCGATAAAGTGAAAATATTTTAAGCGAAGCGTGCCGCCTTTCAGAACGAGAACTAGTATATGATAGACGATCTAACTGACGGTGACATGCAGAAAAGACGCGCTCTTAAACCGATCATGGATCAAGCACGCTTCGACCGCAAAAAGGCTAAATATCGATCTGGAAACTTGTTTATCGATAGTAACTTATACCGTGGTCCAATTCCAGACGTGAACGCCGGCAAAGCGTCCCCGAGGCCCCCGACCGCATGTACCTCCAGAAATCGAGGAGCCCTGGACACAAGTATGCAGTCCGACCCAGACACAGACAACTAGGAGCCCACCCAGTCATGTAATACAATGTCTGTTGAAGATGAAACTCACTTTTTAATTGAATGTAATTTTTATAGCGACATACGTCTTCATCTTTTTAATTCTGCATATAACTTAGATCAATTGTTTTTAGATTTTAACCCCATTGAAAAATTATTGTTTTTAATGAACGCAGATTCTTTGCAATTTGGTATAGCCAATTGTCTTCTTTAGATGCTACGCAGAAGAAAACCTACACATATATAAACCGATATCTTCAGCTATATTCGTGAAACTTGTGATAGAGATTATATCAATAATCCTCTTTAAAAGAACACTTTCGTATTATTATTTTTTTTATTTGTATTATTTTTATTTATTTATCTATTTTTTATTATATTTTTCTATAGTTACTTAGTCTCATTAATTGTTATTATATATTTTATACTTAATTGATGTACGATCATTTTAAAAGTGAAAAATATGTATAAATAATGTTGTCTCAGTGTCTCATAAGTCGTGTATACGGCTGGATATAAAAACATTTAAATTGTACTGTGCTGTATGTATATATGTAATTTATATGTGACACTTTAATAAACAATAAAATTGTAATTGTAATTGTTGTGATGCTAAACATCTGAAAATATTCAGCTGGACAGAGAAAAATGGACAATTGTGACATAACATTATTAAACAAACTGACCCTGATATAATATGCTTAAATGAAACGAAGATAAAACACGATGAACAGCTTTTTATTCCTGGACCAGGCTATGAATTTTACGGTCAAAACAGACTAAAAGTGAAAGCTACAGCACGTTCCGCTTCCGGTGGTGTTGCTCTCTTAATAAAACAGAGATTGTTCAGTTGTATAATGTTTTGTGTATTGATAATTCTTTTGAAAGTATTATTTGCTATAAACTGATAAATAAACTAAATAGCGAGGAAATAGTAATATGAACAAGTTATCTGCAACCAGAGGGCTCTGAACGCGGACAAAACTCTGATGACTTTTTTAACAATTTTATTAGTATCGTTTATAGAAATACTGATGCTGATATTTTGCTTTTTTGTCTGGACATAAACGCACGATTAGGAAATTGTAATGATTGTATTGAATGTATCGACAATTTACCTATTAGGAAAATAACTGATAACGTTAAAAATAAGCACGGATAGTCATTTTTAGAATTTCTCAGAGAAAGCAAAATGTGTATTATAAACGGTAGAATTAACCCAGATAATGATTAGTCTAGAGACCACTTAGCCTATCTACTCTAACTAAGGCTCGAGTTCAACATTTTGAGAGGAGCAAAGTGTCTGGTATCATTGGAAACGTTACAACTAGGCCTTTGTCATGGTATCCGTGTTCAGCTCTGATTTTGCACGTGATGAGAGAAAATCTAGGTCAAAGGGTATGACACATTTCCATGTTTTTGTGTTAGGTGAAAATGAAAATTTACCATGATAGCTTTGTTAGTGCTAAATTCATATCAGATAAAACAATTTATATAGTGTTAATGATACGTTAAAAATAAATTTAATATCTTTATATTATCGCCAGTTTGGATTGCTAACTAATGTAAATACCGCAGATAACGTTAACGTTATTAACGTTATTAACGAGGTTCTGAAGACACTTTTTTAAAATGTGACACATATTTATAATTTCCTGGTAGTTTTCATGTCGACCAAAATACTGTTGAAACGTGTGTTTAATGCGTGCAGTTGGAATAAATAAACGTTCAAAATTATAATAGAACCCGTCTACAGTCCTGCTTTTGAAAGTTACGAGACATCTTGATGCTTAAGATCAAGGCTCCTATTTTACGATTTTGTTAAATGAAATTTCAAAATAGAGAACATGGTATTTTATAGAGTCAGTTGATAAGGAATGTCAATTTATAAGGAATGCTAATTGATAACGAAAATGAATTGTTGATACCTTCAGTAAATATCTGATTTGTTATATGGATGCCGTTTTGACGGTCCCTGGTTCAAGATTCACATGCGAAGCAAGTTTCGTTGGGATATTCTTAAGCCTCGTTCATCAGATGCGGACGTAAACCGGACTGTTCCTTTTTTATCGGAGTATATTCCTCTTGAACAGGTTAAAGAACGATTAGAATATTACTATCCATTAAGTAAGAATTCCCGGATGCCTAAATATTATAACCCTGTCTCTGAAGCGACTCTACATAACTAGTACTGCGTAGACGAGCCGTTAAGGACTGCATTTCGAAACGCGTACTATACGTAAATAGCATTAGAATTAGGATCGCAGTAATGATTTTCAGCTTTTATTTGTTTTGAATTTATATTTCATGACATATTTACATTTTGTCGCAATTTTAATAAAAACTACTGCTATCCATACTGAAAGAATAAAGAGCACATAATCAACAAATTGCCTATACTAAACTATTATAAGTATACACTTAATTTCACGTAATATTCCAGATATATCTCAACGTGTTTTGTACATAAAAAAGCTACAACTAATTACAGAAAGGACAACTATGTCATGTAATAGATATTTTAATCAAAGTATACTTTGTTACACGAATTCATAAATGTTGAAGTTTCGCTTGAGTCAAGCCATTTCAGTATTGTTTTTAATGTTACATGTAAGAGATTGCAACGTTTAAAGCCTACGTTTGCTCAGTTGCTCGAGTCAAATGCGCATTCTGTCGATAATGAAACTTTAAAGAGGTAACCATTATTCGGTGCTGTTTAAATCTTCTTTCCGAAAGGACAGGCCTAATGCCGTCCCGTTCCATTCGATGAGCAGTAGTAGCATATTAAACATACAATATAAATCGGAAATAACCATTATGCGTTTCTTTTTCTTTTGAGTATATGAAAAATACAGCAGGTATGACTATTGCTTTTACAATTGTGTCAGAACCGTAAACTATAATGTCATGCGTTTATAAAAAAAAAAGAAAAAATAACATACGTGGGATGTATCCTCAATAGTATTAAAGGAACAACTGTCTTTTTTGAAGTAATATTTTAGTCTGTTTAACGACGAGTTATCGTCGGGACCCGTGTTTCATCACGACGAATGGAGTGATAACGTAATAAATCAAACGCGCTTCCCGACGATGACGACGAGTATGCTAGTTAACGTTAATAATATGTTTTGCCTAACTATCAAGAGCCAACGCGGTACTCATTGTGATTTTTGGAGATATGCACACTATTCGTGATTAACTTCAGAGACTTACACATATGATATATTTGAAATATAAAAAATCTTTGACTAGAAGGTATCATAGACCGAGGTTACATTATCGCTAAATCTACAAAACTTCTTGTATTTAATATTTTAAATGTAAATCTCTCCCTACCAAACATTTTCTTCTTCTCAACGTTTTGGTGCTTAATCCACATATCTCAATGCTTTAAACTAATTTGTAGTTTAAAGTATTACATATAAGAAATATGGGTCGTTGGGGAAAATAAAATGAGCGAAAACTAGAGATGTTTTAAAAAATAAACGTAAACCATGTATTCCTTAAATAAGAAGTATTTATTAATGAATATTATTACGGAAACATTTGATGTAAGAGACCATATGATTCAGTGTAAAGGTAACAACAGAAATGAGTATTATATGTGTGTAAAAGACAAGGACATTTGCAAAATAAGTTTTGATAGAATACATGTATTAATTATGTAAAGATATACATGAATGAATGAATAAACAAACGAACGAACGAACGGGTGGACGGGTTGCTTGGCGAGTGAGTGATTCAACAAACGAACAGTGAAGGAATGAACGAACGTACGAACGAGGGAACGAACGAAAGAACGAACGAACGAACGACGAAATATGACCTCAGGTTCAGGATTTAACACGCTATATATAAAACCTATGTATGATGTGGTTTTAAAGAAGATGTTTTGTAAAGACTCTTTTCATGTATAAGTATAAGCATAAAGAAACATGTGAAATCTCTGAACATGGGACATTGTTTGAATAACCTTGAAGGTCCAAGTCGAAATCTGTTCAGAAGTCCTTGAGAAATCTATAGATGTTTTAAGATATAAATTATTTTTAGTAATTTTGTTTTTGTATAGGTGGGTACGAGTGTCTGACCAAAGAAGAGATTCCAGATTGCTTCGTTGTAGCCGCCTGCCCAGTTAGCACACTACGCACGGGGGATTTCTCACCCCCAGGGTTTTGCGTTTGTTGTTGTTGTTATGCATATTTTACACGTAGGTGGTACAATGTGCTTGTGATTGCTATTATCACCAACAACAGTTGATTACGGTTACTTACTACCCTGTATGGACAGTATAGTTCAAAAAAAAAATTCAATTCAATTTTTATTAAAGCATAAACATTTTACAATGTCCATCGCCATCAGCACTGAAGCGGTAATACATACAAGACATACTAAATACAAATACACACATATATTAAAACAAGTTCTGGAGAAGAGCATGAGAAATATTTAGGTATGAGTAAATAAATTTAAGAATAAACACGTATATTTTATTGAAAGTAATTATAGCATACAAGTTGTTCACACTTCACTGGTATTGCTCGAAACACTATTAAATAGTATGTATAGTACATGATCCACCTATGACCTATATAGATAATATACAGTGTGATTGCACGAGCTTCACGAATACCAATACCATAACACATATTTGCATTGTAAACATAAGGCATTATGAAAACAGTGTTGGGTTGTTGGTCACTACCGTTAAATGATTTATTCGATTATTTCAAAAATATAAACACAAAACTCCCTGATAATGATGAAGGCAACTATATACCGGATTTCAATATAGCGGACGACAACCCAATTTTAAACGCTCCAATTACACCTGATGAAATTTTAAAAAATATTTCTAATCTTAAAAATTCTAAAGCTTCTGCCAACGACCAAATAATAAATGAATATATAAAAAATACGCAAGAAGTGATGTTACCCATATACACTAAATTATTCAATATCATATTCGATTCAGGTTATCTCCCAACAAGTTGGATGGAAGGCATTATCAAACCTATTTTCAAAAACAAAGGCGATCCACTCAGTCCTGAAAATTACCGCCCGATCACTATACTCAGCTGTTTTGGCAAATTATTCACGTCTGTCCTTAACGGACGAATCAACGCTTTCTTACATGAAAATGGGGTTTTATCTGAAAATCAGGCAGGGTTTAGAGCCAAGTATGCTACTACTGACCATATATTTACTTTACATAAGTTAGTCGAAATGCTACGTTCACAGAAAAAGAAATTGTTCTGTTGCTTTGTTGATTTTGCACAGGCGTTCGATTCCATATGGCGAATAGGCCTGTGGCGCAAATTATTAAATACAGAAATTAAGGGAAAGCTGTTTCAAGTTATATTTAACATGTATCAAAATATTAAATCATGTGTGTCCATTAATAATGAATCGTCAGCCTTTTTTGTAAGTCAATGCGGCGTCCGTCAAGGCGAAAATTTATCGCCGATTTTATTTTCTATTTTTTTAAACGACTTAGAAGAATATTTGTTAAATGCTTATCTAGAGGGAATTTCTGTTAACACTCAGGCCGATGTTTATATAAAAATAATGTTACTGTTATATGCAGACGATACTATTATCCTCTCTGACAACCCTACTAGTTTCCAATCATGCCTCCAACTTTTTTATGAATATTGCGAAACATGGAAATTGAATATAAATACGAGCAAAACAAAGATTATTGTATTCGGTGCTCGCAATACGGCGCGATTCTCATTTAAACTCGGACCAGATGAAATAGAACTCACAAACAAGTATAAATATCTAGGCGTCATATTCTCTAGCTCTGGAAGCTTCCTTAATACACGAAAACATCTCGTTGAACAAGCCAAAAAAGCAATGTTTTTACTTTACAGACGAATTAATAATTTAGACCTCCCCTTAGATCTCCAACTAAAATTATTTGACCATACAATATTACCGATCTTAACATATGCTTGCGAAGTCTGGGGATTCGAAAATTTAGACATCATAGAACGTATTCATACAGATTTTTTGAAAAGAATTACAAATAGCAAAAAAAGCACTCCCTCGTATATGTTGTATGCAGAACTAGGTAGACATCCAATTGCTATAACTATACAAACCCGTATGATAAAATTCTGGAACAAACTTATCATTGGAAGCCAATCAAAGCTAAGTTTCCTCTGCTACAAATCAATGGATAGCACTGAAAATTACGAATATAAGTGGTTAAAACACATCAAATCCATTCTCAATAAAACCGGCAATTCAGATATATGGACAAACCGCAATAATTTACAACATAGTAGCATTCACCTCTCAATTAAACAAACGCTAGTTGACCAGTTTACACAATCTTGGAGATCAGACTGACAAAATTCGTCGAAAGGGAAAAACTACAATCTTTTTAAAGATGACCTAGCATTCGAAAAATATCTTAAATTACCAAGAAGCAATTATATTTATTTATTTAAATTCCGTACGACTAACCATAGGTTCCCCGTTGAAACTGGCAGATTTACTAACACTGCGTATAACCTCAGACGTTGTACACTATGCGATTCCGACATAGGTGACGAATTCCACTACTTATTAAAATGTCCACATTTTGATCAAATGCGCAAACATTACATACCGCGTTATTTCTATCAGCACACGAATGTCATTAAATACAAGGAGCTTTTAACCCATCCCGCAGTCAAAGTCCAAAAAAAACTAAGTGTCTTCGTCAGAATTCTTTTACAAAATGCCAAGTAACGTCGTACATGAGACGTATTTGATTGATAATGCTTTCCCCAGTCACATTTAACATATGTACTGATCCTTGTATACAGTTTAGTTGTACCATTTGTATGTATGTAATGTACCTTTCTCTCTTGTTGTAACCCATGTTACCTGAGATTGTATATAATAAAAGATTTGTTCTGTTCTGTTCTGTACATTATTAGAACAGTTATACAATACAAGTATGGTTATTATATAACCATGTATGATTGCTTTTGTGTTAAGTTATCCGTCAATTAGTTTAACAGTTTTTAATGTTTGTATGTGTATATTATGTATACACACTTTTTCTATGTAACACGTATGTTATAGACACACTATATATGTGTCAAGTGTGTTAATAGCCCAAGCATAGAAATCGCCTCTGAATTCACTCGGATAGACAATAATCCGAACTGCAAGTATTGACCTTCTTCAGTTGCAACATAGAATCATAAACGATTTCTATTCAGTGTATACGTTTTCTCATTTACTTATGTAATGAGGTTTTACTTTAGGATGGTACACTGTGATTGACCTAATAAGTATATATAGTTTATTCAATCTGTCCTAATAAGATTATAACACAGATTGAATACTTTATATATGTGCGTTTTTTTTATTGAAAGTGATATTTCAAAGTACAGTAGTACTGTAAGACATGTCGGGTTGATACCGAATATATCGCACTGACCTTATTTTTTAAAAAACTTGAAAACCAATAATATCAGAATCACCAATGTGAAGTTTGGTCAAAATCGGCAAAACTGTTTCTGAGAAAAAAAAACGTTTAAATTAAAAAAAAAAATAAAAAAAATTGCAAGACAAATGGCGGAGAGATGGAAGATGAGCGGCCGGACAGGTGGACGCCCAACGAAGAGTGATTACTGTAATCTAGTTTATCTCTGAGGCTTTCTCAAAACATTTGGTTCATGTGTGATAATTCGCGAAAGTTGATTTATAAATAAACTAGATATTTTTTACACCAGATTCATTATCGTTCCTCGTACTGATGGCGGTGCTCGTCACTGACAATGCTCAAGGTAACGACGCTCAAGGTAACGACGATGTTGTTCTTACCGAACAAGAAAATCGGTAGAACCCATGGATTCTCCCTGAAATGTATTTAACTAATCATATGGCATTGTATCACCCAGCAGCTTTCAATATGCAGTTTCATTAGTATGTTTTGACTTATGCTTCGGACAAGAATTGCAATTATAAAATTACAAAGTGCAATAACTATAATTTTAAAGGGCAATAATTCTATTTAGAATTAAGATAGAGTTATGGTTTTGTGCTCGACACATCCTCTCATTGTCCTTTATCACTGTGTGAAGTTTCATTAAAATCCCTTGAGTGTTTTTTTTAATAATGCTCCGGACAAGAATTGTAAGTATAAAATGACAAAGGCCAATAACTCTAATTTAAATGAAGAAAGAGTTATGGTTTCTGTGCTCTGCACTTCTTCTTATTGTCTTTTATCATTGTGTGAAGTTTCATTGCAGTCCCATTAGTGGTTTTTGAGTTATTCTCCGGTATAAAATTACAAAGGGCAATAACTCTAATTTGAACGGAAACAGAGTTACGGGTTTTGCACTCTGCACTTCCTGACATTGCCCTCCATCATTGTGTGAAGATTTATTGCAGTCCCATAAGTAGTTTTGAAGACATGCTCCGGACAAGAATTCTAACTATAAAATTACAAAAGGCAATAACTCTAAATTGAATGAAGACAGCGTTAATAGTTACGGTTCTTGTATTTTGCACTTCCTCTCATTGCCCTCTATCATTGTATGAAGTTTCATTGCAATCCCATTAGTAGTTTTGAAGTTATTCACCGGACAAAAATTGTAAGTATAAAATTACAAAGGGCAATAATTCTAATTTGATTTGAATGATGACATAGTTACGATTCTTGTACTCTACACTTCCTCTCATTGTCCTCTATCATTGTAGACGTTTCATTTTAGTCCTATTAGTAGTTTTCAAGATATGCTCCGGACAAAAATAGGAAGGACGGAAGGACGGAAGGACGGACAAAGCGGCGACTATTTGCTCCCCTATTTCGGGGTGCATAAAAGTAGAGAAACGAGCAGACATAGCACTCACAGATGAAACCATGTACATGTTTAAGTGGGTAGTTTAATAAAACAGTTCTTATCACATACATGTACATTCAACTTAACAAAACCAAACGTCGTCGAATAATTGAAATAAAATTATATTGACATTTGTATATTGTATATAGTTTATACCCATCTTAAAATACAATGCGATTTAATTCATTATTAGTTCACACGTCTGTAGATTATCACAGTACCAGCCAAACCACCTGAGATACCGAATCCACCTGTTAATTTAATTTGCACATGCACACTGTCGTCCAGTTTTAAAACTTGATTTAGCCATATATATGCAATATAGGTCTAAGCCTTCCATCAGTAACCCTTGAATTAACCCTGATAAGTAACCTAGGATAGCACATATTAGTGTGCAAAATGAACTTCCTTTAAAATAATTTGTAACTTTTAGGCTCCTTCATTATGTTTAGGCTCTTTAAAATAGAAAATATCATTAGCTGTCGAACACATAGACTCCCAGGCAAAGCTTGATATACACCCATCACTCTTAAATAGCATTTCTTTTTCAAAATGTCTAATTCCATTCACTGTTTTAACTATTTTTTCTGTTTGTCAATATCGACAATTCAAGAATTCAAAAATTGAGATAAAAACGTTAAATTTAATATCAACAGTATAAGTATCGATATCAATAATAATATTACAAGTATTGATATCAATAATTCAACATAAAATTGAATTAGTGATATATGTAGTTAAAATAAGATTGAATGCATTTCCCGGATCTCTTGTTTGATTTGTGATGCCGTTCAAATAGTTGCATCTCCCAAGCAATCATGATCCACTACATTACTATCAAAAGGCCAGAGTACCCGACTGATCACAATGAACGACTTAAGGGTTATATAGCGTTGCCTGTGCAGTGTTGCGGCGGTAAAACGTCTCCCGTATCAGAACTGTTATTAATTCCGATCTTTGGAGATCTTTGAGCCCGATATTTATATACAGGTATCACCACAGATACAGGTATCACCACAGATATCGTTGATACATTCACAAATACTTTGTGTTAATACTTTAATTTCGAATAGGTGCTTCAACTACTTCAGACTTTAAAGGCTTTGAGTTTAATCACCCTTAGGCTATGTAGTTTGCTTTTTATTCAGTTTTTGACTGTTCATGTGATACGCAGGCTTCATAACCTCTTCTGCCAACTAAACTGCATTTTATTTCGCCCATTGTTTTCTCTTTTAGGGAAAGCATTTTGTTAGAAACTGGGATCATACGCCGCTGGCTATGGAATGGTATGAAAATACCGCATTGAAGGTTCAATGTTCACCGTCATATGCATACCATCTGCGGGAGGATGGCTCAACATTTCGTACTATTGACATTTTATATATTGAGTTCTGCTCAACCGGGGGCTAGAGGGCGTGAACGGTAGCTAGCATTTCCGCTACCGTTCATAGCATTTCCGCTACCGTTCATGAACAGAGGCAATATATATATTTTTATTTATCGTGTTCGGCGTGTGCGGCGATTTCCAAATTTCTCCTTTCATAGTCTTTTCACTGAAGAAACGCGAGATATGTTATACTGGTTGTTTTTCAAAGCCAACAGGCGGTGCAGCTGTGATTGCGTTTGGTAAGGGGACACGGGTGAAAGTCTGTACTTTACATAGGTCGCGGCTGGTTGTTTTGAATTGAATTACATTTTGTTGAACAGCTCATTACCACATTTTAGGTTGTTATAGGTTGTTTAGAGCTGCCCTAGAGAGAGTGGAATGATACACAAACATCCGGGAATCTGCTCTATCCTTACTGACGAATAGATTATTGTGTTCTTTAACGCGATCGGAGGATATACTACGATACCCAGTACACCGACGAAACTCGGTGGCGCCGGTGAAGCTTGAACAAAAGTCCTCAGAATAAATTGTCCATGTAGATCTTTTCTACTGCGTCATATTTGCACATATACTTTTATTTCCACTTAACAAACAATACTATGAATAGACTGACTTATTGATTGTACAATTGGTTCCGAAATGGTAACAGTTAAACTAAATGTTGCATTCTGTTGACAGTTTCCATATAAGTAGATTAGTTTACGCATTCCTCGTATCGGTCACGCAGTCGACAGAGTGTTAGTCGCTGTTATTGTTTCGAAATATGATATTACATATTCTAATCCAGGAGCGGGTAATATATTTTACTTACGTTTTTCTCATTATTTCCAGAGTTCTAAAATCGAAAATCAAAATATTATGAAATATACGTTTAAATGCGCTTGAATACGCTTCAGTATAACTCAGGTTTATTAGTTGTTTAAACGCGAACGCAGATTAGTGATTTATCCCTACACTCTGTGATTTGTTTCGTTGAATACTATAAAGACATCTGAATCAACTGTCCGGCAATGTAACAATCACCAGGAATACAGGTGGCCAAGTGGCATAGAAAAGTAGCTAATTTTGATCATTAAAAACTGTGGCAATCAAAATATCATTTTTAAGTTTATTTGAGAGCCAGCGTTTCAAAGAAAGAAAGTGTCGAAGGCATCTTAAAACTGTGTTTATTTTAATACTATCTGTAGTTCTGGTTATTTCTTAACAAAAAACACGAAGTAGTTGCACCAGTGTACCTCATCGTTGCTAATTGCCTGATACCAAATTATAGGCTAAGCATTTAACATACAGGACACATAATTATGTAATTATCTGCATACATTTAAACAAATTGTTTTTCTTTTTAAATTAGCTAATTTTATACCTGTTGTAAGGGATTTGCTTCTGAGATACTTCTTGATAGCCTTCCTGGGTAGAACCAGTACTAAGCAATGCAGATAAAGTGTCTTGCTCAGGGACACAACACATGTGGTTATGGCGGGGATCGAACCCGCGACTTTTAGATCATGGGTCTAACTCTCTACCACTAGACCACAGCGCTCCACAGATAGTATTCATTATACTAACTACCACGCAACACTGGATGATCTATTTTGATCGACCCTAAAATCGAATTTAAAAAGGAGTTGAATTAGTTGTAACCAATACAAACAAGTTATATGGCGCCAACAGGAAGAACTATTCCATGTCCGTCCTCCATTACATCGAAATAAACACATGCAATATGGGCAAGGAACTTTTTACCGACAGAACTGCAGAGTTGCTGCAAATTCAGTTGTAAACACTACATCTATAGACTATACATCTTTCGAACATGGCAAAATTACAAAATGAATATCAGTTCGCGTGGATTTCATCCTTCTGTCTGGATAAACAGTGGCTTTTGACTTGCTCTAGAACGTTTGAATGGTGGTTTACGTCATTTTTAGCACATTTTAGGCCATACAGAGGCAGCAGACCACCTATTGTTTTCATGGCTAGTACTGTATTCCTTCCGCAATCCGTAACAATCGACACTTTGTCACTTACAAACATGAGATACAGCGTCCGAACGCAATGTCATCGTAGGTCCGCACTGCACTGCGAACAAGGACTTGATAATACAATGAAAGAGACAAAAAACAACAGAAAGGGTGGTGAAGACAGGGTTACCGACTTGGAACGGTCAGTAGGCAATAAGGTCTACTGGTTAGCTTGAATCGATTTTATATGCACACAATCCTCGCTATTATCCTGCCTTCAGCGCCCAAACAGACAAGACAGTGTAAACAAAACCACATCCCATCAAAAGGAATTCTCTAACAATAAAGTCCACATCCAGAAAAACTAACTAAAGAAACGCATACAAAATAATAAATATCTCAGGATGTATCCTGAATCGTACTGAACAACCATAGTAGTTGCAGCTAAAGAGAAAACCAATCTAGGGTACGACCAGAAAACCCGAAGGACGAAAGCTCATGCACCCACTCCCTTAGTTGGGGTTTCAGTAGGTACAATCATAGAGTCCCAAGAGGTAGTCCAGTCATCGCACAAGTGAAAAGTGAAGCTTAATGACTGACTGTAGAGGGGTCAATCACTAAACATGCAGTGCGCTGTAAAAGGGTTATATCCTTTTCTGACGAACTTCTTGATTAAATTTGTAAAGCGGTCAGGAAACCCGTTAGACCCCTTTAACTTTCGATGTTTATAGACCACATCTCCATAAAATGAGGGTTGTGATATGCCTAGTCGCAGAAGTGTTTTAATGAGATTCGAGAGGTGAGTCAGATTTACAACACAACGTCGTTAACTCCTCGCTCACGAAGGCGCTAACTAAAAAAAGAAAAAAAAGAAACAATAGCGAAATATAGGCACTATTGCGCATGCTTATCCAATATCACGTCAGATTAGCAAGAGGGGTAGCTGATTTAAGCTACTTACTAAATAACTTAAAGAAGTTATTTTTTCTCTCCGAAACTCACTTACCTTTGACCATAGGCTCATGTTTAACTCCCTTTATTTTGAAAATAACTCCTAGTTATATTTAATATTTTCCTATGTTGGTTAATATTGCCACTGGGTAATTATTTTCTATTTTCTGGTTATCATATTCACAGGCTTTGCGTACAAAGATTCCATGCTTGCGCACCAGGTATTATAGGACAGAAATAAACTCAAACAACCAAACAACTTGGAAAAAGATATAACATGTGTAGGTAAAAATAGAAAAGTAAATAAATTGGAATTGAAATTAGGTGAACGTTTGAAATTACTTAAATATGTTATTTTGCTACATTCTCCATATTATAATGTAACTCATTTAAGTTACTTGATAAGTAACTTAAATCAGTTACACACCTGACTGATTAGATTGCACAAGACCCAATGAGCATTTACCATTAAGAAGACATAAAACAAGCTATACGATAGGAGGAATGTCCATTATTTAAAAAAATGCATGAAACGATCTTCTTTAAAGTATTAATAAGCAGGTTTGGCAAACATTCTAATTAGGTTACGTATAGTCTCTGGCTTATCAATATAGCATGTATGCTATTCAAAATCGCATGCATTGTCACCATGTCAATCTTTGATTCATTTCAAAACGTTTGTGATTTTTTGAAGCAGAGACAGATTAACATTCCAATATGTTTCCATCTATATGTATTGCGACTACATTGAGTGACTTTCCTTTTGTGACATTCTTTACTCTTGGGATTGCATATGAAGTCATGGTCAAGATAACTGTTACTAAAACAGAGAGATTGTTTCCACTAAATAACATTTATTAGGAATGAGATATTGGACGAAACTTGTTGTGTAGGTAGTTTAAATGTAAATGGGCGCATAGGGTTGCATTTGACTCACTGGTGTCGTCAAGATAGTAATTGTTGCTAAATACAGAAAAATGGTTTCCACGCAATAACTATTTAAGGAAAGAGATAGTGTGACGAACCTTGCTGTGTATGTAGCTTATATTGAAAGGAAGCTTAGGATTGCATTTGAGGTCGCTGGGGTAAAATCGGAGTCAATTACTAAAATTGAAAAATGGTTTCCACTCAGAATGCGATATGGCGACAAAACTTGCTGTGTAGCTTATATGGAAAGGAAGTTTAGTCACTGGGGTCAAGGTCATGTCACTGTCACTAAAATATAAAAATGGTGTCTGAGCAATAACTTCATTTACGAGTGAGATATTGAAACTTGGTGTTTAGGTACAGGTTACATGGAAATACATATTGGAACGAAACTTTGTAGAAAGCTTAGGGACAACTTGGTTTACGAGGAATTTCCAAGTTTCTTTTTCTGAAACCACAGTTATGCATTTACTGAGCATGAATACACTTATACTGTGTATGCACAGATGGATACAAATATCTAACTAGCATTGGTACATTGGTCCGTCCCCACCCATCAGGTCATAACCTCTGTGTCATAACTTGGAAACCGTCGAGATCTCCACCATATAAACATATATACACTTACTTGGAATAGACAGACAACCATTCAGCCAGCATTGGCCTCGTTGTCATCCCCACACCAGTGGAAATAGCACATGGGCCTTAGCTTTTTACTTACATTTTTCTCATTGCTTCCAGAGTTCTTGAAACGAAATTCAAAACATTTTGAAATATAAGTTTAAATGCGCTTGAATACGCTTCAGTATAATACAGAACTCAGGTTTATTAGTGGTGTAAACGAGAACGCAGATTAGTGATTGATCCCTACACTCTGTGATTTGTTGCGTTGAATACTATAAAGACATCTGAATCAACTGTCCGGAAATGTTACTATCACCAGGTATACAGGTGGCCAAGTGACATAGAAAAGTAGCTAATTTTGATCATTAAACATTGTGGCAATTAAAAACAAGATATCAGTTTTAAGTTTATTTTAGCGCCAGCGTGTCAAAGAAAGTGTTAAAGGCATCTTAAAACTGGGTTTATTTTAATACTATCGGTAGTTCTGTTTCTTTCCTAACAAGTAAAAAACACGAAGTAGTTGCAACAGTGTGCCTCAGCATTGCTACTTGCCAGATACCAATATATAGGCCAAGCATTTTACATACAGGACACATATGTAATCTGCGTCTAGTGTTAAACATTTAACAGATAGTATTCATTATACTAACTACCACGTAACACTGGATGGTCTATTATGATCGACCCTAAAATCGAATTTAAATAGGAGTTGAATTAGGTGTTACCAACACAAACAAGTTATATGGCGCCAACAGAAAAGAAATAAATATTGCATGTTCACCCTCTATTACATCGAGATAAAAACATGCAGAATGGGCATATAACCTTTTTACCTGAAGAACTGCAGAGTTGCTGCAATTTCATTTGTAAACACTACATCTATACATCTTTTGAACATGGCAAAATGACAAAACGAATATCAATTCGCGTGGATTTGATCCTTATGTCTGGATAAACAGTGGCTTTATACTTGCTCTGGAACTCTATGGGGCGAATTAAAAAAAAATTGCTTGATGGTGGTTTACGTCATTTGAGCACATTTTAGGCCATATAGAGGCAGCCCACCCCATTTATAGGATGGTGTGTTGTCCGTCGTCCGTCCGTCCGTTAACTCTTGCATCGTTAACACGATAGGGCCTTCATTTTTCACCCGATATTTTTCAAACTTAACCAGATTGTTGGTATCAATGTTAGCTCGGACGAGTTAAAAACACAGCCAGTTTTGTCCAGTAACACCGGAGTTATGGTCCTTGATTTAGTTAAAATTGCCTTCATTTTTCATTCGATCTTTTGCAAACTTTACCAGATTGTTGATATTAATAAATGATCAGAGGATTTCGAAAACCAGCCAGCTTGGACTTGCAATCCTGGTTTTACATATCGTTACTGTGTTCCGGTTGAATGATTTGGCAGAGTTATGGCACTTTAAAGGTTTTAATACACAAACGTTGTCTGGACTAGTTCTTCTGAACCCCTTGTCGGATTTCAACGAAACCTTTTAAGGATGATCAATACAAGATCTAGTTGTGCATATCATCGCCGTGTTTTGGCTGAATGCTTTTTGACGGAGTTATGGCCCCTTATACGCAAAATTTAGCTTTAGCCAGTAGAGCGTCCACAGGCCCTCTTGGGCCTCCTGTTTTATTGCTAGAACCAGTACTGTATTCCTTCCGCAATCCGTGAAAATCGACACTTTATCACTTATAAGTCGAGCTCCCAGTGGGATTAGAACGCACAGCGGTGAGAGGTGAGTAGATTTACAGCACAACGTCGTTAACCCCTCGATCATGGAGGTTCTAACTGGAAAAAGAAAAAAAGAGACTGAGTGGAATAGCGAAATATAGGCACTATTACACATGCTTATCCAATATCACGTCAGATTAGCAAAAGGGGTAGCTGATTTAAGCTACTTACTAAATAACACATAATTTATTTTTTGCCCCGAAACTCACTTTCCGTTTGCCACAGGCTCATGTTTAACTCCCTTTATTTTGAAAATAACTCCTACAAGTTATATTTCATATTTTCCAATGTTGGTTAATATTGCCACCGGGTAAATATTTTCTATTTTCTGGTGTAATGGTTACCATATTCACATGCTTTGCGTACAAAGATTCCATGCTTGCGTACCCGGTTTTATTGAACAGTTATAAACTCAAACAACCAAACATCTTGGAAAAATACATAACATGTGTAGGTAAAAGTAGAAAAGTAAATAAATTGGAATTGAAAATTGGTGAACTTTTAGAAATTACTTAAATAAGTTATTTTGCTACTTTCTCCGTATTAAAATGTTACTCATTTAAATAACTTAAATCAGTTACACACCTGACTGATTAGATTGCACATGACCCAATGAGCTTTTACCATTAAGAAGACATAAAATAAGCTACACGATAGGAGGAATGTCCATTATTTAAAAACATGTATATAACGATCTTCTTTAAAGTATTAATAAGCGGGTTTGGCAAACATTCTAATTAGGTTACGTATAGTCTCTGACTTCTAAATATAGCATGTATGCTATTCAAAATCGCATGCATTGTCATCATGTCAATCTTTGATTCATTTCAAAACGCATGTGAATTTTTGAAGCAGATACAGATTAACATTCCAATATGTTTCCATCTATTTTTATTGCGACCACATTGAGTGACTTTCATTTTGTGTCATTTTTATTACTCTTGGGATTGCATATGAAGTCAAGGTCAAGGTAACTGTTACTAAAACAGAAAGATTGTTTCAACTAAATAACATTTATTAGGAATGAGATATTGGACGAACTTGTTGTGTAGGTAGCTTAAATGTAAATGGACGCTTAGGGCTGCATTTGACGTCACTGGTGTCGTCAAGGTCGTCAGTGTTGCAAAATGGTTTCCACGCAATAACTATATTTGGAAAGAGATATTGTGACGAACCTTGCTGTGTATGTAGCTTATATTGGAAGAAAGTTTAGGATTGCATTTGAGGTCGCTGGGGTCAAAATCGGAGTCACTAACTAAAATAGAAAAATGGTTTCCACTCAGAATGCGAAACTTGCGGTGTAGCTTATGTGGAAACGAAGCTTAGTCACTGGGGTCAAGGTCATGTCACTGTCACTAAAAAATAGAAAAATGGTTTCCGAGCAATAACTTCATTTACGACTAAGATATTGAAACTTGGTGTATAGATACAGGTTATATAGAAATATATATTTGAACCAAAATTGGTAGAAAGCTTAGGGATAACTGGGTTTACGAGGAATTTCCAAGTTTCTTTTTCTGAAACCACAGTTATGCACTTACTGGGCATGAATACACTTACTGAGCATGAATAGATGGATACAAAGCATTGGCACATTGGTCCGTCCCCACCCATCGGGTCACAACCTTTGTGTCATAGCTTGGAAACCGTCGAGATCTCCACCATATAAACCTATATACACTTACTTGGAATAGACAGACAACCATCAAGCCAGCATCGGCCTTGTTGTCATCCCCACACCTGTGGAAATAGCACACGAGCCTTAACTTGGAAACCATTGAGAACCCTATAACTATATATACCCTCTCCGGGCATGAACAGACAGATTAACCATCCAACCAGCATCGGTCTGGGGTCTATCCCCACGCCTGGCGACATTATTATTGGATCATAACTTGGAAACTGGTCACATGCCCATCATATAACCTAAGACATGAACAGACGAAAACAACCATTGAACCACCATTGGGCCCGCCCTCCATTCCCACGCATGGGGATATAGCCCCTAGGTCATAACTTGGAAACCGTTGAGATTCCCACACTATAACCATATATACACGTACTGGGCTGGAACACTTCAAAGCGGGAATTTGCGATGGCACGCCATCGACTGCTTGATCTAATTCTGACATGAAGTTATAAGCTTTCTTTTGACTATTTCTTTGCGAAGATCATCAGGTGAGCGTTCGAGGACTCTCTTGTCTTGCAACTGGACTGCCAATAGTTAAATGTATTGATATGCTAGTGATACGCAATTATTTCAATAAGATAGGATCAGGTAGTAATAATGAAACAATAATAAAACATGTCATACGTGTAAAGAAACATCTGTTCAACGTGGAAAAGAGTGAATACACTTTAGTTTCTGAATTCAAAAAATACTGAACAGACTGAATAACTTTTCTCTCGTTTTTGTGTTTGCAGCATTTGTAAGTAGATTATAATTTTTAAATTGTAAAATACTCTCTTTTTGCAGTATAACAATGTACCCTCTCTTTTTACTATATTTTCTATATGATTTTTCTTTGGCGCATTTTTCTATCGCAAAGTTATTTTTTCACATCTTCGATTAACTTCGGTACTAGAAAATCTTCGGCGTACACACAAGAATGTGATTTTGTACTAATAGTAAGATGTGATAAAATAACTTTGGCGAAGATGTGAAAAAATACTTCGGCGATAGAAAAATGCGCCGAAGATAGTACCGAAGTTAATCGAAATTGTGAAAAAATAACTTCGGTGATAGATATTTTAAAACAGTACATAGTGACATAGTTGATGTTGTTAATGCATTTTCATTTAACCTTTATACTATACTAGGATGTGTGATATTGTGCTTTCTTATTACTTCATGACGTGTGATTAGTTGCAGTATTTAGAATTGCATAATAAGATTAACCTCTGTAAACATAACTACTAAAGTTACAAATTTCCATGTATGTACACATCGTATACATCGTACACTAATTCCGTTGACGTCCGTTCTTTTCAGATAATTACAGGTATTTGTCAAGTAGAAGTCTTAAGACGACATTTTTGACGAACCATTAGGGTATTATTCCAGGTAAGATAACATTTTATATTTAAGTTGACAGATATACAGACACGTACCTAGGTCAAAGCAAAACTTTTCCAACCAAACTATTGCAATACCAAAATAAATCGCATGTTCTTTAGGTCATATCCACATTGAATAAGAAACTGGAACACATTATGTTGGATGTAATCATTGTTGGGGAGTACCTATTATCCTTCCAGATCCACCACCATCCCACAACCCACCCATTCCCACATATTCTATCTAAAATGGGGATAATATAAACGTGTGGCGTGGCGCAGTCGGTAGCGCGTCGGATTTGTAACCGGAGGCCCCGGGTTCAATCCTCAGTGGTGCCACTGAGTTCCGTCGGTGTGTTCTTGGGCAAGACACTTTCCCTTAGCCTCGTCCGTCGGATGGGGACGCAAACCGGGCGGTCCCGTGTATCGGTTTATCCTCCGAGCACGTTAAAGAACCATAGGAATCTATTCGATAATAAGAGTAGGGCAAGTTCCCGGATTCCTATGTATCCTTCCCCTCTCTCACTGGGGCGGCTCTAAATAACCTATACTGTGTTGATGAGCCGTTAAACCACATTCAATTCAATACACAATCTATATAAAATATACATTGTAGATGTTTGTAGGAATCTGACTTGTGAAAGCTGCCTTTCCTGTTCGACTTTTATACTTATAATTATACTCGATAGCTGGTTGTGAACATACGAATTACAACCTTAATAAATAGAGTATCTTATGCGTTACTGATTAATACTGCATTTATATTAAACGAGTTGAATGAGATTACAAGTATGCGATGCGAGCATCATATCAGTTTTATCCAACGAGTTTAATAAATTAAATATTAAATAGGCTCGAATGTGAGATTCTATATATCACATATCTCCAAAAAAGCCTCATAAAGAACATGTATTACATTATATATATATCATGTAAATATATATATATATACATACTCAAATTTGGTCAATTGTCGGGGCCCTTATATACACTCTCCATATGATATATAAAGCGACTGTTGGGCAAAAATACGAATTATTGGGTCTAGACCCTATATAGAAAATATGATGTTAGTGCCTTTTACTATCAAGTTTATTAGGCTCGGCACGAAAACGAAGAATGGAATAACTTGATAGTAAAAGGCACTGACGTCATATTCTATTTATCATGTAGATTATCCATATTTTCTGTAGGAATTACTATTATTACCTATTTCTCAGAATGGTACGCTTATCGAGGGCGTCGCCATGTTGTTGATTTTTGTTTGTTTTATGACATCAGGCAAAGTTACGTGCATGATCTCAGATAACTTTACGTATAATAAACGCCGAGGGATTCCGCATTGATTTGCTTTATTGACCAGTGCCTAATTAAAGCAAAATTTAATAGGTCACCCCTTTATTAGGCAGAAAAGTGCATATCTGCATGATAAAATCTGTTATCAGTATCATACGTCCATTCACAAGATAATTCGATGGTGTAGGAGTAAGAACCCAACTATCGCTTCTGAGATTTATTTAAGACCCGACAACTGACCAAGTTTTAAAAAAGAAAATATATATATCTAACATGTTTTATGAAAATACTCAGTTATGATTGGCTATTGAGCAGTTTTTGAAATAGCTATAAAAACCTCTGACGTCACGTCATTCAACGTCATTTTAAACGATTTGTATGATGTCGTCCTATGTTGACTCGATCTTCTCCGTACGACACCGAACAAAGGGACTACTTCGTCGTATGTGGACTCGGTCTTCTCCGTATGACACCGAACAAATGGACTACTTCGTCGATTTCCGTAATTTAGTATTGTAAACGGTACGGAAATCGACAAGGCAATTCCGATGCACACCGAGCTGAATGGAAAATACCGAACCAGGATTCGGCCTTCATTTGCATATTTATTATGCTAATTAATATGATAAGTATATCATGTCTTTATTAGACTCCCACACAGCAAGTTACGTGACAAATAGTCCATAGGTCAAGAGGTTGGTCGGTACCATATCTGGTAGCAAATTCTAGTGAGAGTTTTTGAAATCTATGATACCTAACAAAATATATTCATTCTGATAGACTTCTGAGAGTGGCAGCTTATGCCCTGATTTTGGACAAAACTGTTAAAATTTAAACAAATATCTCTGAAAACTGGAGATTATTTAAAAAAAAATCATTTGATGTATTTTAAAGCGTGTTCATGATATTAAATTATTTTATTAAATACTTTATCTTATAGTAAACATAAGATTTGTAGCGATTGCTTTATTTTTGCTACAAGATTTTGGGCGAACACTTTGTACTTTTATCAAAATATCAATAAAAACTGAAATAATTTTATATGAAAAAGGTAGACTGCTGTATTTATGAAAACTATGTTTGTTTTGATATTAAATATAATTAATTTTCTTACACTTTCCACCAGTTATCTTGTAGGACCTTTATTTCGAACACAATTTTGTGTCAAAATTTCCAACGATAACTAATATTGCTGAAAACTGAAGTTCATTTTGCAAAAATAATAATATGGTATTTGATGAAGATTATTAATTTGTTTAAAAGTATTTGGCTTACAATAAGATCAAGTTTCATAGGCATGTCTTTAACTGTGTCACAAAATCAAGCGAAAAACTTTCATTCTGTGGAAAAATCGCTGAAAACTGGATTCTTTTCGGAGGACTAAAAAAATGCTATAGAGAAGTCAATATATATGTTATGCGCAAAATGAGAAAATGGACAATTCCGGAATTGCTTTGCGCAAATAAGAATTTTTAAACTGCGCGGCATTATCGGAATTCTCAAAATGCGCGGTTCAATTCCGGAATCGTCCGTGCGCAGAGTAGAAATTTGGACAAAGTAGGAATATTTTGGTTCTATTGTTAATTATAATACTGACGGCAAAGGCCTTCATTAATGCTGAAAGAACGTGTGGCTCAAACCTTAAACAAAAGCAAAAACTTATGTTGAAAATGCAAGTATACGCGTGATGCAACGTTTGTTTATCTCCTCATGTTCTATCAAATATATATAATATCCACTTTTTATTAAGTATCATTAAAATATGCAAATGTCATTACTAGCAATACCATAAACTGGTAATTTATTCCCATGCGGTCTGTGTAAATGATCGTTTTAATACAGATGGACAGGTGTTCTGAACAACAAGACAATTTAAAATTCTTAATTACTCACTTTTGTATCTTAAACAATTTTTTGATTTTAAATATATCTTAGAATAGTTGTGTGATAAGTATTATGTTTAGACCAATAGTTTGTAAAATATTTATTTTTTGTTTAAATTGTTACATATTTTGAGAGTTATGCTTTTATATGAAAACATGAAATGTGCAGATAAAACACATAACAGGAATCGAAGCCCGCTTGTTAAGATACAAACTGCTTAACACTGGTAGGAAATAATATAAAAAAAACATTTGACCCATTTACTGCAAATGTTCCTTTATAATAAAATGAAACATGCTTAATCCTAAATCACCTCCTTTTAACTGAATATCATTTGAAATCCAAGTAACTGTAAATCAGCGTTAACATTAAATATTTCCAAAATATGTAGTGGTAATGCTAGTAAAACATGAAGTCAAAATCATTTTAGTTGGCATATTTATAATTCGGAACACCGAAAGCTGCACTAATTGGAAATATTTAACAAAATCCAAAACAAAATTTAGAGTTTGCTTCAATGACATTGGAAAAAGTGCAATTGGAACCTGTGTTTGTAAAGCATTGCATGCAGAGCATGTATTTGGGTGTGATAATGCTTTTGCTGGAAGAGGGATTGACTCTAATGAAGATGGAACCAATATAACAATACTTATTTCATTAGTTAGTTAAAGATTGGACACTGACAACAGAAACTGTTGAAAAAAAAGAAGAATAGTTCACCTGTCAAATGTATGGTTCAAAGGTATGTCAGACAACTAAGAATTGTTTAATGGGACACATGGCAACTTTGATTTGCTTAAAACACATAATTATGAACTATTAGAATAGTGAAGAACAAAGTGTTTTTGCACATTATAAACTGTTAATTGTATTACACCAATAATGTATTTAAACCTATGGTAGAATGCTGAAGACAAAATGAAAATTCATGTTTTTATTTAATTATAATTATATGTAAGCAGTTTAAAAATCAAAATGATATTAGATTAATAAATCGAGATGCTTTAAATGCCTGATGAAACCTTCAGGATTGCCGTTGGTCCTTTTAACATTGTGAACGAGCCAATTGGCAAGCTACTGTCTGGATAAGTTGATTGGACGCCACACAGGATATCAAATCTCTCACAAATAGGTTATGGGTGGAAACAAACTGAACATGGCGAATTCGAAATAGATTTGTTGGATAGTCCTGTGCTGCCGTTGTAGATTTACGTTCTTGCAAGTGTACAGGACAATGTGAGCTACCAGTAGTGATTGCTTAGCAAATGGCATGATGTGTACAGTCACGTGCAAACACATTACATGTGATATTTAAGCGAGCAATGATGATTCTGATGACCTATGGATATTGATGACTTTGAAATGGAAATCATGACTACTAAAGTGAAGCGACAGTCACATGTTTGTGTTTTATACCCAGTTTTAACTCAGTATAGTATCATGGTATTTAAATAAAACTTACAACTTGTGAAGTATACTAATCTTGTGTGGAAACTCCCGAATAAGCCATAGTCAATATTATGACTAGCATTAACCATCCGATTTCTAATTTAAGGCTAACATCCTACTAATCGTGTGGATATACTGGCAACTATGTATAATAATCATAAACAAATCACCAGCTATGATGAATGTATGAAGCAATTGTGTAAGTAGTGAATACGTTTGATTTTATTGCAGACACGTAAGCAAGTTAAATATTTGTATGGTATATAATTAACAAAGTATTGTCTTTTGTTTGATTATTTTAAAAGCCAGTCCATTTCAAATAATGTTGACATGGTACAAAAACAAAACATGAATTAAATGAAGCACTGTACGTTGATAGTGTATTAATATACAGATATTGCCAGGATGACGTTTTTTGAACAATAACAGGCATGAATGAAGTACTATAATTTAAACGGATGTGTTTTTTTTGCTTTACGTTTGAACTTATACATTGAGTAATAAAATAAATATGTTCAACAATGATAGTAAAACATTATTATCACAAATATATCGGATTTCAAAATAAAATGTGAAATGCATCACTATACTCAAAATGGTGGTATCAAAATTGGAGATTTTATATAAGTGGAGTGGCTCTAAATATTGGCTGTTTTTATGACATAAGCTGCTAAAACTAGAAGTCTATCAGGGTTAAATAGTATCTAGGGAAATCCCCAGTATCAAAATCATAATAAGAATTTGCCACATTGGGTGGTACCGATTAATCAAATTTCGGGATCGGGCACACGGCCTAAAAAGGGTATTTTTAAACTAGTAGAAACATTAATCTTTATTCAATAATTAATAAGCCGAAACACATGCTCAAATTTTAATAAAAACTAATTAAATATATTTACAGGATGATGCCAGCTTCATTATCGTTCCTCGTGCTGGTGACGGTGCTCGTTATTTCAGTCACTGTCAACGGTCAAGATAGCGATAGTGTTATAGTAATGAAGACATTAACCTAGTTTACGGCGTCAGCGGAGCGCAAGAGAGAAAAACTATTATAAAAAGAGTGAAACGAGCAGAACAAGAGCTCACAGATGAAACAATGAAAAACGATGGTGATGATTTTTAAGTGAGTGGTTTAATGAAACTCTTCTTATCACAAACTTTCAATTTAACAAAACCAACGTAGACGAATAATTGAAATAAAATTAAGAAAATAGTGATATGTTTTAATTTGTTGTGTTCTTTCATTTCTAGAAAATAAATCATTGTTGTTTGAAAGGTGTATTTTAAATCAAAACGTATATATAAAGGATCTTACATATTAAAATTTATTAAACGAGCTGGGTAAAAGTATATGATGCGAGGCCGGCCGAGCATCATCTCAATTTTATCCAACAAGTTTAATAAAATCAATATTAAATAGGCACGAATGTAAGATTCTATTGATCACATAACTCAAAAATCCTTATAAGGAACATTTTTATTGTAGCTTCCTTGTAGCTTTTTATAGATAGATAGATAGATCTTTATTTCCAATTTCCAATAGGCTTAAAAGCCCATGAGGATACAAAATTCAATTACAAAGCATGACAACAGTGTAGTTATTACAAACAATACATGTTCAAATATAGGGTTGTCGGTTGACGACGTCGTGTGTTCACTCATGCTTCTCCATACACCACCCAATGCAACGGAACTACGTCGTCGATTTCCGTATTCCGGTATTTTAAACGGTTACGGAAATCGTCGAGGCAATTCCGATGCACAAAGAGCTGAACGGAAAGGACCGAACGATGATTCGACCGTGATGTCAATATTTATTTTGTGTATTATGATAAATACATCATGGCTTTATTACACTCCATCGCCGTAAGGTAAGTGATAAAAGAAAATATGAAGTTGTTCTTAATATTCGAATAATTTATTTGGTTTTTGTTTGTGCCAAGGTTGGTTAAACGGGATATATCAGTTTTTTTCCTAGACGAATCTAATATGTTAAATATATTCCAATTCATGAGAAGCAATCCGTATGAAATATAGCACACTGTCGTCCAGGTTTATAACTTACATTTGCCACATATATTAACTATAATCACACACTGTCGTCCATGTTTATAACTTACATTTGCCACATACATTAACTATAATCACACACTGTCGTCCATGTTTATAACTTACATTTGCCACATATAATAACTATAATCACACACTGTCGTCCATGTTTATATCTTACATATGCCACATATATTAACTATAATCACACACTGTCGTCCATGTTTATAACTTACATTTGCCACATATATTAACTATAATCACACACTGTCGTCCATGTTTATAACTTACATTTGCCACATATATTAACTATAATCACACACTGTCGTCCATGTTTATAACTTACATTTGTCACATATATTAACTATAATCACACACTGTCGTCCATGTTTATAACTTACATTTGCCACATATCTTAACTACAATCACACACTGTCGTCCATGTTTATAACTTAAATTTGACACATATATTAACTATAACGACACACTGTCGTCCATGTTTATAACTTACATTTGCCACATATATTAACTATAATCACACACTGTCGTCCATGTTTATAACTTACATTTGCCACATATATTAACTATAATCACACACTGTCGTCCATGTTTATAACTTACATTTGCCACATATATTAACCATAATCACACACTGTCGTCCATGTTTATAACTTACATTTGCCACATATATTAACTATAATCACACAATGTCGTCCATGTTTATAACTTACATTTGTCACATATATTAACTATAATCACACACTGTCGTCCATGTTTATAACTTACATTTGCCACATATATTAACTATAATCACACACTGGCGTCCAGGTCTATAACTTACTTTTGCCACATATATTAACTATAATCACACACTGTCGTCCATGTTTATAACTTACATTTGCCACATATATTAACTATAATCACACACTGTCGTCCATGTTTATTACTTACATTTGCCCCATATATTAACTATAATCACACACTGTCGTCCATGTTTATAACTTACATTTGCCACATATATTAACTATAATCACACACTGGCGTCCAGGTCTATAACTTACTTTTGCCACATATATTAACTATAATCACACACTTTCGTCAATGTGTATAACTTACATTTGCCACATATATTAACTATAATCACACACTGGCGTCCAGGTTTATAACTTACATTTGCCACATATATTAACTATAATCACACACTGGCGTCCAGGTTTATAACTTACTTTTGCCACATATATTAACTATAATCACACACTTTCGTCCATGTTTATAACTTACATTTGCCACATATATTAACTATAATCACACACTGGCGTCCAGGTTTATAACTTACATTTGCCACATATATTAACTATAATCACACACTGGCGTCATTTGCCACATATATTAACTATAATCACACACTGGCGTCCAGGTTTATAACTTACCTTTGCCACATATATTAACTATAATCACACACTGGCGTCCAGGTTTATAACTTACTTTTGCCACATATATTAACTATAATCAGGGATAATCTTTCCAACATTAAACATTGAATTAACCCTGATAAGTAACCTAGGATAGCACATATTTCTCTGCAAAATGAACTTCCTTTACTCATTTGTAATGTTTAGGCTTCTTCGTTATGTTTAGGCCCTTTAAAATACAAAATATCATTGTTTGTCAGACGCCTAAAGAAAAGAAAAGCTTGATATACTCCTTTAACTCTTTAATGGCATTTCTTTTGTCAAAATTCTCTAATTTCCCTTAATGTTTAAACATGTTTTCTTAAATAGTCTTGTTATAGTGCATGTATGCATGCCAAATGGACAGACACCATACACTGCGAAGTTCTGTACGACAGTTATTTGACGGCGCCTTCTCGCTCCTCTTTACGTAAACATAGCATGAAGAATTGAAGACAATTCAATTTCAAAAATCAACAATTATTTAGTGACGTAAACGAGATGAATTTCTTGAATAATGCCTATACTTCGCTATTCCACTAAGTATCACTGCCTTTCTTTTTTGTTTATAATGGGCCCCGTGTGGTTCCCGAGCAAGAATAGAGCCACTGTTATTCAGGCAAAAGGGTAAACTCTCCGCGAATTCATATTCATGTTTGTCATTTTTGCCATGTTCGAACGATAGAGTGTTTACAACTGAATTTGCAGCAACCCTGCAGTTGTGCAGGTGCTAAAGATCTAGGCCCGTTCTGCGTATTTTATATCGATGTAAATGGAGGATGGACATGTTCATTCCTGTTGGAGCCATATAACGTGTTTGTGTTGGTGCGCCGTAAAACATAATTGAACTCAATTCAACTCCTTTTTAAATTTGCGTTAAGTGTCGATCACCATAGACCATCCAGTGTTACTTGTAGTTAGTTTGTTGGATACTATCTGTTAAATGTAGTTACAATATATGCAGATAATAATATGGTTAACTGTATTGAAATGACGAATTTTGCGACGGTATATAAGTCGTTTAATGGAGAGAACTGATGTTGTAATAACGTGTAGTTCAATCCATTTGCATATGTTGCTATGAATATTGTGATGTTGAATATATGTATTGGTAACATATCTGCAATAAAATATTATTAAACTAAGTCGTTAAATGGTCGTACATTTGTTTTAAGGACGACGCCTTATAATTAGCGGAGTCGTTAAACACGATTTGTGAGTGATAGTTTTTATTTTTGCTCGCCCTATGGCACTAGGCCTTTTGGCGAGCTGTTCGGTAGGTGGTTAATAGATTTTGGGAGGGGAAATTATGGGGGAGTAATTGTTTCAACAATGGCAAGAACCAGGTAGACAACTGTGTCAGTTGTGTAGGGTTGGCCGTGAATTCAGAAGGCGATTAGATAAAAAATAATATAGTATATTAACTGCCCTTAGATGTTTATATTAAGCTCTGGTTGGTCTATTTATTATTTTAAATTTATATTGAGGATACAATATATTTCAACGCCAGCGCGTCACCATTTCTTTTTTTTTTTTAAAATTATTCTATCTTAATATTTACATATATACATACTCCATGTTTGATCTGCCTCGTGCTCCCTTCCAGGAGGAATGGACATTATTAGATGTAAGCATATATTTTTAAAACATGATAAAATAACCCAGTGTTGTTTGTAGGACATCACTCCAGATCTCTCAATATATAACAAGGCCAAAAGCGGCATGCGCTATGAGAGTAAGCACGTCAAATGGAGTGTGTCCCTCCACCAAAGCCGCATGGAGGCCACACTGGGGAGGGCACGAGGTAGAAGTATACATAGGATTTACATGTTAATATTATTTCCCCCCTATCCCGATGTGTGCGTCGGACAAGACTAAAAATAGCTTCTTCCCAGCTGTCGACGTAAAACCAAACTGTTAAGCATATATACAAATAAATCGGACAGCCAGGAATTTCTATTATCTTATCATAAAAAACGGATAATTATTAAAATCACACAGCGGGGCCGGTGGGGACATACACTATGTTGTTACTATATAGACAGGAAAATCGAGCAGCTGTCGTTAATCAAGCATGGGTTCGTAAGAAACGATTTACCATACTAAAATCCAACATAAGATAATATGATTAAAACCTGTTGCATTGTAAATAGGGCAGGACGGACGTTAGTCCATTACAAAATGCCGATGTTTAAAGTTATTTAAAAGATATAGTATCCCGTGGATCCAATGGGACTGATTAGTCTCGAGTATCCATTAGGAACAGATTAACGGCCGATGCTCGTCTTCACAGAAGAAAAAAATGAGGTCTATTCCAATTGGAGGTAGTAAACTGTCTGTATTTTCAATACAGAGTTTATACCCACTGATGAGTCTAAGTTGGTCCCCATCAGTGATAGATTATGAATTAAATATGGACAGAATATATATCAGTCCAAATTCTAAAACATATAGTAGTGGGAAGGGTAAAGAGAAAAGTAAGTTAAATTTGATTGATGATTATTGTTGTGATGATGATTATACTGTATAATACTAACAGGTTGGGACTAACAGGAATATATAGATAAGGGATCATATGTCTCATGAATAGGTATTGCTGTTATACACATAATATATATATATTGTATATCCAGCTAAGATACAAAAAGTTATATCTTCTTTTGGAAATGTGAATCCTTAATGAAGTCACTAAGCGCCCTAAAGACTGGTAGTCTATACCGTTTTTCAGGGTCAAGAATATTTGGGAGGTTAAACGGAATAGATAGTTGTTGAAGTTTAAATTTCAAGGTATTTCGCGTTACATCTAGCTGATCACAATCGAGGAGGAAATGTTCAGTGGTGAATGGGACAGAGCAAGAGGGGCAATCTTTATGCAGATCTTTTATTATATGACTTCCCATACTTGCTGGTAGTAGATTGTATCCCATTCTCAATCTAGTGATATCTTTATTTATTAATTTATTGGTTGAAAAAAGATCATGATTTCTAAAATTATTGCTGAGCCTTGTAATAGTATTATATTTATTTGTTTGCTCTATTAAATAATGATTTAATTTCACGTTAATTGTTTTATGAATGATGGAGTATATTTCTGAAGGGGCTAATGGGACAGGTTGATTGATTAATATATTATTTAATCCTGCCTTACAATCAAGATCTGCTTTTTCATTTCCAGGTATTCGGACACCACTCGAATGTAACTGAGAGGTTTGAGAGGTAGCAATCATTAATCTGAATTAAAATATCTGAAATTAGGTCCGGCCTTGATTTGCTTGTTCTATCCCTTATTGCTGTTAAACTAGATAGGGAGTCCGAAAATATAACTGAGTATGGAGGTTTGTTTTTGTAGATCCATTTGAGAGAATTTTTTACCGCGATCAGCTCAGCAGTAAATATTGATAAGCCGCTATCTGTAATTCTTTTTATTTTTGTGATATTTAAAGTTGGAATGACAAAAGCAGATGCTACTCTTCCGGTATTTGGGTATTTGGATCCATCTGTATAAATGTTAATATGAGAAATATATTTATTATCTATATGTTCGTTGAAGGCCAACTTAATATCTTGTTGGTTGTCTTGTTTACTAATCATATTTGAAAGGTTTATGTCCACTATTGGAGTAAGTAAAGTCCATGGGGGGATATCTTCTTTACTAGAGTCTAGAATGTTTATATCATTTAATTTGTATTCTTCAGCAAGATTAAATGTAACTGAGCCAAAGGGTTTGGGCCTATCTTTAATCTTATTTTTACAATAAATAGGTTTAATAATGTCATTGACAGGATTAGTTAATTTATTAGTCTGGGATCTAGACCAGTATCTCAGCATCTGCTCTTCTCTATGTAAATGGAGGGGGAGAACTCCCGCCTCGTGTTAAAAAAAAATGTTTTGGGGTAGATTTAAATGCGCCTAGTGCTATCCTTAAAGCTTTGTTTTGAATTATATCGAGTTGCTGTAATAACGAGGAAGAAGCACATGAATAAACGTGAGAACCATAATCTATTTTTGGTCCAATAAGGGTTTTATATAATATAATTAGAGATTTTCTGTCTGATCCAAAGTCCGGTCCTTTTAACATTCTTAATAAATTTAAATCTTTCTCACATTTAGCTATTAAATTGTGTATATGTGTTGTAAAGTTTAGTCTTCTATCAAAAATAATGCCTAAAAATGTGGCTGTTTTACTAAATATAATTTTAGTGTCACCTAGAAAAAGGTCGACAGATTCACGGGTGGTATTGCCCAAAATAATTCCCACTGTCTTATTAGGTGATAATTTAAAGCCCCATTTGTTTGCCCATTCCCATATTAAATTTAGGCCCTTTTGAGCTTTAGTTTATTTAAATTTTTCCCCATTACCCATGTGCTGCTATCATCGGCAAATTGGCTAACAACCATGCCAGTGTCTTTAACGATATCTGGCAGGTCGTTAATGAGAATATTAAAAAGAAGGGGGGATATTATGGAACCTTGGGGAGTACCTCTCTCTAATGATTCTTCATCGGAGAGAGAGTCATCCACCTTAACTTGTTTCTTCCTGTCCTGAAGAAAGGCCTTAATGAAGGAGAAACAATTTCCTCTAATGCCAAAATCAAATAATTTAGTAAGAATCCCTATGCCAAGGTCAAATGCTGCTTGTAAATCTAAAAATATAGCAATTACAGAATGGCCAATGTTTTTTGCAAATATTATATCATGTTGTAATCTGGCCAACTGATCTTGTGTACTGCGGCCCTTCCTGAAACCTGATTGAAATTTATTTAATAAGTGTTTAGTTTCTAGGAAGTGTTCTAATCGTTTTTTACCATATATTCCATTTATTTACTAGGGTGAGAAGTTAAGCTTATGGGTCCATAGGATTTAGGGTCATTAGAGTCCTTATTGGGTGTTTTAATCGGGATAACACAGGCCAGTTTCCAGGAGACCGGATAGGTTTTGGAAGTCCAGATTTTATTATAAAGGAGAAGCCAAATGCTTAAGGTGGATTCAGGCATGTGTTTAAATAGCTGATAGGAAATTTTGTCAGGTCCCACGGCGGAATTTTTTCTGCTATTTATTGCATCTCTTAGTTCCAGTATATTTATTGCATCTCTTAGTTCCAGTATATTAAAGGGGAGATTAAGAGTAGGGTCTGTATCCTCTTGAATGTCGTTATTAATTTTATTGTTAAAATCAGTTTCAAAATTATCTTGGTAGTCATTTGTAGTTTTAGGAAGATTAACCTTACTCGAAACTTGGGCGTTATGCTTGGCCAACATGTTAGCTTTATCTTTGCTCGTTGTTGCATAAAGAAGATTTGTTTTTAACAGTGGCACCGAGGAAGATGATTTACCACGTATTTTATTAATCTTTGTCCAAAAGGTTTTGGTGTTACTTTGTTTTAAAGAACAGGTATTTATAAATTCTTCCCAATTACTTTTCTTCGCTAATGATATAATATTTTTAGAGTCAAGCTCTGCATTTTTAAAGTTAAATAGATTTGTTTCAGACGGGTCTTTTTTTTAATTTATTCAACATGTATTTGCGTTTTTTAACCGCCTGTTTGCATTCAGAATTCCACCATGGGACATTTTTCTTTTTTGGCATTTTATTATAAATCGGGACACTTTGATGTACTATATTCAATATCGCGTCAGTTAAATTATTATTAAATATATTAATATCTTCTGAGAATAAGTCTTTACATAGGTTATTGAAAAGGTCCCAGTCAGTTTTATTATAGTTGTATTTATCTTGATTATATTGTTCATGTGATATCTTATCATTTGTAAGCTGTTTAGAGATATAAATTAGGAAGTGGTCAGACCCCCAATTATCATCTAGAACTGTCCATTGAGTTTTTTGAGAGAGGGGGATGGTAGAGAAAGACAAATCAATGTTTGAGAGGTTGCCCGTTCTGTTATCGATGTGAGTTGGGGAGCCGTCGTTAAGAAGGACTAAATTCTGCTCGTCAACCCAAGACAGAATTTCTTTCCCCTTTTTATTAGAGTGTTCTGATCCCCATGCATGGTGATGGGCGTTAAAGTCTCCAGTTATTAAGACGTGTTTTATATTAAGCTTATTTATTTTATTGCTAATTTTATTTATTGATCTACTATCACAGTTTCTTGAATAAAGATTAGATAGAATAAAAGTGTAGTCTTTGTATAACACTTTGAAAAGCTGGACTTCAATTGTAGTATTATCATTGTCGTCCCTAGGATTTTCTATATTTATATTTTCTTAATTAATGTAATTTTTAAAATAGACGGCCAACCCCACACAATCATTGTTATTTTTATTATTAAAGAATTTGAATTCATGTCTGAATCCCGGTATAGTTTTATAGTTGTTCTTGTTAAATTTTGTTTCTTGCAGACATATAATGTCAATTTCAGGATTTAGATCTAAGAACATTTTTATTTCTGCATGCTTTATATGAGTTAGTCACCCCGCGTTAAAAGATATTATGTTTACTAGCTTGTTCATTTCAGCAGTTTGTTTATCCTATTTTTCACAGAGGTATTCTTTTTTTTTGAGCTTATCGATAATATAATTAATTTTCTAGGTGTTTTTGTTACCTTTAGAGCTCCTTGTAATTTTTTTGGTGTTTTTAGGACACGTGAGATCCTACTTATTTTGTTAACAACTATACTTGACTTATGGGTGTTGTCCCTTTTGTATTCAATAGTAGGGGGTTGGGGTTGTTGAAGTAAGGGGTCTTTAGTCAATGGTTGAATTGCTCTAAAGATTTCTCTTTGTACATGGGAAATTAACAGAGGGCCACTGGGTCTAGTTTTTTCATTTAGTAATTTAATTGTAACTTTCGTTAAGATATCAATATTTGTAATCATGGTTTTCGAATACCCAGATACGCTTATTTTATTTGGAGGAAGATTCTAATAATATGGGTGTAATTCTTGTTGGGATGCTAGGGGTGGGGGTCTCGTTTAGGTCCACCAGGTCGAGAATTGATTTGTTAAAAAAGCTATAATTTGACGTCCAATCTGAATCTATACTTTCTCCTGATGATATTATAGAAGTATTTTGAGTTACGTTAAAAATGCTGCTATCACTAATTGTTGTAGAGGTATAAGGTGAGAAAACGGATGAGCAGTTAGACTTATTTGAGATTTGGTGTTTAAGATCCAAATTTGTAGCGGGAGCTTTGTTAGGTGTAGATTGTTTTGGGCCTATCTCCGGAGAGTTTATGGGGGTTATTTGATTATTTATAGCCGTTTTGTTGGCATGTTCTGGTGAATTTTGGGAAGAACTGTCACTATCCCTTGTGGAGATATCCATGTAAAGGGGATTAAACTGAACTGGAGAGTTTTGGGGGGATTGTGTATTGTTTGTATCAGTTTTCATGACAGTATCTGATGGTTTCTGATAGACACAGTCTATAGACCTGGTAGAGATATCAATATAAATGGGTTTTTTATGATTTGAGGATTCTGTAGCACGGATCGCAGTTTTAGTGTCAATACGGATGGGATTTAAAAGGTTTTGAGGATCTAGAGAGTAGGTTATAGCTCCGTTTGTGATTATATTCAAGATGAGGGGTAATAAACTTATTTCCTTATGAAGGGGTGTATTTACGGTATGGGTGACCTCTATGGGGTTTGTAGTCTCCTCTATATTGGGGGTGGGGGGGGGGGGTGGGGAGTTGGTTTAGAGGAGGAGAAGAGAGGAGAGGTTTGCCAAGTCGGCGGATCTTCTTATCCTGACCTCTGCTAAATTTAATTATTTTCGGGTTCCAAAAAGAGCTAGAGAGCATTTCGGTGTCAACTGCTAGCTCATTATCAATAGTGATAATTTTGTCAGCGGGAGCTATATTTGTCATTTTCATGTTTTCTATTTTAAGTTGATTATTTGTAGTCCCTAATGTTAAGGTTACCTTGTCAGGGATACATGTAGTATTTGGAAGTAATATTGGTGTGGCCCTATAGATGGGTGTGTTAGGGGAACTAGATAAGTTCTGTAGAGTTTAGTAGAGTCCTGTTTTAAGGGAATTGAGTTGGGGTTGGGGGACTTTGGGAACTGAATCCTGTACATTTTTGGGGATCTGTGGATGGACAGTATCTGGGGAATGGATTTTGAACGGGCGGGTCTCAATTTCAAGTAGTGAAGGAATGTATTTTAATCTAGATCTAAATAGTGAAAGGGTTTCGAAGTCTGTGGCTCGTTTGTTTAGGAATACCTTCCTTGGCTGTCTATATAAGGGGACTTTATGAGGATATGATATAGTTTGTCTTTTTTTAAATGGACGTGTTTTTATATCTAGTAGAGAAGGTATCCCTGAATGTAATGTATTAAGAGTTGGGGGTTCAGGATCAAAATCCCAATCACTTTTTTCTGTGACCCAGATTGATTTTTTTGTGGTCTCGTGATTTATTGGGACATTAGGAGAGTTTTTTTCCAAGTGATTTTCACGTGGTGAGACATTAGATTTAGATGAAAAAGTACGGGGTCTTGATTGTTTTGTATCCTTAAAAATGTTGTACCCAAAGCCCTGACACTGGAAACATCTAATTGGGGGAGAGACAAATTCCTCCACTTCAAATGAAGTAAATGTTTTAAATATTTTGAGGATTTTAGGGAGTGTATCCCCACCGACGACGACCTTCACTGCCCCTGTGTTTAACCCAAATTTGTTTTTTAGAATGTTAAGAGAAATAATATGTGGAGTTTTGTTATTTTCGTCCACAAATTCCTTTTTTAATTCGTCCATGTCCGTGTCCAATGGTACATGGTGGATGACCCCTTCTCTGATAGTAGAGGAAGGGATACTAATTGAAATTTCAAAATCTCCTAAGAAGAGGGGAGTGCTGTTTAGAATGAAAGATTTGGCTTCGGCCGAAGTTGTTTCAATTAGGAGATCACCTGATTTTAGTGGGACAACCCTTTTGATTTTGTTTGGGAACTTTGTGGAAATTAGACCTGAAAGTTTGATTAGCGGTATTGTTTTCGTAATTGTTTGCCCACCTTAGTTTTAAAGAAAAGTTTGTGATTCCATGTGTTATGTAAAATATGATGGTCGTCGCTGGCGGAGAGGGCATCGCCCAGCACTCTTTGGAAATTATTTGACATTCTTTTTAATTTTATTTGTAGGGGGAGCGGGAAGTATTGCTATTGATAAGGATAAATTAAATGATTTTGTAAAAATGGAAAATAAGGAGTGTTTGTTAAAGTAAACTGTATTTACAGTATAAAATTATATACTATTAGATGTTAAAATTAACAGATAATAACTGTCAACGTGGGCTAGTTGTAGTAGAGGAGGCCTAATAATCAGAGAGCAAACAAATAACGTATAAGACTGCTATGTCTCTAAACCCCGAACACTAAACCCTATCCGTAGATATTTAAAATGGTTAAAAACAGAAGTAAAAAAATAATTCACACCAGTAGACCGGTAGACAGAAGACGTCTACACCGGTCGAGTGCATAAGTGAGAATGAAACACGATTTGTGTGTGTAAGCGTTTATTTATCCTCGCTGTATTGCACTAAGCATTTTAGCGAGCAGACCTAGGTTTAAAGTCTCATCCGAAGGACTGGTAAGGTAGGAAAATACTTTTGAAATATTTCGATAATTAACCCAAATTCGGTCCTGGCTGGCATTGAACGCGTGATCCCTGGGTTACTAAGCCGCAATGCTAACCATTACACCACGGCGCTACCTACACGATTTGCAATTGTTAACGACTTATATACTGTCGCAAAAGTCAACATTTCAATACTGGTTAATCCGTTTCTAACGCATTTTATTTGTTTGACATATTTACTCTCAAACGTCTTGAAATAAAACTAAATGACGTCACGTTTTTGACAGTCAACGCCACATGACTGGATTTACAACAGGTTATGCACTATTTAATAGTCACTAATTTTTGAAAGTCAACCAGTCTGATTGCTTGATGTTAGAATTTACTGTATGTCAAACGCTTAAACAATATATTGGTATCAGGCACGTAGTAATGATGAGGCACAATGATGCAACTGCTTCAGTCTTTTTGTTTGTTAGAAAATAAGCAAACCTACTGATAGAATTAAAATAAACTCAATTTTAAGATGCCTGTAAAACTTTCTCTGAAACGCTGACGCTAAAATAAACCTAAAACTGATAATTTGTTTTTGATTGCCATACTTTTTAATGAACAAAATTAACTACGTGTCCATGTCAATTGGCTATGCTATGCCGAGTGATAGTAACATTACCGGACACAAGTTAAAGGTGATATAGCCAGTTAATTCCAGTACTTTTAATCTTCTGATTCATGCTCGGTATTTGCATCGTTGTTGTTTGCTATTTGCATTTTAAAGCTAAGCCTAGGATCTTTTTATGAAGGTAATTGGTGGTAATATGTTCACCATATGTAATCCAAAACCATAATGTTGTCTCCAGTGGCGAATAAGTCTTTCAAAATGATTACAAATCCAACAAAAATGGAAGAAAAATAGCATTTAATCCCATCCAGTCAAATAAATATGCAACGACATCGATTTCCGACAAAACTGTTGGCATCGTTCTAGAAAAAAATGCATTTTCATCGTTCGGATATATGAATAGGGGTTGTAGGCCATAGGCCTTCATATAGAAATCCGGGAATCTGCTCTATCATTACTAACAAATACATTTTTGTGGTTCTTTAACGTGATGGGAGGATAGACTACGATACCCAGTACACCGACGAAACTCGGTGGCGCAGGTGAGGCTTGAACAAAAGTCCTCCGAATAAACTGTTCACTTAACAAACACTATTATGAACAGAATTATTTATGGAATAGTTGGTCTCAAAATGGGTACAAAGAATTAAATGTTGCATTCTGTTGACATTTATTCTCATTGCTTTCAGAGTTTTTAAAAACGAAAATATTCTGAAATACAAGTTTAATTGCGATTGAATACGCTTCAGTTTAATGCAGAACTCAGGTTTATTAGTGGTGTAAACGCGAACACCGATTAGCGTTAGCTCTCTATAATCAGTGTTTTGTTTCATTGAATGCTCTAAAGAGACATCAATCAACTAGCATTCTTCACCTGCAATGCTTATAGACAGGAAAGACAGTAAAGTGTATATCAAGAAAGTTGACATCTTCTCTTGATTCTGCTTTTATAGTATGTCTCCGGCCTTTAAGACCTTCGTTGTGATCAGTCGGGTTCTCTGGCCTATTGACCTTCGTTGTGAACAGTTGGGTACTCTGGCCTATTGATTGTAATAGTAATGGATCATGACGGCTTGGAAGACGCAACTATTGAACGATATCACTAATTGTACAAGAGTTCCCGGAAATGCATTTAATTTTTGATATAGTTATTTGAACACTAATTCAATATTATGTTTTATCATATACTTCCCTATAAATATTTTGTTTTGAATATACGATACGAAAATGACATAGATAGTCATATCAATCAGGATTTCGTTGCCGGGCAATAAAGCTTTATCACACGCGTGAAATAAAGGATGAATTCTCATTAAATAATTTTTTATAACATATTGTGGTAATTGCTCAACTACTCATAGATGACTGGAATTGAAACAAAAGCCCAGTATACAATATTGAACATACAAAAATCTGGTGACAGATCATGTCGGTCATGTAAGAGTCAGTAGTGCTTTTAAATCTTACATTGAATATTATAATAGTTATTAGGCAGAAAGAGTTAAACAATGACATGTTAAGATATAAAGGGATGTATGTCACAAATCCAATCATTAGTTGTAACCGTACTAGCTACATGCTAGAAAAACATACTTTCATATATTACATGGTCTCATATAATATTTCCAGATTGTACATTTAGAAAATAATAATAATAACACGATAATATATTCACTAGATGCATGTATATATGTAGAACTCAACAACAACATTGTTAGGAATAGAAAACAAAAAAGTTGCAAAAAAAAAAAAAAAAAATACAACATAAAGCTTTATCACACGCGTGAAATAAAGGGTGAAAATATGTCATATCACGGAAATAACCGAATATTCATCTCGATCCTTGGACCGGAGTGATATGAAAATAACCGAATAGTTACGATTGTATATAATTTGTCACACATAAGGTTTGTCGTCTGCATTTTATTAGTTACTTCCAACCCGTTTTCGCGGCAAATTATTCGCTATAGAATCATTATCCGTAGATGAAATAACCACTTATAAATGGTAATTCATTTTCGTGATTTGAAAATTTCAAATTCAATGGAATTCATGCTCCATAAGGTTTTGGAAAAAAGTAAATGTTGTGCACCACTTACGCGACAGACATGAGCACATCAGAATGGACAAGATCTATTAATAAAAACTGTTTTCCTTCCTGGAAAACAGCGTAGTGAGTGAGCTGAAGCTGACATTTCGACAAAGCTGAAGTAGATAAGTAGAATAAAAAAATAAATCATATCACACCCTATATCAGGCCCTTGACCCATATCAGTCCTCGAGCTAAAACTGTCGGGCTGATATGACGTCTCAGGCCTGATATAGGGTGTGATGAAAATACCCATTTATTGTTAATATGTTATAATATGTTTTGATATCGATATTTATACTGTTGATAAAAACTTGAACTTGCAACCCTACATGCTTAAACATATGTTTTGGTATCGATATTTATACCGTTGATATAAACTTGAACTTGCAACCATACACGTTAAAATAGTTCAATTGCAATAGCTTTAAAAACACGTCATACTAAAGCCGAAAAAAAAGAAAGTCAGAATCACGGCTTTTATAGACACAATTGGACTAAAAACGCTCAAAATCTATGTAAAACACTACAGAAAAACGTATTTCTGAGCTTATTTTATCTATTGTGATCGGGAAAGTGTCCCTAGGTACGAATCTGAGAGAGTCCGAATTCCTTTTTTTTTATAATTTCTTTATATCCTCCGCATGCGGAGAGTCATACAGACATTACATATAATTACAGTACAGAGTATAAAACATAGAAACAAATGAACAAAGAGAGAAAAAAAAGGCAACAATTAGTAAATAACAGATATGTACAATGTTCCTGAATGTAGCTTATACGTATATATATTTGCCACAATAATGAAACAAACACAAAACATAAATGTTAACTATATTCTATCTAATATTCGAGTATTTGGTTTATTTGAATAGGAACTACATGATATTATAACATAAATAGTTGCGATTCATATCTTGGACGCTTGCGCTCCCGTTAATGAATGATAAAAAGAGACATGCTTTGCTAATACTTGCTATATTATACTCTAAAAATGATGCGTATTCATAGCCAAGGAGAGACATCATTCTTTCAAACGGACACCTAGCTGAACGGCGAGTCGGTCTATATTTGCGAGCCCGGTTAACAATGTAAACACTTCCTCACCAAACCATTGGCGATTGTGACTTAAAGCTTCATTACGAGTTTCCACAAAATAACTGCATTCAAACATTGCATGTTTAACATCACCAGTATATATCAAATCACATAGTGAGCAAAGTTTTTCTGTGTTAAATGAGCACATTCTAGACAACATGTTTATAACATTTTTACAACTATGAGTCATTTTTGGATTAATTCGGCACAAACGCCGCACATTACTTTCACCAAACACTGGTTGAATACAACAAAATTCATTCATTTCAACTGTATGAACTCGGAGGTACCAATTTACCCCTTCACGCATGTTTACGCATTTGTTTAGTAAATGTTTTCATACAAATTTAGAAGGAAAGTTGCCAGTTTCTCTATAGTTTACTAGATATTCAAATATATTATACTTTCGCAAAGTTATATATCTTTAAAATATCCAGTTTGGGTATTTTCATTTTCTAAATACGAGCATAGGCGAAGTAGAAAAATATCTTTGATGTTTGGAGTAAATGGATAAACTGCATAGCTGACCAAATAAGTTTAGTTTTCTTCTGTCAATTTCTGATTCCAGGGATTTTAAAGCAATATCTCTCCGTTTTCTCTTACCACCTGACCGCATTACTTTTACACAAAATCTATGACTTCTTTCAATAAATAAAATAACAGTGTAAACCTTTAGGTAACACAATTGTTTTATACATTTTTTTAGCAGTATATGGATGAATACCCCATCGTCATGAACATCACAGCAACCTAGATTCAAGAGAGTACCTTTAATTTTTGCATTTGCATCTTTAATATTTACAGAGCAATTCAAATATGTATTAAGTGTAACACCTAAAATGGTTACAATATTCAACTTCATTGACGAAATTATTTCCTACTTTCCAAATTCTAGACGAATTATTGTATTGCTGTTTCGACTCGTTGCATACCATTATGGCTGACGCACTGTACTCGTATCCCCAGAATGTAACGAAATCTCTCTGAAATTATTTTAAGCACACCCTATGTCTTACAGTGTAGAGCTAGTACGAAATGCAACTGCAGATAAAGTTTCTTGCTCAGGGACACACCACATATGGCCATGGCGGGGATCGAACCCAAGACTTTTCGACTCTGGGTCCAACGCTCTACCACTAGACCACAGAGCTCTCCACCTATTTCATTTTTACATATATTGTTTTTTTTTTTAAAGGAAGCATTAAACTGATAAGGAATTGGCCGAGAGAGATTACTGTATACTTATTCATTCTTTATCGTTATTTACTCCTTACGGGAGATTATGAAATCAAACACAATATACACCCATTCATGTAGCGAGCATTCGTTATAACATATGGCAGGGACACACAAATCAAAGGTGATTTGATACGCATAGCACTAGTATTACCAGTACACTCACATATCCATACACAGTCGTATTACAAGTAGCGTTCATTTGTTAATCACATATACTAAGTTATAACACATGCACCTTTTTTAATTTAAATTATGATTGAGACACATTTGACGACACAATTAAATGGCGCTGTCATGAATATGCCCATACTTGTACATTTTCTGTTTGATACGGATACACATCGGCCAATACTAACTTTCACCAGGAATGATTATTAGTAGCATAGAAACGAGGGGTACCAGCGCAGTTTTCCATCACGGGGAACGAGAAAAAACTAATGAAATATGCCAGGGGGGACTCAGGCGTAACTCTCATTCACACCACTAAGATCTAAATGTAAGTCAGGCCTAAATCTCACGTTCATAATTATCCATTTCGACCAGCAGTCGTCTTTTATTGGTGTCCATAAAATCATCACGAACTACTTCATATTCTACCTGGAGTTGATGGCTTGTCATTATTTGTTTTAAATTGTTAAGTTTTCTGCAAACCTTTTCTAATCTTTCTTGTTCCATTATAAATATAATAATACTATATATAATTATTTTTAAACCCTTATTTAATATTTTCAATATCCTTGAATGGAACCCAACTATTGAACTCTTTATTGTAACCCTTCCATTTAATCAACGCTTGTTTCTTTTTGTAGTCACGTCGTATTACTTTTTCAATCCTGAATATTTCTTGCTTTGCTTTTATCATTTCTTATTCATAAAAGCTTCCATCAATGTTGTTTAAATCTTTTGTTTTGTATGTCATAGAATTCGTGTTTTGAATTTCATCAACAATAAATATTTCTTCAGTCCAATTTAGAGTATAACCTTTCTCAAACGTTCTTTTTTATTTGCTGATTCTAACATTATCCCCTATTTTAAACTTAATTTGATTACTTCTCATTTTTCCATACAAGTTGAAATACACCATTCCGTTATTCTTTTCATTACTGGCTTCAGTTGGTGTCATTTTAATACTCCGATGTTTTGTATTATTATACTTATCAACCATCATCTGTAGCACATCTAAATATGTGTTTGTATTGTTAGCTGTAAAATATTTCCACATTTTTTCTTTTAATGTCCTGTTAAATCGTTCAATTACTACAGTTTTTCCGAAATTAAAAGTGTGATACATTTTGATATTATGATATTATTATCATCAAGAAATTGCTTAAACGTCTTGTTGTAAAATTCCACACCTTGGTCAACACACAGCAATTTACACTGTCTTCCTGTACTGATTATCTGAATGGGATACTTCTGTATGGCCTCATTTGTGAGTCTACTTGCAAACTTTTCCACCATCAACTCTTAGTCCTTTTCCTTTTCTACCTACTTGCAAACCTTTTCCAGTTAAACCACTAATAAGAGATCCAATCAATGGAATTCCTAATGATGCAAGCATTCAAAGAAGTCCTCCATCTTGTTGTTGCTACTTTGTCAGTTTAATAGGACAACAACCTTTAGACTTTATCATCTTGTTTCTTTGTGCAGGTGTTAATTTATTTGATCCAAGAAGTGCTATTCTAAATGTGGTCTCGGTCGCTTGGCTGCTGCCGCTTTCTTGTATCATTTCACGGAGGTTGGACCATTCTGTTGATGCCATATGATTTGTCATTACATAACTTAAACCATCTGTGTTAAATATCATTCTAGGCATCCACACAACTAATTTATTAATAACTACTCTACCATCATCACCACCAGCTTTGAAAATTAGCACATTATCATTTGTTATTTGCAAGCTGATTTGAATCTGACTAGGAGGAAGCATGTTTGTTTCCAAACCTTCAAAGACGGAATATTTGTTTAATGGAATTATAGAATCAACCTTTTGATCATTAGTTATGATTAAAGCATGACGAATCGCAAAACCTAGGTTATAACCAGCTTGATCATCTCGAGATTCTGCCACAGCCGTATTATCCAAATAAAAGTATTCGTTTGTTCCGGTTGTCTTTGCATAATCGTCAGAAATTTCAAGCAAGCTTTTGACATTAACAAATCTGTGAAGATTATTTCCATAGTAAACTATTTTTCCATTTAGCTTTACTTGCATTGGATCAATCAATGAAGCTGCATCGTTAATTAAAGCAATTCTGTCAGCGTCTGCGAAAGCGGCTCCATCAGCAAGTTTGTTTACTTGAAAACTGATTTCAAAATATGCATTATACCAATCAAAGTAAGAACTTCTGTCATTTAGTCTAAACTGATAACCACTTTGTTTTTGCCTGGTAGCATTTCCTGGTTGTGTTATGGGGGTATCTAACTGAATAGGTACATGTTCATATCTAATATTATATTGATTACTTCGAAACATCTATATATACTAGTAATTAGATTATTTTCTATTAATTAATCGATTAATTCTCGCATGGATTCCCCTTCCGGATAGTAATCTGCTAATTTTTGCATTTACATCTTCTTCAGTTTCAGCTACAACTTCTTTTTTGTTATCAGCCTTTGTAAGTTCTTTTAAAATTATCTCACCTTTTGGTTTAGGTTTTATAACTGAAACTAACTTATCAGCAGCCATTTTTCCTACTTCATCCCCAAGTGTTTTAGAACCACTCTCTATGATTTGTTTACCAGCGGTTTCTAATGCTGTTTTACCTGCTGTTTTCACAGACTCACTAAATATTTTTGATCCAACTTTTGAAAAAAATTCAAATATGCCAGCTCCAGTTAATCGATCAACTTGAGTATATGTTCCCGTACTAGTGTCATAAACTTTTTTTAAACTTGCCATATAACTAATGTTACATTAATTCCTTCAAAACAAATCGAAATGATGTGTGGACACCATTAATATTAATAACTTTACCAGAGAAATCGGTTATGTAAATATTAATACTGTTAATAATCGTTTTGTTTACCTCGCAGAACCCGACTCTTATCGGTTCATCTTTAAAAGGATACGATCTCGTAAGATCAGCTGTGCTTATTTCATAAATGACATCCTCGTATGATCCATCAACAATATAATTACTTATCAAGTCGCAGTGAATATACAATGTATCGATAGAATTTGTTATGTTTGGTGTTACAGTTCCAAAATTAGTTTCTCTAATAACTGCATCTTTGCCAAACCCAATCAAGGTGTGAAAGCTTGATTCTCTTAAATCAAGTACGAACTTATTATGAACGGTAACCAAACATTTGAAACTTGATAAATCAAACTCAATTCTTATCGGGACAGGTGAGTCATCGGTTAAATCACCGTTTACAGTCAATGCTTCTTTTATATAATTATCAATATCGGCATAACTGTAATTTCTATTTGCAAAACTAATAGTTTTCAAATCTTTTCCATTGCTATACCTTATCACTTTGTTATTAAAATCTTCACTAATATTATACCACGAGTAAGTCATGGAATTAATCTTATCAAGTCCAATGCCATACTGTTTGTTCTTACCTAATATTAATGGTCTGTCAAATACAGTTGTAAAACTACTCGGTGTATTTGAGCTATTAATTATTGATGCTTTTTCTGATGATAATACAATTTTTTGTTCCATATAATATAGGATGGATAAAATTAATCACCTAAATAAAACAGTTTGAAACTTGATTTTCAAAATTGTAAACTTTAGTAGCGTCGTCTGCCACAAGTGGCATGAAAATAATAATAGATGGTGGTTTGAGATATAATTCAAATGTTTCTTTTACTATTTGTTTGCCATTTTTTATTACCGGGTCAAGAGACTTTCTATCCCCACCTGTCAGCAATCAAGAATCATTTTACACCTGCTCCCGCGTGAGTAAAATCTATCTCAAATACATAACGACCTTCTTTAAGAATTTGCAACCCATCACCGAGATTTTTATAATATTCTTTACCTTTTACAAGTGGACCGGCTGCAAAAGTAAACGCATCATGAACATCTTGTGAACGCCCGGATCTTTCAAGTGGTTTTTGCGTCGGGTATGATACGAAACTATGGCTACCATTAACGCGATCTTGAATAATACTTATTCCATCTATTGTATATTCAATAAGAAGAATCCGACTTAAATAGTCTACTTTTACTTTCAACCCATCAATTATACCAATAACTGCTGTGTGGCGACTATCAGACTTTTGATTATGCTATTTAAGAAAAACTATTTCACCATCAAAAGCTTTGCTTCTTTCATCCTGAGCAGCTTTCAATTGCGTTGAAGCATCATCATTAGCAGTGTTAAGTTTATCAGTGTCAACCAGTTTGTTCAGAGCAGTCTCCAGCGACTTACCGTCAACCATTTTCTTTTTGATATCCTCAAACTCTTTGTTGATATCGTCAATATTGGTGTTTATCTGTTCATTTGATATTTTAAATTGAGTTATTTCAGTAGTAATTTGTGTTGTAACATCAGCAATAGCAGCTTCAAGTTCATTGTTATCAACCATTTGTTTATTGATTTCTTTAATTCGCTCATTAATACTGTCAACACCAACTTGTATTTTTTCACCTAACTTTTTATAGAACTCGCTATCATCTTCCAATCCATCTTCTTTCTTTTCTAACTCTTTTAAAGCATCACCTAAACGTTTTATTTCATCTTTTAAACCATTTTGAAATTCAATCATTTTCTCACGGTTTGTCTGTAATTGCTTTTTTATCCGACTTATTTTGTCACCAACACCTGTTGTCAAACTTTTCATCATATCTGGAATTTTATAAATATTATAATCACGTATGATTTTTGTTATTCTTCTTTGAGTATATTGCCTTGTTGCTACATCATCTGCTTTTTCCGTATTGCCTACATTGATAATTTTATTTTTATTCATGTTAAGATTACATTTTCCTGGTTTTTACCCTTGTGAAGATAATTAATCAAATGTTTTTGGTTTACATACTCAGACAGCACAATACCAAAGTTTGTAATATTAACACTGCCAGTAGTAACTTCCTCGCCAAGATCATTAAAAAGTCCCATTATATATAATATGATTAGATTAAATTTCACCAGTGAAGTTTCTTTTGACTAACTTCCTCGGCCGATCAAGATACAGAAAGTCGTACTGCTTGTCAGTCGCTTTTTTATACTGATCTTTGCTAACATCTTGTTCGTTTGAAAGCATACCGAGCTCACGATTAACCGGAGTCGCAAAAAAGATGTAATGAGAGCAATTCAACCGAATATCTTTGGGAGTTTTGTAAGATTGAGATAAATAAATTACGCAACAATGTTTGTGTCTTCCCTGGATGAAATAATTAATAATATCATTTTGATTGCGCTCACAAACGTAATCATCAAAAATGACTATCTTCTGATTATCTGAATCTAAAGTATCCACAGGGATAACTTCATCATTTGAACATTCTAATATGTCTTCGACTGGGATTTTATTCTTTTTTGCTATATTTTCAAGTTTTTGCGACAAGACCTGATACTTAGACTGCTCCAATGTTTTAGCAAACAAGTAAATCTTGTCGTAGTACACTAAAGGTTTTAACAACATGTGAACTAATGTATTCGTCTTGCCAGATCCTGAATTACCACAAATTCTAAAACAACAGTCTGGCATAAAGTTCCATAGTTGTTTAAAATTACTGTTTTCTGTTTTCATATCATAGTTTGGAATTTGCATTATAATAATGCTTGGATAATACTTAACTTATTTTAATTTATCTTATTTTAATCTAGCTTATATTATTACATGTCTTTGTTAAAATGGAAAGAATTAGCAGATAAAATGCGAAAAGCGAGTGAGCTTGTTAAAGAATACGAGAATAAAGTTATCCGAAAAAGACTAGAAAAAGGAGCTAGTCGTGATTTGTACACAGAAGTATTTAAACCTGTAACTAGCGAAATAACAGAGCAAACTCGTATTCTTTAATAGGCGGCTAGCTGAACATTTGATTACCCTTCCAGAAATACGTCAATAGTTGGCTATTCTTCCTGAGGCAATACGCCCGCAATTACTTGCCCCGCCCGAGCGTGGGCCGCAATTACTACCCCCGCCTGAGCGTGGACCTATCAAGCAAACCGTGTATCCCAGACAATCTCTAGCTGATTACAGAGAGGAACAAAAGCAGACATTAGAGTCTAGACCAAAATTAAGCTCAGACAGAGTGCTTAGATCAAAACCTGCCGAACCACGGGAGAAATATTTGAAGCAGTCAAAAAGAAAACGTACATCATTTAGTCCCGGGATGAAGACCTAATGGAAGAAATAGAAGAAGATGGGAAGAAGAAGAACTAGCTGCAAGGCCTAGGAACCCAACCGGTGTATGATATTGCTTAGATGCTGGTATGGATAAAGTCATACTTAATAAGTATGATTTGCCAACACCAACTGAATACCAGGTATTACTGATGGGAGTGCTGATTATGATGGAATATATTAAAACGGCTGATAGGATACGCAGGGAATGCCCTATAAGATAAGAGGTCTAGAGACAAATATAAATACCTCAGCGAAAAAGACTCAAGAGAGGTATGATGATGCGAAAACCAACGCACATAAACGTGAAATGGCAATATTACTACGGAGCTCCGCGCACCGCAGGCTAAAATGGCTCCACTTGTAAGAGAATATAATGAATTAAAACATGAAGCGGATGCTCTGGATTTTTACATAGAGAGGTTACCTGAGCGATTCGACAGCTAACAAAACTGCACAAAAGACTGGCAAAGGGATGCAACAAAAAGAAATTCTACAAAGTCGGCAAAGATGGCCACTATGGAGTGTTACAAATGATTTACCCAAGCTTGTTGGTCATCCAAGCTTATTGCCAAACAGGAGAAGCAGTTGTGCTAAACCTAAAAGTAGATGATGATTTTATAGACTTGATAACAAAGCGTTACAATAATAAAAAAACTTATTCAAAACTGTCTCAGAATGCTTTTAAGGAACTAACAAAATTATCAGGTTGACCAATTCACAAAGGTTCTTCAAAGTTCAAGAAGATTTTAGGAGGTTGTGTTGAATATTACAATAGTCCTGATGATTTGATGAATGATCTAGAGTTAGTATGTGGGAGTATCGAATCAGGAAATAATAGTCCACGGCTGATAAATAAAGGTATTAACATAATCGATGAATGATTAAAAATAGGTGAAATATCACTCAAAAACATGAGCAACTATTTTCTAAATATTTTGATTAAATTATTGTCTAACTGTAATTATACATGAAAACCAAAGAAGAATTAATTGATCACTTGAGGCGACTTGTGGCTGCATACAGGCGCAGTTATAAATTGTGCGGTATTATAAACACAACATTAAAAATTGTTATTGGAATAATTGGTTGTACTGCTGTATTGGCATTGGTTCCAGCAATTCCTGTTTTCGTGGCTGCAGTTGGTGCAGTTCCTCCAGTAGTTGCTGTTTTTGCAAGTAAAACAAGAATAGCAGAAAGAAAGACTTGTTAAAAACACATCATAGAAGTTTTAAACAACTTCTATCATATGTCCAAACAAACACAGGACTAGAAAATGACGAGGAGAGAATTAGGATTGTCTTTAATACAATTTTAGAAATTCAAAAGAATGACAACTTTACAGAACCTCTGGAAATGTATATGAAAAGGTTCAAGCTTAATGGAAATTAAGCTAGTAGAGATGCCCCGTAGGAGCATCTGTTCAAGTTAAACGGGCATGGCATTCAGTCGTAATTCTTGTCTGACTTGTTTCCATATCCTATCGTACTTTTCTCTGGTTGATTTTGTTTTAATCGGTTTTGTTTCTTTTTCTATTTTTAATATTTTAAATATTTTCTGAAAAATGTATTCAAATTTGATTGAACTTTTTCGACCCTCTATTTTATCTAAAATCTTTACAATATTGTAAAACAAATCTTCAAATCTTTGTCTATTTTTAGAAGACAAATCATATTCTACCAAGTATTTATCTAAATGATACTTTCTGTGGTAAATAGTTTTCTTTCGGCTGTAATTGTAACCTGCAATAAGATTGTAGCCGTTGTGAGTGCCACAATTAAGGCAAACACGCTCGTTATCGAAAACTTCACAAGCATCGTTACAATTTATAAATGCGTAAGTACACTTGTAACACAGCTTGGCTCTGGTACAATATTTACAAGCTTCTTTTTATTAGTTGTGTAAAATAAGATGCAATATATACACACCCCAGGAGGATCAATAATATCTACAACTCTTTCACAATATTTGCAATTCATTATATTATACCGTAGAATTATATTTTTAAAATATAGGCTTAAAGAAATATTATCTTATATAATTATATAAATGGAACAAGTAGAAATTGAAATAAAAAACTTTAAGGAAGATCAAACGGAACATGCAAAAACTATTGATTTTGAAGACGCGAGTAAATTAGATGCAGAGCTTTTAATTTTTTCAAACTTTCAAGATTTGACAGAAAGAATCGTAACAATGGCAAAACAACTAAAACTGTCATGGAAAATAGAAAAAAGAGATATAAACAAACTACGTTCTTTGTGCAAAAAACAAATTTCAGAGGCAACCAGTTACCATCCAACTTTATGCAAAAGTTATTTTATTGCCCACTATGATATTTTACTTGACCGAGGAATTAAAATTATTATGTATGGATAAAAAAAAAAAATGTAATCTATAGTATATGGAAAATTGGATAGAAAACATTTACGAAGAAGGAGAAATCTTCAGAAGGGAATTTGATTATGGAAACTTTCGAACGCTTGACGATGTAAAAAAAGAACTTGAATATGAATTTGAAGATGAATTAAACCTATTCAAAGATAAATTAAAAAAGACTTTTGAAAAAACCTAAGCGATAAGGAAACAATTATAAAAGAGCACACAGACGAACAAGTTAGATGGTTCATATCAGACAAACTCATACTACTTATGAAAGGAACATATTTCCCCCGCAACTTTTAATTTAACTTAATAAAATCTTTAATATATGAGTATTTACAGTTATGCAGAAAAAGGAAGAAAACATTTTGAAGAGGAACAGAAGGTTTAAGAAAAAGTAGTTGCTTACGAGCAAACTCTTTTAACTGAGACAAATGAACTTATCAAAGAGTTTAAGACAGTTCACATGCAACGATTGTCAGATGATATTACAGCTTTTAAGAAAGATTGGATGATAAAAACTGAGATTGAGTGCAATGATGCTGTAAAGCTTCTCACAGATCTAGCAGAAAACGAAATTAAGATTTTTAATGAAACACAATTAAAAGTAATGTCTAAAAATGTTGAGTTGTTCAGAGATAATCTAATCAGCAATCTAGAAAAACCTCATGTGATTAATACTGATATAGGATGTTATGAAGACTTTGAAATGTTTGTCGAAAGTTTAAAAGAAATGATTGATGCAGAAGTTTTTGATGAAGACGAGTTTATAAACTATTGCAAATACAGGATAAAAATAAAATCACTGGCAGCTGGAGGTAATCTTGAAACTGTTGATTTTAATAGATACTGCAAATATCATGTAAAAATAAGTCAGATGATAGATAAAAGAGTTCTTGAAGAAAAATGCTTTCGGAGATACTTAGACATTCTTTTGGATAACGAAATAGATGCTCTCTTGGATGAGGTAACTAACGAGGACACCAGTGAACATGTATATGAGGTTACCGATGAGGACGCCGACGAGGGCGAAAATATTAAATAAAAAATGTTATTTAATTAATTAATTAATTAATTAATTAATATAGGCTTAAAGAAATAATCTTATGTAATATTATAATAATGAGTATCCGAGAAATTGAAACATCCCCAAAACAGTATAGCAAGGTTTTTAAAATAAATGTTGTCAGTAATGACACGCTCACTCAACTGCAGAAAACACAACCAAGAGTTATACAATTTCTTAAAACGGAACTAAGAAAAACGGGCGGCTTTAAATTAAGTGTTGATGTGAAACATACTTTAAAAAAAACATCAACGGGAGACATAGCAACAGGTCCTGCAACCACATACAAAACAGCTTACTTTAATTCTAAAGCGGCAACAATATTAACAGAAAATAATATTATCGAGGCGCTGGACAAAGCACGTGAGGAAATTGTAAATAGAGTTGGAAATTGGATTCAGATGGGAAGTGGTTGGGTAATTGAGACACTAGACGCACACTATAAAAATCGAATAACGTATAAGCCTTTACAAGGTAGCTCTTATTTAGATTTACCAAAAGAACTTGCTAATGCTAAAAAGTGATTAATAAATATAAAAAATGAAAAAGATAACGAATGCTTCAGACGGTGCCATTTGGCTTATGAATTTCCTGTTGAAAAAGATCTTCAAAGAATAACAAAGTACAAAAAGAATATTGGGGATCTAAATTATAAAGGAATTACATTTCCTGTTACTATCAAGCAAATCCCAAAAATAGAAAAACAAAACAACATTTGTTTTAACGTATTTGGATATGAAGATAATCAAGTATACCCTTAACACATATCAAAAAATAAAGCAGAAAAAAACATGTGATATGCTTTTAATTACTGAAAAAGAAAAAAATCATTATGTGTGGATAAAAGATTTTAACAGTTTGATGTATAATCAAACAGCACGCAAGGAAAGAAAATGGTTTTGCAAAACATGCTTGCGGTGCTTTACATTAGAAAGAGTTCTGGAAAAACATAAACCTGTTTGTCTTTCACTTAATGGAAAACAAGCAGTAGAGATGCCAAACAAAGATGAAAAAGTTAAGTTTAAAAACTATGACAGACAGCTAATGGTTCCGTTTGTTATATATGCTGATTTTGAAGCAGTAACCGAAAGTATTTCTTCAGTATCAAACAATCCTAAAAATTCACATACAGAAACATATCAAAAGCATACTGATTGCAGTTATGGATATAAGGTTGTTTGTTGCTATGATGATCAGTATTCAAAACCAGTTGTAACGTATAGAGGACCAAACGCTGTTTACAAGTTTTTAGAAAAAATGATAGAAGAAGAAAAGTGGTGCAAGAAAACTATGAATGCAAACTTTAAAAAAAGATCTAGTAATGTCACAGGAAGAAGAAGCTGGATTCCAAAAATAAATCTAAATCATGTCATATTTGTGGTAATGGTTTTGCAACAACTCTCATAAAGGGCGACGCGGGTTATACAGTGGCATACAAAAACTCCATCAGAAAAGTCAGGGACCATTGTCATATAACTGGAAAGTATAGGGGAAGCGCTCATGACATATGTAATATTAATTTCAGGTTGACTGGAAAAATACCTGTTGTGTTTCATAACTTGAGAGGATATGATTCTCACTTTATAATGCAACACATCGGAAAGTTTAAACAAAACATAAATGTTATACCAAATAACATGGAAAAGTACATGGCTTTTATGTTAGGACAAAGTTTGGTGTTTATTGACAGTTTTCAGTTTATGTCTCAATCCTTAGAAAATTTAGTAAAAAACATCCCTTCGTTTCAATACACCTCGCAAGAATACTTTGATAACAAGCTAGAATTAATAAAACGAAAAGGTGTTTATCCTTATGATTACATGAACAGTTTTTAACGCTTCGAGGATACTAAGTTAAATGGCAAAAATAGCTTTTATTCTCAATTAAATGATGAGCATATTTCAGATGCAGATTATGATCATGCTAAAAAAATATGGAAAACATTCAAGATTAAAAATATGGAAGAATATCATGATCTGTATCTTAAGACTGATGTGCTATTGCTGACAGATGTTTTTGAAAACTTTAGAAAAATGTGCATTGAGTATTACAAATTAGATCCTTGTCATTACTTCAGTAGTCCTGGTTAAGCCTGGGATGCATGCCTTAAGAAGACTGGTATCCAGGTATCCAACTTGACTTAATCACTGATATTGATCAATATATGTTTGTGGAAAAAGGATTAAGAGGAGGCACGAGTTATATTGCAAACAGATATTCACAGGCTAAAAATAAATATATGAAAAACTATGACAAGAAAAAAGAAAGCAAGTTCATAATATATCTAGATGCTAATAACTTGTACGGGTGGGCTATGTGCCAACAGTTACCTACTGGTAACTTCAAGTGGGTTGATAAGTTTGAAAAAGGAAAATCAAATTACATTGTTGAGTGCGATATCGAGTATCCCGGAAAACTACATGACTTGCATAATGATTATCCTCTCGCCCCAGAAAGTTTAAATATAAAAGATGAGTGGTTGTCAGACTATTGTAAAAATTTAAAAGATAAAATTTTAATTAAGAAAATTGTAGTGTTCATAAACTTGTCACGACGCTAAAAAATAAAGAAAAGTATGTTGTGCATTTTAGAAACTTAGAATTGTATACAAAGCGTGGATTGAAGGTAACAAAAATACACCGAATACTACAGTTCGACGAATCAAAGTGGTTAAAAACATACATAGACTTTAATACTGCCAAGAGAACAGCTGGTAAGAATGCTTTTGAAAAGGATTTCTTCAAACTGATGAACAATTCTATTTTTGGTAAAACTATGGAAAATTTGAGAAAAAGAATTAATGTTAAATTGACTCACGATGAGGAGGTTCTCTTAAAATATGCAGCAAGACCTTCATTTATTTCTTTTACAATGTTTAATGAAAATTTATTTGCCATAAACAGAATAAAAGAACGATTAGTTTTAAATCGTCCTTGTTATGTTGGCATGTGTATTTTAGACTTGTCAAAATATTTGATGTATGATTTCCATTACAACTACATTAAAAATAAATATGATAAAAAAGCTAAATTATTATTCACTGATACCGATTCCTTGTGCTATGAAATAAAAACAAAAGATGTGTATGCAGACTTTTACAAGGATAAAGAACTGTTTGATAATTGTGATTATGATCCAAAAAGTCAGTTTCATTTTAATGATAATAAAAAGGTTTTTGGCAAGATGAAATATGAAACTTGTGGAATACCCATTTGTCACAAAATGTCACGGGTAGAGCGTATTGGTCGTACATAGCTCTTGTTAGCACATGTTAGTTACACCCTAATCTATTGTTGAGTTGAAACAAATTCACAATGTTCATGATATATTCAGGTAACACGTAAAACCGTGCACATTTTAAGTGGCCGTTAATAAGGGCCGTTTAATAAGTTTAGTTTTGTGCTAATGCATGTAAACGTATAGGTCGTATCTCCTTAAACGGCAAAATTGTGTAAGGGTCCTTTCGTGTAGATTTTAATACTGCGAATTTAGCCACGTATGTCACGGACTGAACGGGGGAAATAATGGTTTGGGCGTAACGTTTGCTATAAAATCAATCGTCTTTAGTTTTGGCCGGGATTGCTTGATAGTTGCTTTGTTTGGAGCAGGAGTTGGACGGCGAAATTCACAGGCAATATGTGGTCAGTATTTATTCTATTAACTTTTATCGTAAATTTGTATTCAGTGGGCGGCGCCATCTTGTTTGGCGGTTACGACATCCGGTTAGCTTTAATGTTTCTCAAACATTAACTTGAGACTAGCATATGATTTTGAAGTTACTCTATTAGATGTAATTATTGTAATTGATCATTAATTGTAAAACAATATTAATTTGATAACGTTGTAAAATAGGTACATTAGTTAACGTTGGCCTATAACTGAGTGATTGTAATACACGATTGGATTGATAACAGTGGATATTAGGTGCATTGGTTAACAATGGGATGAGTGACTAGTATAAATGTTCGACGCGTATACATAGCGTTGTATTAGGGGATTTGATTAACAGCGACGTACATATCGTATACATGGCGTTGCAGAATATGTATACATGGCTACTCATCCTTAGTACAGCTTACATATATTTATTAAATAATGATTTGTTTGGGTAATGATAATTATGCAAAATTGTTCTGTTTATCAACCGACATCTAAAACGTGTGTATAATTACAGCCTAAGCCATCCAGGGTTGGATATAAGCCATCCAAGGTTGGATATAAGCCATCAGGTGTGGATGTAAGCCTTCCGGAGTGGAGCTAAGCGTCCACGTATAACGTAAAAAGCGGTGGAGACGGTCCCCGTACCTGCGCAGCATGGCCAGGTTCTAGTAGCGACAACCCACCGGACACAAGGTGGGCCCGTTATCAGTCCTCACTGGAGGAACATCATCCACAACCTCAGTGGAGGTTAATCATCATTACATTGCGTCATCAACCCTTATAGAAGGCATTTGATGACAATCACCCATTGGATTCGCGCATCATCATCTTCATGAGCTCTCGCGCATCACAGTTATCGCGCTAGATCATAGATCAACATTGTTATAACTTGAACAACACTTTAGTGTCTTATATAATCAGTAGACACATTCAGTATTTGTTACAATACTAAGAACGTCTTAAACGTTCATGAGAACATTCTTTTCATAGTTCATCTGTGTATTCGCTTGTTTTTTCGATAATTGTATATATATTTAACATATTTTAAAAGTTGCATTAAACTTATGTAAATGCATTCACCGTCATTTATTTTTTCCTGAGTTAGCCCCAACCACTAGGGTCATCCTGCGATTTGTTGGGTTGCGAAGTAAACTATATTAGTATGTGCTAGATAATGAGGTTAGTACAAAGAAATGTAAGGGTGTTAAAAAGTGTGTTGTTAAAAAACAGATAGCACATGATGATTACAAAAAGAGTTTGTTTACGGCAACAGAAGCTCATCATGAGATGAAAGTTATTAGATCACAAAAGCATAACATAAGCAGCTATGCAATAAATAAAAAAAGTTTATCAGCTTATGATGATAAACGGTACATACTAGATAACGGACAAGATACGTTAGCATACAAGTAAAAAAATGATATGCAGAGCGATGATGAAGACTACTGCCCGGTTCCGTCTGACTTTGCTTAATGAGTTGCAAATGTTATGTTATTAAAATGGCAAACCGGATTGATTAGTAGTATAGAAACGAGGAGTTTCAGCGGAGTTTTCCAGAGCGGGGTGCTTGAGAAAACTGTTGAAATATGTTGGTGTTGATTTAGGCGTGACTTACATTTAGATCTTAGTGGTGTGAATGAGAGTTACGCCTGAGTCCCCCCTGGCATATTTCATTAGTTTTTCTCGTGCCCCGTGATGGAAAACTGCGCTGGTACCCCTCGTTTCTATACGACTATTATTAGCCACAAGCTTTTAATTCAATTCAAGTTTGAAGACCACAACTTTGAGGAAGTTCAGTTTTATGGCATTGAATATCTCGCACGCAGTTATAACGTATGATACAAAGTATAAAAACAAGACACAAAAGCAATGGCATCTACTGTTTGTTTCTGAGGTATATGCGCCCAAACATTAGCTGGTGTATGGGCATAGTTATGGGATTTAACTAATTTCCAAACTATCCATGGTTCAGTTGAAGTATGAAGTTGAATAAATAAGGTAAACTCGTTATTGGAAAATATACGGGATTGCCAATCCATAGTAAACCAAATCGAAATTAACAAAGAATCCCAAGATATGTTAAATAAAGGAACATTCGTTTGAATTACACGTATTTATTTTCAATTTTGTAGACATACTCCCGCTTCAGATGTGTTATCTATCTATATTACTACATGATTTAAATGAGTGTATTCTTGCCACGTGATGAACAAACTAAGATGAGGTTTTAAGTATATTGATGGTAAGAAAATCACTTATTGTATACTTTTTAAACTTTTTCAAATCTCTCTGAATTTCCGATTAAGGAATATTTCTACCAGAAATTAAGCATGTAAAAGCATTATGTTAAGAAGAAAGGCAAATTAAAATGTTTAGTAGTACAAAACATATTTTCTATGAAAAAACGTACTTTGAAAGTTTACACTAACCAAGGATTAAGCTAACAAATCGTTGAACAACTGGGACAATGTGTAAAAAGTCACAAACAAATATCGTCCGATACCCAACATTTATTTTGAAATTTGACGTCGGTAATTTAAAAAATACCTGTTTCAATGTAAAGAGAAGGAATTTGTATAGGTAACTGTAAATCACTGTTAGACATAGCATGCATGATAAAATGGTGTTATTATACTGAAAAGGAAAAAGAAACGCATAATCAAAAAATTGCCTATACTACACTATTATATACACCTAATTCCACGTAATATTCCAAATATATCTCAACGTGTTTTGTACAAAAAGGGGCTACAACTAATTACAGAAAGGACAACTCTGTCATGTAGTAGACTGTTTAATCAATGTATACTTTGTTACACGAAATTCATAAATGTTGAAAAATAATAAATACTGATAAAGGTGATCCTTTGGGAGCAACAAACACAATTAAGAGAATAAAGCAGCAGACTCGGTTTATTGAGTCTGTTCATGAGAAGTTTCGTTTGAAAAAGTCAAGACACTTCAGTATTGTGTTTAATGTAAAGATATTGCAACGTTTAAAGCCTAAGTTTGCTCTCCTGCTTGAGCCTAATATGCTCATTCGGACGAGAATGAAATTTTAAAGGGGTACCACTGATGTGTTCGGGGGTGTTTAAACCTTCTTTGCAAAACGACAGGCCTAATGTCGCCCTGTACCATTCGATTAACAGTAGCATATTAAACTTACAATATATACCGGAAATATCCATTATCAATTATCAATTATGCGTTTCTTTTTCTTTTCAGTATATTTAATTTTGTACCAGATGTTGAGGCCCGCCCAATAACGATTTTATATGAAGTAAACAAATTAAAACATAAAATCAGGTTTTTCATTAGTTTTATTTTGGTTTTATTTTTGTTCTAATAACAATAAAGACATATCAAACCATCAAATATTTTGTATTTTTCAAATCAAATATTTTGTATTTAGTATTTAGTACACCTAAATTGTTAGTTTGATTTGCTTTCTTATAAAGGTAATATACAAAGAATTATGTCAACATACCATAGCACTGGGGTTATTTTGAAACCACATGCTATTTAAATAATAACTTTTTTTCCGTAATGGTGTACTTTGAAATGTGGATGATGTGATAACATTAATGATTTTATTTAGAAGCGATGTCTCCTCTGCCTCTGATGGATAAATGGACAATTTTATGGACCAATTTTTACGTAATATTCAAAACAACTTTGAGTAAAATTGTAACAAACTTTTCGGAGATAAAGGCACACTTTCTGCCATATAAGTACTCCTTCTAATATGTTCACATTAATAGTATTGAATTACTGTCATGTACTATATGGCTAACATAACTCATGCCTAAATATGCATTTGGTTGAACAATTCACTTTTTTTATTTTATTCTTACAGATGGCGGACAAATAGTCCTTAAGCATCACATGTCGAATTTAACCTACCCACGTATATACAGTGATCACATGTTAGAATTATAAAAATCTAGGAAAAAAACAATATTCCCATTTTTTAAATCCACACAAGATAAATCCTTGTCAAACTCTTATGAATATAAAGCATATAGAGCAAGCCAGGATGGTTAAACAATCCATATGTTCTTTAATTTTGGTATGGTTTAAAATCGAGGCCCATAACTCTGTCATACATACATCCCCCGCCCACCCGACCTCCCGCACACACACAATGAATTGTTCTAACTTCTGATAAAGTTTGATAAATTGTCTCAATACGTTCCTGATAAGGGATTGACTGTGCGGATTACTGAACACTTATTCTGAGGCTCCTTTGTATGAATATTAAACATGATCAAATAAGAATATAAAACACATACACTTCTGGAAATTATTAGTTTTGTAACAAAACATAATCATACAAATACAAAAGCCCAAGAACTAACGATACTACAATTTGCACAAGCTTATCTCGGGTATAGAATCACCTAAATCAAAATTAACAAACAGTCCAACAATATGTTACATAAAACAATATGCGGTTAAATAGTTTACCGGAGCCGCTAAACAACATACATAACAATATTTTTGTGACATGTGCCACATATGCGCTACTTTTGTTTCATATGTGGCACATATGTAAATGATACATATGTGTCACATATGTACCACATATATTTTTCATATTAAACTATTATGCATAAAATACATAAAGTATTTATAAAAAAAGCAGAATATTGTAGAAAATGGTTTAACAACCTATTTAAACATTTAATATTATTTAGTAAAACACATTTTCATATGTATTACATATTTGTTACCTTCATATGAAATACATATGTGGAACACATATGTAAAACATATGAATTTCATGCCTAGATAGTTTTCCTAAGACCATTAAACGGTAGATGTGCTGTCTCCAAACTTAAACAATACAGACTATTCAAGACTATTCTAACGCACTTAACCTAGGAAACGCATTCTAAAGCTGTTTAAATGGTCCATATCAACGGTTGTACGCCATTCCATGCGAGGCTGACATTTTGATTTATAGATGTCAGTTTGTTTACACGCTACTATGGTCGATCAATGAAATGTAACGTTATATCTGTCATACAATCGTAATGAGCGTTTTATATTAACTTCGTTCAATTTGAGACTGTCTATTCGTACTCATACGTCGCGAATATATACTCAACCAATCAGAATGCATGGCATTCCTCGAGTGTGTTAGAATTTACATTTTATTTTGACAAACCTCCCATTTCAAATATGATATCTATCAGTAGTATTGATGATTTAAATGAGTGTATTCTTTTTACGTGGACCAAACTAAAAGTAGATATAAAAGTCGAATGTTGCATTCAAGGACCACAGTCAACCACAAACACGCACAGAAACAAACAACTACAAAGATGAGTATAAGGCAAGATATGACAGCACAAACATAAAGGGTTTACAATAGGATTACCGCCATAGAACGGTGAGGTTTAAAGTAGATTAAATTCCAAGCTATGTCTGAAAAGGATGCGTTAAACTGTGGCCACAACATCTCGAATTATATTAACGTTTTTAATGCATATTTATCATTGTTAGATCTTCATTAAAACATACACATATTTATATATGTTGCTATAACATTGTAGCAATTTCTCATATTTTGTAATACTGTAATTAGGTGTCTTCTTCATTTCAGTCAAAGTAGATATAAAAGTCGAACAGGAAATGTAGCATTCAAGGACCACAGTCAATCAGAAATACGCATAGAAACAAACAACAGTTACAAATACGAATAAAGGCAAGTTATATGACTTCAAATAACTATATTCAAAAAGGGTTTAAACCAGGTTCTAGGTAGCTCCAAACCACCTTACTTTTACCCTATTGTCATCCCAATAAACGATACAATGTTAATAAAGAAATCCCCGTCATGATATATATTCTAATAATATATACTCTACGAAATTCTTCATTTCAATCAAGTCTTTTTATCTCTTAAAACAACCACCTTCAATATGCGTCTCTTTTAACACTTTAGTTCGACTTATTTCTGTTTTTTCACAGTGTTTATAATTTCAATAGGATTAAAAGGGCTAAAACATATTCCTGTGTATCATTTTCCCCTCTCAGTAAGTGCGACTCAGTGTACTAATGGATTTCAAATGACCACTAAACTATCCACCTATCCACTGGTTTCTTCGCCTCCAATGCCCATTTCAACGCCACATTTTTCTTGCATACCGGATTATATGAATCTTTCATGGGTATCCGGTGTAGATAGGGAATTCAAACCTGAGGTATAAGTGTTTTTATCGGAACCGAGGCTCTGCCGAGGTTCCGATTAAAACAGTTAAATCGAGGGTTCAAATTCCCTATCTGAACCGAATACCCATGATAGATTCTTTTGCTTGCATATCAGAGACATGTTATGCGTTGACGTAACCAGCTAAGAACTTTTTGCATGTTTTCCTGCATACCGGATGTTGATGCGCGTAAATTTTATCTCGACCCTAGGTTGAGATGGAAATATCTAGCCCCGGTAAAATGACGGATATCCTTGTCCGGTATGCAAGAAAAGGTTATCAGCGTTTAACATGGGTGATGGAAAGCCCGATCTTACACATGGCAGAAGATCAAAGTCGTGCGCTGATATCAACAATGACAGTTGCATGATCGTCAGGGCCTCGGTTCCGATAAAAAGCAATTATACATAGTGTTGGAATTCCCGATCTTCCGGATACCTTGGAAAGATTCTAATGATCTTCAACGCCACGTTCCACTACATCATCCCTTTCTTCGCCTTCTTTTCTAGCTTCAACACCACTTTTATCTTCAACGCCACACTCCACTACGTCATCATTGTCTACAGTTGCTTCGTCATTGTCTCGTTTTGAGAAGCGCGTGAAAGCGATACTTTGTATAGCCTTGTGGGTGTTCAGTAAATATTGGAACTGCGCATGCTCTGATTCTGTAGAAAAGTCCGATTCCCATTCTGTTTTTCGGACATTGAATTTCAGATTAGCGTATTTTGATACAGAGTTTTCTAAATGAAGTGTCAACTGATATGGTTCGTTTGATTTGTTTAAAGGAATAGGATTTTCCAAAATGATGACTCGCGAACCTTTGTTTAAAGGAACCGAACAAGAAAACGAGCCAACATTTTGAATATCGAGGGTTCCCTTTAAAGAACCGGAATAGTCAAACAACTCAAATGCTTCGTCTTTTTTCTGAGTTGAACGACATTCATAGCAACGAGAATGATCAATATGAATATACGTGTTAATGGTAGCTAAATCTATTTTCTGAAGTACTATATCATCGGTGATGTTGAGCTGAAGGGAGCATTCAACAGTATCAGTATATTCTCCTGACGATTTTTCTTTTAACAAATTTGCCGTAGATAATCTCTTGTAACGTTCTTCGATCGAATTTGTACGGACTACATCAGGGATTCTATTTTCGATATAACCGACCATATCTTCGTATTCCTCGAGAGAAAAGAATCCTTTTTGTCGGCAGCTTACTGAAAACTCAGCCGTACTCATGGTAGGAATTCGGAGATGGTAAAAGGCTTTGCCAAGTGTTGATCGGATATTCTGACCATTTACAGGCGTATTATTTCTTTCGCATTTCGTTGTGGACCAGCTTACCGCCGTTTGAAAGATAACCGTTTCGTCCGCTTTGAAAGTATTCCCTTTTAAAATATAAGCGAGACAAGTCTCAGACATTTCCATGAATCCTTCTGACGATAAGACTTCGTCTGCGTTATCATCAATATAATCAGAAGATGTTTTGATAAGATGTTTTTCATCGTAAAGAAGTGCCATTTCCAAGATGTCGCACGCATTTGTCGCTGTTAAAATTGAAGACAGGAAATCAGCACAGTACTTCACCAAACTGGAAACTTGGTATTTGTGGGCAATTTCGAAAACAAAAGGCGTTGACTCTTCTGTTAGGGTTGCTTCGTCGCTGTATATATAACTGTTATAAGGTAAAAAAAACATGAAATAAAACAAATGATCTAACAATTTTTAACAAGCAGGGCATGCACGATACGATATGCATTGGGATTCTTGCCCCCAGTACAATACATATGCAATGCACAGTTAAAATTAAAAATTAAAAGTATACACATTGTTTTGTTTCTGTGTTTGTTTGTATCATATTTTACGTCATTTTCAACACATGTGAGGTTATATATGACGGTCGATTTTTTTGGTGGAGGCAGACCACCCAGTTTTCCTGGGTAGAACCAGTATTGTACACCTCCCCAATCCGTAAGAATGTTAATTATATTAGGTTTTAAATGGGAAAATATGGTAGCAAATATTAATACTATTAAATGTTCAACACATACTCTAATTAGTATAAACACATCATTCGCTGAAAGTCAATCTGAAAACATAATTTAAAGATAAAAAAACATGTTAAGAGCAGCTCATGCGGATGTAGACGTTCGTCTGTATGGAACTGAAGCGACGCGTTTATTAGCTATTAAAGCCGTCCGTTCTGTTTTGTATAAAGCAAACAAAAATATTACACGGTATGCGGTAGCAGTGGGTGTGAAACCGAATTGGTTTAATTTGAATGTTAAAACTAATCTAGATGCTCTGAAAGAACTTTGGGTGTGTATTTAAAGCCAGTGAATGAGTTTCAGCTCATGGTTTACAAACAGTTCAGGCTTATAACACGTGTACGTACACATGATGTGTATCGATACATTGTTAGCATTGTCAACAATAACGTTTGTTCAACATAGTAAATTCGGGATACGGGCCTTTCAAAAATGTTTCAGAAAACATGTCAATGTATTTTATACGATTGAAAAAGATATAAACTGAAATTATACTGTGCATTCTTAATTTGTTTAATTATTAGTGCTAACTTATCAAAGTTCATTAACAGACCAATTTGTTGTTAAAATCAAAGGTATCAAACCGACTTTGCGGCCTAGAAATGATATCCGAGGCTGTATTATGTTTCTCTAAGGTAGAACGAAACGCCTATTGTTTCCTTATGAGTGTACACTACTCATTAAGTATGGCTATAGGATTACCAACACCAATTGCATATAAACTTCCGAGATATATTTCCTATAACAAAAAGTAATCACTCCTGTGTTGTGGGCATTTTTCTTGTCGTAAGTATAAGAAGTGTATTGATAGGTTTTACTGTATTATTAATGAAGATTTTCCATTTCGCATCTATACATACACTGTGTCAGCAACTATCAATGAAAACAGCGGTACCCTTGAACCTTTTTTGTAACTTTTTTACTTGTGTTGTGACCCCACCTTTTCTGGAAAATTGTTTTTCATTACGAAAATTACACTGCTGCATTATCCATACTTGAGTTGAAGTTGCAGCAAATCATTAATATGTGACATTTGAACATTGGTTTCAATGGGGAAAATAAATGTAATAGGTGGTTGCATACCTATAAGAGATACGCTCGCTCAGATACGTACCTAGAGACACTTTCCGATAACAATTTGTAAGATGAGCTCAGAAACCAGTTTTCCGAAGAGTTTTATATAGGTTTTGAGATTTTTAGTCCAAATTTGTCGTTAATAGCCATACTTTTGTTTCGATTTTGTTCGCCTGAAAAATGATGTGTTTGCGAAGTGTTTGCAACTAAACTATGTCTTTTTTTTTGTATGGACATGTAGCGTTGCATGTTTGCAAATGTTTTCATGATCTAAATCTGCATGTAAAAGGCTTGGTAGATATGAAACCACTAAATCTTTCCCCTACCCCTAAAATAGGTACTGTGAAAAAACCCGAAGATTTGTGCAAAAGGTAAAATATTATTCCTTAGCATTCAAGCGACTTGGTAGAGTTCAGCTAGTATCAAATTTGATTTTAGTGTGTTTTTTTTGGAATTATTGAGCTCGTATTCGCTACTAAAATCAATTATGAGGCCACCAATTTTACTGGATTTGCTTTAAAAAAATCAATTTTGGCATGAAATCGACATACTTGGCATATTCGTCGTCCTAATTTTACCTAAAATTAAATACGTATTTTATTACCGTTCATTGCCTGTTCTAAACATTTGACACATTTAATATGGTGTATTTACAAAAAATACGATTTGCTATTTCCCGGCAAAGAATAATTCGTTTTGCGTGAAGTAGGTAATTTTAAACACTTTATGAAAATGACAACCAAAATCCACATTTAAGAAACATCTGAACAAGTTTTCTTCTTTTATAGGTTTACCACCATGCACCAATTGCATGTAAGCATCCGAGGTGTAGACGAATGTAGTTCCTATAATAAAAATAAATCTCTCCTTTTTTGATGGAAATGAACATTATAAGCAGGCTGAAAAGTGCCCATTTCTATTCGATTTTGTTGTTGTATGTATAAGAAGCGTATTAATATGTTTTTCTGGATAACTGATGAAGATTTGCGAAATTTCGAATCTATGCATATACTTTGTGAGCAACTATTAATGACAACACCTGTATCCTTGACCTGTTTAGTAAACAAACAAGACTTGCTTACATGTCTTTTGAACTTTTCTGGTGATTTTTCAAGTGGAAAGTTGGTTTTCTAAATGAAATTGAAACTGCTGCATTATCCATTACTGGTTCAAAAATTAACTTTCATACCCCATACAACCCTTTCTCTAAGAAGCCAAAACGGGGTTGGCTGAGGTATGAAATTAAACCTTAATTTTGGCTTAAACAGTTTGCATATTGTAGAATTATTACATTTAATAAGCTTTCCCATCGCCTAATGAAATTAAGGCGGGACCACATAATTTTTGAAATTGAATTGGATTTTATAGTCGCACCAACAGCTAAGGTCATATGGCGACTTTTCAGCTTCCATTGGTGGAGGAAGACCCCAGGTGCCCCTCCGGGCAATTTTCGTGCACGGGCGGGCACCTGGGTAGAACCACCGACGTTCCGCAAGCTATCTGGATAGTTTCCTCACATAAAGATTCATAGGCCCCTGAGGGATCGAACCTACAGCGGTGAGGGCCAAGTGATTTCAAGTCAGAGACGTTAACCACTCGGCCACGGACGCACCGGACCACATAATGCATATCTGAGTTGAAGTTGCAGCAAATCATTAATATGTGACATTTTAACATTGGTCTCAATGGGGTAATAATTGGTGGTTCCATATATACAGCAGCTTTAACTCTAGTGAAAGTTACTGAAAATAGGTCATATTTAACATGAACATTTCATTTTAGATCGAAGAAAAATCCAACGGTTTAAAATATATTTGCACATTAACGAACACATCACACCAATTTCACTACTTACGAGAGAAACATTTTGAACGCATCTGCGTCAATGTCGACCAGATCAATCGCGTTGGTGGCATCAGCACATGGTCCGTAAAACATCGCCTCGAATACAGGACTTCTGGCGGCAAGTACTACTTTATGCGCAGCAATTCTGTCATCCGTGTTGTTTACATCATGATCTTTACAACGGAAAACCACGTCTGTCCCCAGTTTGGCTTTTAGTATTTCTGCCATACAAGTGTTTAGAGATTTCCCAAGTTGCCAGAAAATAGGGGGTCGTGAAGCCTCTCCTGCTGGCAGTGGCATATCTCTTTCCTTATCAGCTGGTGTTGACATAGCTCTGGGACGTTTTCTGAATATCTAAAAGTATTACAAGACACGTGAGTAATGCATCTAAAAATGGAGGTGTCTAGGACAAAAGAAGTCTATATATATATATATATACTCATAAAAAGTACCCCCTTTTTTCTGGTATTCCCATAGGCCAGGTTTTGAGGGCGTAGGACATTTTGAACAGTGCTTTAATTAATCAGTGTTTGATGTTATAAGCACACTTCACTGAGTATAGATGCAAATGACTTACTTAACACCTGGGTGACTAATTTTTCAAGTGTTATTGATAAGCATGTGCCGCTTAGAATACATAGGGTTACAAAGCTCCAACAACCTGATTGGCTTAATTCTGATATTTTAGATGCACTAAAGGAAAGAGATAAATGTAAAGCAAAAAATGATGCTCAAAATTACAGAATTTTAAGAAATAAAGTATGTAATTTGATTAAAGAATCTAAGAAGTCCTCTTATGATAGAAAAATTGAAGTAGGCAAATCAGATCCAAAGTCAATATGGAAAATATTTAAAGAGCACGGTGCCTCCACAAAAACTTCTCTAAAAGGAAGTTCTGTAAATCAGATCAATAAAAACAATGAAGAAATAACAGATAATTTTGAGATGGCAAATGAGTTTAATAATTTTTTTGTAAATATAGCTGCAAATTTAAAAGAACCTATTTCAAACTCAGACTTTACAAAAGTAAAGCAATTTGTAAATCGCACTGTTCCGGACAACATGTACTTTAACATTCCTTTCATAACAGAAGAACAAACTCGTAAAATGCTTCTCAGCCTAGATACATCCAAATCCACGGGACTTGACCAAATTGGTCCTAAATTACTAAAATTATCAGCCAATGTAATATCAAAAAGTATTACATATATTATTAATTGTAGTATAAGACAGGGAATTTTCCCAGATACGTGGAAAGCTGCTAAGGTTAATCCCTTATTCAAATCAGGTGCATCTGATAATGTAAACAACTACAGACCAATTTCTATTTTACCAACTCTTTCCAAGTTGATTGAAAAACATGTGCACAACTCATTTGTTGAGTTTTTAAATTATTATAAATTACTATGTAAATCTCAAAGTGGGTTTAGAAAAAGCCACAGCTGCGAAACGGCTTTAGTTCATATGATTGACAAGTGGTTAAAAGGATTAAATGAAGGTAAATTTGTTGGTGTAATAATGGTTGATTTTAGGAAAGCATTTGACTTAGTGGATCATAACATTCTTTTAAAAAAGATGCAGATCTATAAATGTAGTGACACTACAGTTAAGTGGTTTAAATCTTATCTAACAGATAGGAAACAAAATGTTTCCCTAAATGGGGTTCTCTCTGATAAACAGTTAATTACATGTGGTGTACCACAAGGCTCTATTTTAGGACCTCTCCTATTCTTATTATTCATAAATGACCTTCCTATATGTCTTGATGGTACTGTATCTAATACAGACATTTATGCGGATGATACCACTATCTACGATGTTAACACATCAAAAGCAGTAATTGAGCAAAATCTTCAAACTGCTTTAAATACCCTCAATGCTTGGTGCCTAAATAATGGTATGGTTTTAAACACAGAAAAAACTAAAGTGCTCTTAGTTACTACACCTCAAAAGCGTGCAAGACTTGTTAATAACAAATTATCATTAACATACAATAACATTGAACTGCAACTTACAACAGGTGATAAAATTCTGGGAATGCATATAGATGAACACTTGAAGTGGGATAATCACATTATGTATATTCGTAAGAAAATATCAACCAACATCTGGCTACTGTCAAGAATAAAATCATATATTCCTTTAAATTACCGGATAATATTTTATAAGGCATATGTTCAACCTCATCTAGATTACTGTAATATAATATGGGGAAATACAAAGAAAGCTAACATACAACTGTTATTACGTTTGCAGAGAAGAGCATGTCGTACTATTTTAGGCGACCAATATACCACACTAAATGAAGCACTAGTTATCATTAATTCCCTTAATATCGAGCAAAGGATATTTCTCCAAAAGGCAAAATTTATGTATAGAGTATCAAAACATGCAGACGGTCATATATTTGTGATATGTTTCATCTTACTGTTATCTCGCAGAGAAATCTACGATCTGCTTACGAATTAAATTATATAACGCCAAGACCAAACAAAGAACTATTTAAAGGGAGTATGTCATACGCTGGAACAATTGTGTGGAATAGCATTCCTTCATATATTAGAGAATGTACTTCTTTAAAAAGCTTTACATCTAACTGCGTTAAATGGCTGAAAACACAATCATAATGTAATTATTGTAAAAGTATTGTTATGTTTGGCAGTTTTAGATAATTATTGACATCTTGTGTACTGTGTGGTACTTTATTATGCACACCACCACCTCAAACCATGTATATAATTATGTATATATATTAAGAATGATGTGTGCATATAGTTGTAAATGTGTGTGCATGTGTGTGTATTTGCATGTATGTTAGCAATATTGTAAAGGAAATATCACTGTTTTGTTATATATGTTTTACATTGTACATGTATATGTATGACTTTGCAGAGGGCCCCAATGGAGATTAGTGTTGGCTAATTGGGTCACCCTCTATAAATAAAGATATTCATTCATTCATTCATTCAGTACTAAATATTCCTTTAAACAGTTTCAAATTTTGCCAAGAAAAAAACCTTTTTTTTTTGATACTATGGAAACCTTAAAGGGAGGTAATTGGATGATTATTGATAATCAACTGATGAACAAATTGAGGTAATGGTGGAAGATGTTATGTCTTTTTTATCAAAAAATGCATAGTTTAAGATAAAGGGGGACACATCTCTTGTGTACTATCTTTTCTCAAAAATCTTCTTTTTTGGACTATTGATGGTGGTCGATCTATTTTTTCTATATATTATCATTTATTATTTCCAGTTTTGCTGTCTATATAATAAAGCAAAGAAAAATAGGTACTTTTTTCTTTTTGCTCAGTTTATATTGCAGTAGAAATTCACTTCACAGATATACTTTGTTAACAGTGGATATTTTATAAGTTTGAAATGCGATACTCAACAGTCCTGGAAGATTGAGAACTGACAGTACGACATTTTCAACATTTTATGATTAACGAAAACACGTTACGTTCATGCATATGTAATTTATAACCCGAATTATCTGTATCACTGTTCCACGATTTTAACAAGCGTGGCGTTAGGGGATATTGTTCATGCCTCCGCTCGTCCGTCCGTCCGTCCGTCCGTTACTATATATCCTCCTAAATCACTGAGTTGAATTTAACCAAATTTAGTGTTTTACTTCCTCGCATGGTAACGGCAAACGAGAGCAGAATTTCGCTTGGTTCTACCGCAGAGAACTCCAGGAATATGGTAGGTGAGTCAATTATACTACGAATTCAATTACACTGTCATTTTTCCATATTTGTGCACATAACGCGGTACATATCACACGATTTTATTATTTCAAATTCGGGCGTCTGCACGTCTACTCAATGGGTGGTAGAGGGCTGGCGTGGCGCAGTCGGTAGCGCGGCGGATTTGTAACCGGAGGTCCCGGATTCAATTCTCCGTGATGCCACTGAGTTTCGTCGGTGTGTTCTTGGGCAAGACACTTTCCCTTAGGCTCGTCCGTCGGATGGGGACGTAAACCAGGCGGTCCCGTGTATCGGTCTATCCTCCGAGCACGTTAAAGAATCATAGGAATCTATTCGATAATAACAGTAGGGCACGGTTCCCGGATTCCTATTATCCTTCCCCTCTCTCTGGGGTGGCTCTAAATAATATATACTGTGTTGATGAGCCGTTAAACAACATTCAATTCAATGGGTGGTGGCGGTCGGGTGGGGCGCATTGCGTGTAATGTCGGGTTCTTTTTTTGTTTTTTAATTATGTATCAAATTAAACGTTAATATGGAATTTCATAGCATAATCTTTTATTTCTACGTGACCCGTGGTGCGCAGGGAAAGCAGCGTCAAACGATCAAGTATACATACAAAACATCAATTGCAGTGTCATTTTTTATTTTCTTTAATTAGGCATAAATGAAACATATAGGAAAACACAAAGCATATCAAACAATGTCATTATTTCAACCTCAGAGGTGTGCTTTGGTCGCAAGCAGGGGTTGGAGGTCATTTGAGTTATTACACCTAGATGCGATGGTGCGCTGTCAAGTTTAATATGTTTTGATGTTTTGCCGTTTTGATGGTTGTAAAGTAATCCATGGTATATTATGTAACATATTTATTAAGGTTCCGTTTCAGTGCACAGGATAGGTAAGTTTCAGATTTAAATTTTCATACAAGTTTAATATCGGAAATGCAAATATCATTTAGAGTCAAAAGGTTACGTTCTGAATCGATAACATAAGAATAAATAATGATCCAAATTTATAGATGCATTCTATACTACGTACGTAGATTTTCAGCAACGTTTATATTAACCAGCTGGAAAATAACGTGTTTGCTTTACTCAGCTCTTTAAAAATCATGATCATGCTAATGAAACATTGTATATATTAATAGACAAATACCAACAACAAAGCAAAAAAAGAGAAAAAAATTAGTTTATCGCACTTTAGATATTCACTGTGTGATCGTCAAAGTCCTTGGTTTCAAAACGAAAGTTGTTATGTTTAAATGGAAACGATATTTGCCGAAAATTCTCGAAACATGTATAAAGGTCATTTGAATTTTCGAAAATACAAAGATAGCGCGTATTGAATTTTATTTGAATAGACCATGTAGATCTATACGGTTTAAGGTTACTGCAAGTCATCATATCGAATATAATGCATACAATATCACAATTGTATTTAGCACGCATGGAAGGCTTGGTAAAGATATTAGTTACCAATATTTGAAAGGGTTTGTTTTCTGGCGTTACTCAATGTGTAACTTCTATATGGGTGCATTGTGGTTGGTGTCTTACGCTATTTCTCAACTGTTGAACACGTCATTATAAGGTGTCCTCGTGCTGTAAGTAAATGACAGACTTGTTTACATACAGTCTGGGTAGCAAGAGCGTTGTCACGAGCGGCATTGAACCAACAACCATAGCGGCGAGAGGAACGTGGTATTGAGTTCTGCTCAACCCCGGGCTAGAGGGCGTGAACGGTAGCAAGCACTGCCGTTCATGAAGTCTCAATCATACCGAGACTGCAATATTTGTTGTATTTATCGTGTTCGACGATATCCAAATTTCTCTTTTCATACTTGTTTGAACAGCGCTTTACACCAATCGTCCATGGGAATCCTTTATATAGGATACTAGTGTAATGCGAAACTAATTCATTCCCTTCATTGCTTATAAAGTTAAACATGGTTCGTAAAACATCGCCTCGAATACAGGACTTTTTGCGCAAGGACTACTTTACATCCTGATGGAAAACACCGTCTGTCCACATACAGTTTGAACTTTAGTATTTCTGCCATACAAGTGTTTAGAAATTTTCCAAGTTGCCAGTAAATAGGAGGGCGTGAAGCCTCTCCTACTGGTAGTGGCACGGTAACCGCTATTGAATTCACATTTTATGCAACGGATTTTGAGACGTAGGATTGAGAGAGAGAGCGAGTGGAAGGATACATAGGAATCCGGGAACCGTGCCCTACTCTTATTATCGAATAGATTCCTATGGTTCTTTAACGTGCTCGGAGGATAGACCGATACACGGGACCGCCCGGTTTACGTCCCCATCCGACGGACGAGGCTGAGAGATGTCATATTATACAATTATGGACTTTTCAGCTGTTATACATGATGTGATATGCACCAAAAAATCATTATTGACCGAGGCGATAGCCGAGGTCAATAATGATTTTTTGGTACATATCAACATCATGTATAACAGCTGAAAAGTCCATAACTGTTTTATTATATAACCCTCAATTTACAATTATATAAAACAGGTCAATATCAAAAAAACAATTATATAAAACAGGTCAATATCAAAAAAACAGGTCAATATCAAAAAAACAGGTCAATATCGCTAGATATTTTTTCTAAAAAATTACTTTTTAGCCAATGAAAACGCGTCTATTTATAGGTTATATAATAATTGGTTTTATACTTGATTGACGACGATTATCCGAGTGTTGTTAAGGAAAACTTGACTATCCATTTTTATGTTTATATTAGAAATTGTGTACTTATGGTAATTCCAACATTTAGATATTGATTACGTGTTATTATGGTGTTATTATGGTTTTCCAATAAATGACTTACAATACGTGATATGAAGATACAAAGAAAATATTAAAATAACAAATATCAGCAGAATTTCGACTTTCTCGTTCATTGGCTTTCCTACAGCAAAATAGTAGTAGTAAAATATACCTTATAACACATATGTAAGGGGATTTCGCGGACACATGTATGGAACGCCATGACTGTCTTGTGATGTTGCCGATTACTATATGCAGTACATTTCCCTTTATATGTGGTAGACCTTTCATGATATGCAGTGCATTTTTAATTATATGTGGTAAATAAATCTTTATATGTGGTAGAAAAGTAGTTATATGCAGTAGATTAATCATTAATGCGATAGATAAGTCATTGTATGTATAGTAGATAAACCATTATATGCAGTCCAGTTATCATTATATGTAGTGCATTTATTATTATATGCAGTAGTTTATCTAATATATGAGGTCCTTTGAACATTATATGAAGTGGTTTTGTATTTATATGCAGTGATTTTGTTGATTTTATATATGGTACATATTTTAATATACTTGGTGGATATGTCTTTATATTCGATGGTTTAAATTGCATTACAGTCGGTACGTACGGCTTTATACGTTGTGCATTTCTTATGATATGCAGTGCTTTTTCTACTATATGCGATATTTTTTTAATTATGATGATGAGATCAATCGGAACACTCGTTTTTATAAGATATTGCGATGTTATCGGAAATCTAACAGGGAGTGTGGTTTTAACGGCGCCGTCTAGTCTTACTTGCCACGCATCGTCTGTAGGTATTAATTATACCACTAATTATTTTCCCCATAGACACCAATATTAAAGTGTCACATATTAATGATTTGCTGCAAATTCAGCTCAAGTATGGATAATGCAGCAGTGTAATGTTTATATAATAAACTAATTTTCCACTTGAAAAATCACCACAAAAGGTGGGGTCACAAGACATGTAAGAACGTTCTTGTTTGTTTACTAAACAGGTCAAGGGTACAGCTGTTTTCATTGATTGACTGTTTTCATTGCTCACAAAGTGTAAGCATAGAGTCGAAATTTCGAAAATGTTCATCAGTGATCCAGTTAAACTTATTAATACGCTTCTTATACATACGTCATTACAAAATCGAATAAAGGAGGGATTACTTTTTATTATAAGAACTACATTCGACTATACCTCGGAGGCTTACATGTAATTAGTGGTGGTAAACCTGTAATGCCTTCTGCAAATCGAAAATATGCACGGGAAAAAATTGGTCAAGGGAACTAGACCAAACAAAACAGACCAATGCACATTATCAATAAGTTAACAAAATTTAATTAGGAAATGGACGATCCCCAAATCCTGATTTCAGGATTAATCCTGAATTTTATCAGCCCTATAACAAATTCTCGGTAGTGGGGTTCAATACCTGGTATTTTAAATGTAATGTGCCACCCTTCCTCTCTGTAATGTGTCACCATTCCTCTGTAATGTGTCACCCTTTCTCTCTGTAATGAGTCACCCTTCTCCTATGTAATGTGTCATCCTTTCTCTCTTTAATGTGTCACCCTTCCTCTGTATTTTTTCAACGTTCCCCTATGTAATGTGTCACCCTACCCCTGTTATGTGTCACTATTCTCCTATGTAATGTGTCACATTTTCTCTCTTTAATGTGTCACCCTTCCTTTGTAATGTGTCACCGTTCCCCTGTGTAATGTGTCACCCTTCCTCTGTTATGTTTCACCCTTCCCCTCTGTAATGTGTGACTGTCACCCTTTCTCTCTGCATTGTGTCACCCTTCCCCTCTGTAATGTGCCACCCTTTCTCCCTGCAATGTGTCACCCTTCCCATCTGTAATGTGTTACCCTTCCTCTGTATTGTGTCACCCGTCCCCTCTGTAATGTGTCACCCTTCCTCTGTTATGTGTCACACTTCCCCTCTGTAATGTGTGACTGTCAACCTTTCTCTCTGCAATGTGTCCCCCTCCCCCTCTGTAGTGTGCCACCTTTCCCCTGTAATGTGTCACCTTACCCCTCTGTAATGTATCACCCTTTCTATCTGTATTGTGTCACCCTTCCCCTCTGTAATATGTCACCCATCCCCTGTAATGTGTCACCCTTCCCCTTTGTAATGTGTTACCCTTACACTCTGTAATGTGTCACCCTTTCTCGCTGTAATGAGACACCCTTCCGCTCTGTAATGTGTCACCCTTCCTCTGTAATGTGTCACCCTTTCCCTCTGTATTGTGTCACCCTTCCCCTCTTTAATGTGTCACCCTTCCACTCTGTGTGTCACCCTTCCTCTGTTATGTGTCCCCCTTCCTCTGTAAAGTGTCACCCTTCTCCTCTTTATTGTGTCATCCTTCCCCTCTGTAATGTGTTACCCTTCCGTTCTGTACTTGCTAAAGATGAAGTTTATGTATAAGGGGCCATAACTCTTTCGAAAATCTTTCAAGCGAAACATGGCGATAATATATGCAACTAGGCATGGTACTGATCATCCCTGCCAAATTTTGTTGAAATCCAGCCCGAGGTTCAGGAGAACTAGTCTAAACAAAGTTAGTGTATAACACCTTTAATCCAGGGTCATAACTCTGCCAAAATTCATTCAACTGGAACACAACAATGAAATGCGGAACTCAGATTGGTACTAATCATCCCTGCCAAGATTCGTTGAAATCCAGCAGGGAATAAGGAGAGAATTAGTTGGGACAAAGTTTGTGCATTAAAACTTTAAAAGGGCCAAAAATCATTCATCCAGAACACGGCAATGACAGGTGCAACTAGACTTGGTACTGATCATCCCCGCTAAGATTTGTTGAAATCCAACAAGGAGTTCATAAGAGACTACTCTGAACAAAGTGTGTGTATTAAAACATTTAAAGCGCCAAAACTCTGCCAAAAATCATTCAACCGGACTATGGCGATGATATGCACAACTAGGCTTGATACTTATCGTCCTTGTCAAGTTTCGTTGAAATCCGACTAGAGGTTCAGGAGAACTAGCCCTGAAAACGTTTTTGTATCAAAAAACTTTAAAGGGCCATGACTACGCCAAAAATAGGTAGACCGGAACACGACGATGATGTATGCACAACAAGGCTTGGTGCTGATCATCTCTGCAAAGTTTCGTTGAAATCCGGCGAAGGGTTCAGGAGAACTAGTCCAGACAAAGTGTGCGTATTAAAATCTTTAAAGGGTCATAACTCTGTCAAAATCATTGAACTGGAACACGGCGATGATATGCACAACTAGGCTTGGTGCAGATCATCTCTGCAAAGTTTCGTTGAAATCCGGCGAAGGGTTCAGGAGAACTAGTCCAGACAAAGTTTGCGTATTAAAATCTTTAAAGGGTCATAACTCTGTCAAAATCATTCAACTGGAACACGGCGATGATATGCACAACTAGACATGGAACTGATCATCCCTAAAACGTTTCGCTGAAATCCGGCCTAATGAACGCTCTTTCGTCTTACTGAAGCCAAAATATAGCATATTCAAAAAATCAAGGGCCATAACTCCGGTGTAAATGGTCCAATCTGGCTGGTTTTCGACCTTGTCCGAGCTTTCATTGATATTAACAATCTGGTAGCATTGTTAACGATCTGATGACAAATGAAGGCCCTTACGTCTTAAGGAGGCAACATATAGCATTTCTAACTAAATCAAGGGCCATAACTCCGCTGTTTCTGGTCCGATCTGGCTGGCTTACAAACGCGTCTGACATTTTAGTGATAGTAACAATCTGGTAAAGATTGGTAAAGATCGGATGAAAAATGAAGGCCCTATCGTCTTAACGAGGCAAAATATTTCATATTTCAGAAAATCAAGGGTCATAACTCCGGTGTAAATGGTTTGATCTGGCTGGTTTTTGAACTTTTTTGAGCTTTCATTGATATTAACAATCTGATAAAGTTTAATAAAGATCGGATGAAAACTTAAGGCCCTATCGTCTTAACAAGGCAAAATATAGCATTCTTAACTAAATCAAGGACCATATCTCCGCTGATATTGGTTCGATTTGGCTGGATTTGATCTTGTTTGAGCCTTTATTGATATTAACAATCTGATAAAGTTTAATAAAGATCCGAAAAGATGAAAAATGAAGACTCTTTCGACTTAACGAGGTAAAAGTTAACGGACGGACGACAGACGATGGACGACGACGGACGACGGACAACTCTTAAACATCTTAAAATCGAGTGTTCCGATTGATCTCATCATCATAATGTAAAAACCACCTCAAATAATGGAAAAAGCACTGCATATCATAAGAAATGCACCACGTATAAAGCCGATTGTACCGAATATAAAGCAATTAAAACCACCGAATATAAAGACGTATTCACCACGTATATTAAAATATGTACCACGTATAAAGTCAACAGAAGCACTGCATATAAATACAAACCTACTTCATGTAATGTTCAAAGGACCTCATATATTAGATAAACTACTGCATATAATAATAAATGCACTACATATAATGATAACTGGACTGCATATAATGGTTTATCTACTATACATACAATGACTTATCTATCGCATATAATGATTAATCTACTGCATATAACTACTTTTCTACCACATATACAGATTTATTTACCACATATAATTAAAAATGCACTGCATATCATGAAAGGTCTACCACATATAAAGGGAAATGCACTGAATATATTAATCGGCAACATCACAAGACAGTCATGGCGTTTCATACACACTCATACGTTTTACTTATATTGATATGTCTCGAATTATAGTTATTATTTTACGAAGCAGACCTTCCCCTCATAGATAATCTTGGTTAATAGTGGAAGTTTGACAAGGTTTTAAATGCTAATTTTAACATTCCTTGAAAGATTGAGAAGTGACCTGTTAAACTATACTCAGTTGCAAAAGAAAGTGGACACTGAGCTTTGTTTAGATTTAATTGTATAAAGTTTTTTTAGAATTAAATTGACAAATTTCAAAATGAATATGCCATGTTTGGTACCAATTTTTTTATCATTCCATTGTCAATATCATGTTGTTATTTGTTTTTCAATCGGTCGCATCATTAAGAGACTGTCGCTTGATAAAGAGGATAGGGTGTAAAGTAAAATTTTCAAAGTGTCCAGTTTCTTTTGCAACTGAGCATAGTATGTTTTACGAATAAATGTTACGTGTATGAATATGCAACTGATATTATATTTATTCTTACGGTTTACAAAAAACGTTAGGGATATCGTATCGTTGTCCGTCCGTCTGTACGTTCGTTGCCATAGCTCTTCCTAAATCACAGAAACAAATCCCCACATGATAATGGAGAGCAAGAAAAACATAGTGTTGGCTCCGCAACCTATGATCCTGAGGTGGGGTAGGGGCGGTTGGGGGTACACTAAAATGTAAATTACACGGTGATTGGGGTGGAAGCGGTTGGGATGGGTGGGGTACACTAAAATTTCAATTGCACGGTGATTGTTCTACAATTTTGCAAACCATTTGGTATATATACTCGTATGCATATGAGTGAAAGATAAACAACATATGAAACGATTACATTATTTAAAATTGGATGTCTGCCCAGGTTTTGAGTGAGTTGGAGAGGGGCCAGGTGAAGGGTTATTTGTGGTCAGTTTTCTTAATTATGTCTCAATTGAATCGTTATGATGATGCAATTTCACTGTAAACATTTACTCCTACGCCACTCGTTTGGCCCGAGGGAAGAGTCAAAAGATTAAATACACAAAACGTTTAAGTGTTTTGCCATGTTTATATTATTTCAACCACACATGTGTGCCTAGGTGGCAAGCGATTGTGGAGGTCATTTAGGTCAATTATGTTATTTGTTTCGTCCAAATTAGATGCTATGATGATGATATTTCACAGTATAAACGTGTATGTTCCAGGGTTACCCGTAAAGCTGTGGGTGGGTTAAATGTTCAAATACACACATACCCTAAATATAACTTATTCATTTACAGTGCAATACATACATAATAACAAACATAGTTTATATTGGAATCTGAGTATTAAAGAATAATCACCACGAACTGTGCTGACTCTCGATTTGGATACAGGGGCAAGGGGTGATATATGTGTGAAGACAGCGTGGAGATCTGCGATAGCGCGTCGTCGAAGTGGCTCTTGTTTATAAGGTTTTGATGGGTTAAGTAATTCATGGGTGACTTAATTTTGCATCAAAATAACTTGAATTTTCAATAATACATTGTAGTACACAGTATAGGTAATTTTCAAATTCGAATTTCAATAAAAGTTTAATGAAAACAATTACAATAAGAAATTGATTTGAATGCAACGATCTATCAGGGGCGTAGCCAAAGCCTTTTGGAGAATACGCCCTGTGGGAGGGTGCGGAATGGGGTGTCCCCGTCTTGCTGGTGGTGGTCCGGAGGGCCTCTCCCGTGAACATTTTGAAATTTGAGTGTAATTTCTGAGACTTGTGGCTTCATTTGAGCGAGATTTTGGAGGTTTTCGCCTCCATTCATTCAGTGTGTTTTTAAAAATAGTGCCTCACCCCCAACCCACCTTCAATTTTTATTGCTGATTTTCAAAAATAAGTACTTTTATTTTTTCACATTCGATTTTCTAGAGTATGCCCGGGCTTACAGGAGTATGTCTGGCTACGCCCCTGTCTATTCAAGTCAAACATCTACGTATTGAATCGGTAACATTGGCTTAAGATATAAATAGCAATCTATATGTATAAATGCATTCGAAATTACGAATATTGCCAGGTTTATAACCAGCTCCGATATAAAGTGTTTGCCTCTACTCGCCTCTTTGAAAATAATGCTAGGTGAGCATTGTTATGAAACAGTAAACAGTAGATAGAGATAAAAACAAATCATCAACTTACCAATTTAAAATATATACAAAAACACACAAACTATTTTATCCCACTTACGATATCACACGGTGTAATCGCCTAATAGTGTAATGTCCTGTCAAATCGCTAATTTCCGTAATTGGTAAAATCTGGATTTCCGAGAGCCGGAATCCCACGAGGTAGTTCCGATTTTGATTTTGTGTGAATGATAGCGATATTTACCGAAAATACACGAAGCATGTTAATAGGTCATTTGAATTTTCGAAAATATAAATATAGCGCGTCTTAATTGCTTACTACAACTGATCATACCATAATAAAGTATCGGATAGGATGCATACAATAACGCTATTGGAGTTTGCTCGCATATATGGAAGAAGGATGCGGCCATTTCGACCTTTCGACATTTTGTTGCTTGTAATTTTTTCTTTAAGGAAAAACCCTGAATTCGGGAAGTCGAAAGGTCGAAATGGCCGCATCCGTCTTCCATACGCATAGACTAATACTTCGCTAGATGTGAAAGGTTACTTGGCATGTATTTATGGATGGTTCTTTCTACCATTTCCTCTTTTTGTTATTTCGCCGCGAGAACACGACAGAACAAAAATACGACATAACGAAAAGACGAAAGAATAACAGAAGGAAAGGACGACATTTCAAGGGCGAATATACAAACAATAGGCCCAAGAGGGCCTGTGGACGTTCTACTGGCTAATATGGCTCTTATAACATCAATGAAGCGAGTGACTATCGTCTTAAAGAGGCAAAATATAGCATTTTTAACTAAATCAAGAGCCGTAACTCCGAAAAAATAATAACAGAAAAAAAGAAAAATCTGGTAAAGTTTGGTAAAGATTAGATGAAAAATGAAGGCCCTATCGTCTTAACGAAGCAAAATATAGCATTTTAACAAAATCAAGGGCCATAACTCCGCTGTTACTGGTCCGATCTGGGTTTTTTCGAACTTATCCGAGCTTTTATTGACATTAACAATCTGGTAAAGTTTGGGAAAGATCGGATGAAAACTGAAGGCCCTATCGTCTTAACGAGGCAAAATATAGCATTTTTAACTAATCAAGGCCATAACTCCGCTATTACTTATCCGATCTGGCTGGTTTTCGAACTTTTCCGAGCTATCATTAACATTAATAATTTTTCAAAGTTTGGTAAAGATCGGATACAAAATAAATGCCCTATCGTCTTAACGAAGCAAAATATAGCACTTTTGACTAAATCAAGGGCGATACCTCCGCTGTTACTGGTCCGATTTGCCTGGTTTTCGAACTTGTCCGAGCTGTCATGGACATTAACAACCTGGTGAAGTTTGGTAAAGATCAGATCATAAATGAAGGCTCTATCGTCTTAACTATTCAAAAGATAACGACGGACGACGGACGACGGATGGACGACGGATGGACGACGGACAACTCGGCATCCCATAAGCTCTGCTGGCCTTCCGACAGTAGAGCTAAAAAACGCCACTCGAAAAGATGCTCATGTTAACTGGAAAGCAAAAAGAAGAATATAGAGAAAGACGACAAAACGAAAAGATCGAAAAGATGAAAAGACGACAAATGCAGCATGAAAAGACGACATAACCAAAAGAGGAAAGAACGACTGATGACAGAAGGCTACACGAAGTAACGAAAAGACAACAGTACGAAATGGCGTATTTTCCTCGCTGAAGTGTCGTCTTTTCGCATGGCCTTTTTCGTATTTTCGCATTTGAAATGTCGTCTTTCGTTCTTTCGTTCTTTCCTCTGTTCGTTTTGTTATCTTTACGTTCTGTCATATTTTCACGGCGATATAATGAAAATACGTAAATACTAAAAATGGCAGCAATCAGCTGCCATAAGACATAGACTAGGTATAAATCAGTACAAAAATGCTTTTTCAAGTACAATTTGCACGAATAGTGTGTGTGATTCTCCGGATGTTAAAGTCGCTCTCCGGATCTCTGGATTTTCCATCAAAACAAAATGTTCATGATTATATGTTCACAGTTTATCATTGGCCCTGTTACGCTCCCTAGTTAGTGGAGTGTTTACACTGTCTAATCGATCGGGGTCGTCCGTGTAATGCACTGCCTGAATATAAAATTAACACCTGAGGACGTAATTAATTCCTTCAGTGACATAATGACATGTGCAATAGCAGCAATATATCTCTTGCGTCTTTAACTTGCCAAGCTAATTGGAATAGTAAGTGTGAGGAACTAGCAACTCCTTGTGTGAGGTATCACTATAACAACTGCTGCCGTTGATGATTATAATTAACAGTAAGAATTATGAAGACTGTATTTGTATTTAGCACGCGTCTGTGTAATATGGCAAGTGCACTTCCATGAAAAAACAGTTGTGGTAGAAATTAAACCAAGTCTTTCTAATCGAATAATAAATCAACTATTGTTGTGTGTGTTGAAGTATGGTAATCTATTATGTTCTATAACTATCACGCAATGCATCAACTTGTATTATTACATTTCTATGCGTGAAAGATCGGGATTTCTCAGTGCAAGAATATTGATAATTGCTAAATATTGTTGCTAACTCAGAACACAATAATAAATAACGTTGCGACGTTGAGGCGTGACGTCAACAAAATGTTGCTGACGTCGACGTCTTCCGCCGATAACGTTCAATAAAGCGAATATTTGTTTGAAAAACGTAATTTAAAATGTAATAAATAGATTATTTAACTGCTGGGATCGATTATTGGTCAATCCTTCACTTGATGGTAGACGTGCTTTGTTTTTTCACTCACTCGCGTGCGCTCGTTCGTGAAAAGAACCACACGTTTACCATTTGTGAAGGATTTCCCGATAATCGATCCCAGCAGTAAAATAATCTCTATTAATTGCATTAATAATTTTAAATTTGCGCTTTAAAAAAAATAAGTGTGTAAATTAAGTTGCATGCTCTAAATTACCATTTAAAATGTTCTTCGCGCGCTTTAAATCTAAAATTTAAAAAATCTCAGGATTTTGTGTTAAAACATTTTGGCAAGCCTGTCCTAAGTTTTATAGTCTCCCTGCATAAGAACCACGTAAAACACTAACATTGCGCGTAGCATCTGTAACTAATAACTGACTTTTGAATACACCCGAAAGGTTTTATGTTCCAAAGAACACTTGTGTCACATGTTGTCTTGAAAATTAAAATAATTCAGAGATTTCCTGCAAATACATATTTTCAAACAACAAAATATTAAATTAATGCTTGACCATTGTATACAGTTTAATGCTTTTTAGGTTTCGTCCCTTGTCACTGTGTATCGTATAAGGGGTATACATATGTAATTATTAAACAACTGGGCCCTGTTTTATTAAACATCTTACGATAAGCCTCAAATTTTAAAATTGTTTACTTTGTTTCACATAAGAATTCAATTCCTTATCAGTTTAATGCTTGCTTTAAAAAACAAAAGCATATGTGTGTAAATCAAAATACATGGAGGTGGTCTAGTGGTAGACTATTTTCGATTTGTTACAAAATATCATCATACAAATACAAAAAGATCAAGGACTTATAATATCACAATTTGAACAAGCTTATCTTGGGTAGAGTATCTTCTAATAATTCAAAACAAAATCAAAATTAACAGAGAGTCCAACAATTTGTTACATAAAACAATATGCGGTTAATTAGTATGTACTTCAATTTTGAAAGGTATATCGAGACCTTTAAATGGTCGAAAAGTTGTTTAATGGAGACGAGATTTCGAAGCCATCAAACAACATTTAGGACCATTAAACGCTCGACGTACTGCCTCAAAATGAAAAAATACAGACTCTAGAAACCTATTAGAACGCACTTTTATGGAAAGCTTCGACTGCCTTCGTTATTATGTGCATTTTCTAAGTTGTGATGTGAATTTCGTAAGTTGTTATGTGCATTTCGTAATTTGTTATGTGCATTTTTTCAGTTGTCTTGTGCACTTTCTTTTGCAGCTGTCTTGTGCATTTTCTCAATTGTTATGTGCATTTTCAAAGTTATGCATTTCGTAAGTTGTTATGTAAGCTGTCTTGTGCAAACTATAAATCGTTGTGTGAGCTAAACAGGTTGTCGTAAAGTTGACGTTTAATCGGAATAAATTTCGAAGGCTACAACGGCAGAAATTGCGGCCCTAGGAGCAGAAGCTATGCGCTTCCTACTTTCAAATATTGGGCTAGATACATTATACAATAAATTCTTAGAACAGAAAACTGATTTCAAAATGCGATTGTCTGACGTGGAATAAATCTTGGTCTGACAACAAAAGGAGATCGGGTCACAGGTGACAGTATCAATGTTAAAACTAAACAAACAAAAATAACGTGTTATTTGTTTGTGTTTGTGTGTAGTTCTAAGGTTTATAGCCCCTCTACCTTTTAACCACTAGGACGTCCTAAAGGTATAGGTTCAATAGAGTCTGGACTTCACGAGTTATTTGTTGAAAACAAACATATTTTAGGTACTCTGGGACATTTTTTCAGAAAACTTGAAATATGTGTGTTTTCAACAAATAACACGTTACTATTTTTTAAAATATATTTTCAATTTATTATTATTATTATTTGTTAGTTCCCACACTGATGGAAGGTACAGGGGTAGTCTTCTCCCTTCCCCACTTCTCCCTTATCCTTCCCCATATCTCCCTTCTCCGTCCCCTTTCTTCTCCCCCAGAGTACTGATTAACAAGGGACGTAATCGATAAAAATATCGATCGCGGAGACAGAATGTGTACGGCAGACAAGATAGTGGTCGATAATAGTTGAAAATTCTTTATGTTAAAATCATTTAATGTTCAATTAAGGATTTTGATAGGATATAGACAGATTTATTTATCCAAAACGACTCTCAAACTATGATAATTCTTCATCATTTGTTTTTTACAAACTTGTTTTTTTAAAAACCATCCGCCCCTTTCTCTTCCGACCCCGTCCCCTTGTCTTTTAACCCCCACCACTTTGTCTCCCGGCCCCGCCCCTTTTTCCCGTACCCACGATCCCCTGTACCCCACCTGATAAGGCCACCTGTGACCCGATCTATTGTTTTTAGACCAAGATTTATTAACTCCAAGTCAGACAATCCCTTACACATTTTAAAATCAATTTTCTGTTCTAAGAATTTACTGTATAATGTACCTAGCCCAATTGTCTTTTAAGTAGGCAGAGCATAGCGTCCGATCCTACAGCCGCCATTTCTACCGGTATTTCCTTCAACATTTATTCCGATAAAAAGTCTCCTTAACGACGACTTAAAGTTTGCACAAGACAACTTACAAAATGCACATGACAATTTTGAAAATGCACATAACAACTGAGAAGATTCACAACACAACTGCAAAAATGCACAAAACAACTTAGAAAATGAACATAACGACTTACGAAATGCACATAACTTACAAAATGCACATAACAACTTACGAAATTCACATCACAACTTAGAAAATGCACAAGACGACTTACAAAGCGTACTGCACAAAATGCAGAAGTCAGCCGAGGCTTTCCATACATTTTGACCAGGAAACGCATATAAAGCCGTTCAAACATTCCAGATCAACGGTCGAACACCATTCCGTCTTGATGTCTGTGATATCAGTTTGTTTACACGTTACTATGAAGTCATTCAATTAAATGTAACGCTATATCTGTCATACAATCTTAATGAGCATTTTATCTGAACTTCATTCAATTTGCGACTGTGTGTGCATATGTATATCAGTAACTCAGCCAATCAGAATGCATGCCTTTCCTGAAGTGTGTTAGCATTGTGTTTATTTTTCGACAAACGTCCCATTTCAAATATGATATCTGGCAGTAGTATTGATGATTTAAATGGGTGTATTATTTTTACGTGGACCAAACTAAAAGTACAAAGTCGAACGGGAAATGTAGCATTCAAGGACCACAGGCAGTCAACCACAAATACTCACAGAAACAAACAACTACAAGATGAATACAAAGCAAGATATGACAGCACAAACATACAAAGGGTTGATAATTGATACAATGATAAGAGTTACCGCCTTGGAACGCTGAGGTTTAAAGTAGAATAAATTGCATGTAAGTCTGAAAAGAATGCGCTAAATTGTGGCCACAAACTCTTGAATTTTATTAACGTTTTTAATGCATATTTATCATATCTAAACATACACATAGTTATATATGTTGCTAAAACGTTGTAGCAATTCCTCATATTTTACAATACTGTATTTCTCAAAGAGAATTCGGTGTGTTCTTCATTTAAATCAAAGTAGATATAAGCAGATATAAAAGTCGAACAGGAGATGTAACATTCAAGGAACGCAATCAACCTGAAACACGCACAGAAACAAACAACAGTTACAAATATGAATAAACGGCAAGTTATATCAATTCAAAAAGGGATTAAACCAGGTTCTAGGGAACACCAAACCTCACTCTTACTCTCTTGTTATCCCAATAAAACGATACAATGTAAATAAAGAAATCCCCGTCATGATATATCCTCTAACAAAATAGGCAGCATTAATAGGCAATCTAAGAATAACACAATATCTTTTAATTCTTGTCATTTGATTTGTTTTATCTGTTAAACATACACTCTTCAATTCCTATGGGTTCCTTTTAACACTATATTTCGACTGATTATTGTCTCTTTCAGGCTCATACTTTGAAGAGAAGAAAAGGGCTAAATAGGTTTCTTCAGTATCTTGATCATCTCATCAAGGGTGACTAGGTGTAACACCAAATGTTCAAGGACAATACAATTATCTACCTATCCTTTCTTTGCCTCCACTTCCCGCTTTAACGCCACGTTTATACTCAACACAATTTGGTATCTTCTTCATTTTAATCAGTCTGTTTATTCGTCTCATTTGAGTTCTTTTTATCTCTACAACATATACCCTTCGATAAGCGTCTTTAAAACTTTATCTCGACTTATTTCCTTTTTTTCAGGGTTTATACTGGCAAAAGGATAAAAACGGCTAAACCATATTTCTTTGTATCTTTTTACCTCTTAATAAGTGTGACTCAGTGTAATAATGGATTTCAAAGGACCACTGAACTATCCACCTATATATCCACTTGTTTCTTCCCCTCAAATTCCCATTTCAACGCCACGTTTTTCCTGCATACCGGATAAGGTTATCAGGGTTTTACATGAGTGATGGAAAGCCTGATCTTACAAATGGGGGAAGATAAAAGTGCGCTGATTTCAACAATGACAGTTGCATGATGTCGTCGTGTAAATAAACAGGCAGAACGTTAATCGTTGGAGACGCCAATGCGCAGAATGTAAACGATATGCAAAAAAATAATCAACCAAGGGTATCCGGTTTAGGTAGGGAAAGTGCACCCCTCGGTACAACTGTTTTAATCGGAACCTCGGCAGAGTCTCGGTTCCGATAAAAAACAATTATACCTCGTGTTGGAATTCCCGATCTTCCGGATACACTTGAAAGATTCTAATAATCTTTAACGTCACGTTTCACTAAATCATCTCTTACTTCGCCTTCTCTTCTGGCTTCAACGCCACTTTTATCTTGAACACTACACTCCACTATATCATCATTGTCTACAGCTGCTTCGTGATTGTCTCGTTCTGAGAAGTTCGTGAAAGTAATACTGTGTATAGCCATGTGAGTGTTCGGTAAATAATGGAATTGGACATGCTTTGATTCTGTGGGCAATTTCAATTCTCCTTTCGTTTTTAAGATTTTGAATTTCAGATTGACGTATTTGGACACATATTTTTTTGAATGAAATGTCATGAGATATGGTTCTTTTGATTTGTTCAACTGAATAGGGTTTTTTAAAACGATGACGCGTGAACCTTTGTTTAAAGGAGCCCAACAAGAAAAAGAGCCAACATTTTGAATATCGAGTGTTCCCTTTAAAGCACCGCCAACTTCAAACATCACATATTCTGTTTTTTTCTTTTGATATTGGACTGTGACTTGCGACCAACCCGATCTCGTTTGTTCGTAGCAAGAAGAATGATCGATAAGTTCATACATGTTGATGGTAGCTAAGTCGATTCTTTGAAGGACTATATCATCGGTAATGTTGAGCTTAAGCGAGCTTTCAACTGTATCAGTATAGTCTTCATATCCTGTATTTGCAATGGATGTAGCGTCTAGTAAAGCCGTACATACGTTTTTGCGACGTTCTAACGTCGAATTTGTACTGACTAAATCAGGGATTCGATCTTGTATATAGCCGATCATATCTTCGTATTCATCTAGAGAAAATAATCCTTTTTTTCGGCAGCATCCGGAAAACTCGGTCACACTCATGGTAGGAATCCGGAGATGGTAAAAGGCTTTGCCAAGAGTTGATCGGATATTCCGACCATTAACAGGCGTATTATTTCTATTGCATTTCTTTGTAGACCACCTTACCGCCGTTTGAAAGATGACCGTTTCGTCCGCAAAAAATGTATTCCCTTTTAGAATATAAGCAAGACAATTCGCAGACATTTCCAGGAATCCATCTGACTCTAAGACTTCGTCTGCGTTGTCATCAATACAATCAGAAGATGTTTTGATAAGATGTTTTTCGTCGTAAAGAAGTGCCATTTCCAAGATGTCGCACGCGTTTGTCGCTGTTAAAATTGAAGACAGGAAATCAGCACAGTACTTCACACAACTGGGTACTTGGTATTTGTGGGCAATCGCCAAAACAAAGGGCGTTGACTCTTTTGTGACGGCTGTTTCGTCGCTGTATATATATCTGTTATAAGGTAAAAAAATCATTAATATGTTGGCATGCAATTCTCGCCCCTAGTACAATACGTATTCGATGCACTGTTAAAATGTCCATAATATATAATCTACATTATGCAAATTATTCCAAAATATTAGCTTTTAAATGGGAAGATTTGGTAGCAAATATCAATACTATTAAACGCTCAACACATACTCTAATTAGCATAAACACACCATTCACTGGGACAAGCTGAAAACATAATTTAGAGATAAAAAAACATGTTAAGAGCAGCTCATGCGGATGTAGGCTTTCGTCTGTATGGATCTGAAGCGACGCGTCTAGTAACTGTTTAAGCCTTCCGTTATGTTTTGTATAAAGCAAACAAAAAAAAACGGTATGCGGTAACAGTGAGTGTGGAAACGAATTAGGTTAATTTGCAAGTTAAACTGCTATAGAAGCTCTTATAGAACTTTGGGTGTGTACTTAAAGCCAGTGAAGGAGTTTCAGCGCTTGGTTTACAAACAAATACAGGCGTGTAAAAATGAGATATAGGGTACTATAGAAACCACAGCGTCCGAACGCAATGACATCGTATGTCCGCACTGTACTGCAATGATAATACAATCAAAGAGACACAAAACAACAGAAAGAGTGGTGAAGACAGGGTTACCGACTTGGAACGGTCAGTAGGCAATAAGGCCTACTGGTTAGCTTGAATCGATTTTATATGCGCACAATCCTCGCTATTATCCTGTCTTCAGCGCCCAAATAGACAAGACAGTGTAAACAAAACTACATCCCATCAAAAGGAATTCTCTAACAATGAACTTGTCCTTACTCTCATGTGTATCGATACATTGTTAAAATTGCGAACATTATCGTTTGTTCAATATAGTATGCTCGGGATACGGGCCTTTCAAAAATGTTTTAGAAAATATGTCAGTGCATTTTATACAATTGAAAAGTATATAATCTGAAATTATATTCTTAATTTGTTTAATTATTAATGAGAACTCATCAAAGTTTATTAACAATTATGTTGTTAAAATCAAAGGTATCAAGCCGACTTTGTGGCCTAGAAATGATGTCCTGTGATATGTTTCTCTTCTTTTATATGAGCTTGTTGTCATGTTACGGTAGAACGAGACGCCTTTGTTTCCTTACACTACTCCATAAAGTATGGCTATAGGGTAACCAATACCATTTGCATATATGAACCTCAGAGGTATATTACCTATAACTTAAAGTAATCACTCCTGTTTTGTGGGCATTATAACTAGTCGATTTTTTTGTCGTCTGTATAAGAAGTGTTGATAGGTTTTACTGTATTATTAATGAAGATTTTTTTATTTTGAATCTATACATACACTTTGTGAGCAACTATCAATGAAAACAGCTGTACCCTTGGCCTGTTTAGAAAAACAAACAAGAACTTCCTTACATGTCTTGTGACCCCAAGTTTTCTGGTGATTTTTCAAGTGGAAAACTGTTTTTTTCTCTATGAAAATTAAACTGCTGCATTATCCATACTTTAGTTGAAGTTGCAGCAAATCATTAATATGTGACATTTTAATTGTTATTGATGGTTGCATACCTATAAAAGATACGTGACTCGCTCAGATACGTACCTAGGGACGCTTTTCCGATAACCATTTGTAAAATAAGCTCAGAAATATGTTTTACGTAGTGTTTTACTCCAATTTTGTTGTTAATAGTCGTAACTTTGTATTTTGATTTTATTTTCGCCTTTTAAATATTGTGTTTGTGAAGTGTTTGCAATTAAACTATGTCTTTTTTGTATGAACATATAGTATTGCATGTTTGCAGCATCTTTGCAGCATGTTTGCATGAATTAAATCTGCATGGAAACAGGTTTGGTAGGTATGAAAACACTAAATCTTTCCCCTACCCCCGACCCCACCCCAAAATAAATACTGTGAAAAAAATGAAGATTTGTGTAAAAGGTAAAATATTATTCCTTAGCATTTGAACTTGACTTGGTAGGGTACAGTTATTATCATTTTATTTTAGTTGTACTAATTTTAAAGGATTTGCTTAAACAAATCAATTTTGGCATCACAATCGAAATATTTGGCCTATTCATCGTCCTAATTGTACCTAAAATTTAATGTAAATTTTATTAACGTCCATCGACTGTTCTAAATATTTGGCCCATTTAATATGGTGTATTGACAAGAAATGCCATTTGGTATGGCAATTCAGTGCAAAAGTGAGAAAAAAAAACAACATATCTGCGACTTTTGATTATTTGAAATTGTTGTCCTTGGTTTTCATATGACTATTTCTTGGCAAATACTCATTCGATTTGCGTGAAGTAGATATTTTTAAGCACGTTATGAAAATGACAACAAAAATCGACATTTAAGAAACATCTGAACAAGTTTTCTTCTCTTATAGTTATACCACCATGCACCAATTGCATGTAAACATCCGAAGTGTAGACGAATGTAGTTCCTATAATAAAAAATATGTCTCTCCTTTTGTGATGGCACTGGGCATTATAAGTAGGGAAAAGTATCATTTTCTATTCGGTTTTGTTGTTGTATGTATAAGAAGCGCATTAATATGTTTTACTGGATAACTGATGAACATTTGCGAAATGTCGAATCTATGCATACATTTATGTGAACATTTATCAAAAATAACAGTTGAATCATTGACCTGTTTAGTAAACAAACAAGACTTGCTTCCATGTCTTGTGACCCCCACCTTTACTGGTGATTTTTCAAGTGAAAAATTAGTTTTCTAAATGAAAATTACACTGCTGCATTATCCATTACGTAGCCCAAGAACTAACTTTCATACCCCATCCAACCCTTTCTCCAAGAAGTGAAACGGGGTTGGCTGGGGTATGAAATTATACCTTAATTTCGGCTTAAAAAGTTTGCATATTGTAAAATTATGACATTTAAGGTAATTTTAAACATGTTATTGCATTTCTTTCAGTATTATTTTTAAACGTGTTTTATTGTCGAAATATCCGTTATAAAATCCGGCTAGTATAAGCTTTCCCATCACTTAATGGAATTAAGGCGGGACCACATAATGCATACTTGAGTTGAAGTGGCAGCAAATCATTAATATGTGACATTTTAACATTGGTGTCAATGGGGAATAATTGGTGGTTCCATACCTACATCAACTTTAACTCTAGTGAAAGTTACTGAAAATAGGTCATATTTAAAATGAAAAATTAATTTTAGATCGAACAAAATTCCAATGGTTTAAAATATATTTGCACAATAACGAACACATCACACCAATTTCACTACTTACGAGAGAAACAATTTGAACGCATCTGCGTTAATGTCGACCAGCTCAATCGCGTTGGTGGCATCAGCACATGGTCCGTAAAACATCGCCTCGAATACAGGACTTCTTGTGGCAAGGACTACTTTATGCGCAGCAATTCTATCATTCGTGACGTTTACATTCTGATCTTTACAACGGAAAACGACGTCTGTCCACAGTGTGGCATTTAGTAATTCTGCCATACACGTGTTCAGAGATTTCCCAAGTTGCCAGTAAATAGGAGGGCGTGTAGCCTCTCCTGCTGGCAATTGCTTACCTCCTTCCTTAACAGCCTGTGTTGACATAGCTCTGGTTTTATGAGTATCTGAAAGTATTACAAGACACGTGAGTAATGCATCTAAATGGAGGTGTCTAGGACAAAAGAAGTCTAAATCAATATTTATAGATATATTTACTGATAAAAGTACACCCTTTTTTGCTGGTATTCCCATTAGCCAATGTTGAGGAGGACAGTTTGAACAGAGTTTTAATTAAACAATGTTTGATGTTTTTAAGAACACTTCACTGAGTACTAAATATTCCTTTAATCAGTTTTCAAATTTTGCAAAGCAATACTCTTTTATGGATGCTATGGAAACCTTAAAGGTAGGTAATTTGATGATTTTTGATAAACAAAAGCTGCTACCTAAAAAATTGGTGTTGTATTTCTTGTTGTTGGTTTTTCGAAAGCAACTTATAGAGAATATTGTCATGGACAAATTGAGGTAATGTTTGTAGATTTTATATATTTTTACCAAAAAATGCATGGTTTAAGAAACAGGGGGATAAATCCCTTGTGTACAAACTTTTCAAAACAATTTCTTTTTTACTATTGACTACTAGTTTGACTACATTCACTTCACAAATAGTCTTTGTTAACATTGGATATTTTATAAGTTTTTAAATGCGGTATTCAACAGTCCTGGAAGATTGAGAACTGACAGTTTGACATTTTCAACATTTTATACTTAACGAAAACATGTTACGTTTATGTATGGAACGCCATGTCTTATGATGTTGCCGATTAATATATCAAGTCCATTTCCCTATATATGTGGTATATCTTTCATGATATGCTGTGCATTTTTAATTATATGTGGTAAATGAATATTTATATGTGGTAGAAAAGTATTTATATGCAGTAGACTAATCATTATATGCGTTAGATAGGTCATTGGATGCAATAGATAAACCATTATATGCGGTCCAGTTATCGTTATTTGTAGTGCATTTATTTCTATATGCAGTAGTTTATCTAATATATGAGGTCCTTTGAACATTAAATGAGGTACTTTTGTATTTATATGCAGTGCCCCTGTTGACTTTATATGTGGTACATATTCTAATATACTTGGTGGATACGTCTTTATATTCGGTTGTTTCAATTGCATTATATTCGGTACAAAGGGCTTTATACGTGGTGCAGTTCTTATGATATGCAGTGCATTTTCTATTATATGCGGTGGTTTTTTCATTATGATGATGAGATCAATCGGAACACTCGTTTTTAAAGATGTTACGATTTAGGCTGCTACACAGCGTTTCAATATAATCGACTGCACATATAACGCTGTTATTATCGATTATTTAGACCCACAGCGATTGGCCAGTGTATACACACGCTTTACGTAATTAAAGAATTTCCAGTTTTATAAATAGAACAAAAACTGTCTTACTTTTTTCAGTCCTAACCAAGACTGTATTCATTTTAATAATATAAAAAAAAACTGTTGAATCGATTAGGTCAAACATAGACACGTTGACTAGATCTGCGTTAGAATATGACATGATAAAACCCCAGTCCCTTGGAAAACTTGAAAAATACTCCAATTCATCCTGGAAAAAATCTCGAAAACACCCTCTGAACCCAGCTTCACCACCACCATCCCCTTCAACATATTTTCCTTCCACAGATATTGCGTGGAAAAGTTGAATTAGACCAACAACGTTGACACCTGGGTAGAGACTTCAGACAGAACTGGTATAATACCAACATTGGAGATTACCCTGAAAATGATCTCCTAGGGAGGGGATAGAACAATAAATCAATTTTCCTTCGGTGAGCCCGTTGATACCCTACCCCTACCCCGGCTACTACCTATCCTACTACTTTTTCCTTGATATGACATTTGTAACTGTGCATTACAATCAAAGTGGGCGGAGGGAGTAGGTGTAAGGGGGTTGGAGGTGGGGATGGAAGGTTTTGTTGTAAAATATTCCGAAAGTGGACTGTTTGTAATAATGTTCAGAATAACGTTTCGCAATCAACATTTTTAAATTCGTCCGAAGAACGATTTTGAGTTCTCTTTATTCCTCCTAAAGGTCTTCCCAAACTCGTGAGAGTGCACAATTTTATGCAGGGGTTTATATAAACAAACACTGATTTCATTTTAAAAAATAATCTAGGAGTGCTTGTCCCAATACCCGCTAGAAACTTGGCATCTGTGGTCCTCAGTTGATTGGGCCTACAACTTAAAATCGGCCAGCTACGCCACTGCTCAGTGGTGCATTTTGAGAGATTTCCCCAAAATGTTTAAATACCTATTCCGACGCTGAAATGTTGAACAATTTAAAAACGTTCTCTTATACCATCCCCACCCCACCTAGTTTTATTGCATGTATGACCTTTTTGTTTTTGTTGCAGACAATGTGTACGCAGTTTCATACTCATACAGATTAGCTACACACATGTTTTTTAAGCATTTCTTTTATTATACAATGTGGATGTTGACGAGTCTATCTGACTAGTACTGAGCTACTTGCAATTATACAAAGTTTTATGTTGTATATTCTCCTGGGCGGGTGCGTGGATGTTGGGAGGGTGCAGTGGGGCATAACCCGGGGATTAGACAGAAACGAATTTCTGTTAGGCGTGAATGGGCTATTCCAGATAATCTCCGTACTCACCATCCATGCCCCCGCTTTAAGAAATGTATTTTTAAGCCCAGAAAGCACCCCTAGTTTAAAACGACAACAGCAAAAAAAATAATATATATATATATATACACTAGAAAAGTAAAGCGTTTAAAACCTTCAGACCCTGCCACGGAGCCACCTGGAAAAATGTACAAAATACCACCCTAGATCCCCGGAAATCCATTTCTTACCTCCTCTCCATAAAACAGTCTAAAAAGCGTTCACCTCAAGAAAATGTACAGACTACCCCTAAGATTTAAAAAAAATACATCACCTGAAAATACGTGGCTTACCACCTCCTAATAAAACAATGTATGTGGAAACAGTGGAAAAATATCCAGCCACCATACCCCGTTTTATTTATTCGTTAACTCCCTCACTTCCCTCATGGAATTTGTGTAGCACCAACCACCACCCCACCCCCACACACATCCACCCAAACACACACCACCACCACATCCTCACTGCTGCCCTCGCAAGAAAAACAACACCTCCCTTACCACATTCTCACAAAACCAGGAAAATATCACTCCTTTGGGGGGCGGGGTGTGTGGATGTATTTTGTTCATAATCCCACCCCGGAAATCACCAACCCATTCTTTCCTTATAAGGACACCGGGTACAGAACTTGGTATGGTACGTACCAACATGGGGGACTATCCTTGGGAATAATAGTGATTGTGTATCTATCGCATACACTTCCTCAGTAATTGTAATATATGCATTTAGTATATACTTTCCAGTGAAATAGTGGATTAAATCCTATATTCACTCCAAAGAAACAAATATTCTCTATTTATTCACTCCAAATCAACAATATCTTTTTATAGAACATAGGTCAGACGAGATGCTTGACCATGATCGCAGTTGGAATGCGCTTTACGTGAGCGATTTTTTTCGGCCGATGAAATCGGCATTTGACTGTCGCTTGTTTGCTCCTCCTTGTTTGAGTGAAACGGCACAAACGCAGTGAATCAGTCTAATTAGATTTCCGATAAAATCATAACATCTTAAAAAACGAGTGTTCCGATTGATTTCATCATCATAATGACAAACCCACCGCATATAATATAAAAAGCGCTGCATATCATAAGAAATGCACCACGTATAAAGCCGTTTATACCGAATATAATGAGTTGAAACCACCGAATATAAAGACGCATTCACCACGAATATTAGAATATGTACCACATATAAAGTCAACAGAAGCACCGCATATAAATACAAATGTACTTCATATAATGTTCAAAGAACCTCATATACTAGATAAACTACTGCATATAGTAATAAATGCACTACATATAACGATAACTGGACCGCATATAATGATTTATCTACTGCATACAATGACTTATCTATCGCAGATAATGATTAATCTACTGCATATAAATACCTTTCTACCACATATAACGATTTATTTACCACAAATAATTAAAAATGCACTGCATATCATGAAAGATCTACCACATATAAAGGGAAATGCACTGCATATATTAATCGGCAACATCATGAGACAGTCATGGCGTTCCATATTTATGCATATGTAATTTATAACCCGAATTATCTGTATCACTGTTCCACGATTTTAAAAAGCGTAGCATTAGGGGATATTGTTAACGCCTCCGTTCGTCCATCCGTCCGTTACTATATATCCTCCCAAATCACTGAGTGGAATTTAATCAAATTCAGTGTTTTATTTCCCCCATATGGTAACGGCAAACATGAGCAACATTTCACTTGGCTCTACCCCATGGGACTTCAGGAAGAAGGCAGGTGGGTCAAATATACTAAGAATTCAATTACACGGTCATTTTTTCATATTTGTGCACATAACGCGGTATATATCACACGATATCTTTATTTCAAATTCGGGCGTCTGCACGTTTACCCAATGGGCAGTGGCGGTGGCGGTGGGGGATGGGCGCATCAAGTATAATGTTGAGTTTTTCTTCTTCTTTATTTTTAATTATGTCTCACATTAAACGTTAAGATGGGATTTCATTGCATAATCTTTTTTTCCTGCGTCACCCGTGGTGCGCAGGGAAAGCGGCGTCAAACGATCAAGTATACATACAAAAAAACAATAGCAGTGTCAGTTTTTATTTTCTTTAATTTGGCATACATGAAACATATATGAAAACACAAAGCCTATCAAACAATGTCATTATTTCAACCTCAGAGGTGTGCCTTGGTCGCAAGTGGGGGTTGGAGGTCATTTGAGTTATAATCCAAGGTCACCCTTCTAACTGTGGGATAGGGTCAGATGTATACCCTAAATATAACTTCATTTGCAAACACAATACTATTTGGGTTATGAGTACAAAAGAACAATCAACACAGACTGTGTTACACCTAGATTTAGATACAGGGTCAAAGTGGTGAACTTATATTTGTTTACACTATTGTCCTTTGAGAAGAACGCGTGTGGATTTGCGATGGTGATCAGTCGAATGATTATTTATTATTATGTTATCTATTGTCTGTATTATTATCTGTTATCTTATGTCATTTTTAATTTTCTTTAATTTAATATGATCATGTTGATGGTTGTAAAGTAATCCATGTTATATTATGTGACAAATTTATTAAGATTCTGTTTCTTCTTTTTTCTACACACAGTATAGGTACGTTTCAAATTCCAATTTCCATACAAGTATAATATCGGAAATGCAAATATCACTTATAGTCAAAAGGCTACGTTCAGAATAGGTAACATAAGAATAAATAATGATTCAAATTTATAGATGTATTCTATACTACTATTCTATACGTAGATTTCCAGCAACGTTTATATTAACCAGCTGGAAAATAACGTGTTTGCTTTACTCAGCTCTTTAAAAATCATACTAGAAGATCATGCTAATGAAACATTAATATATTAATAGACAAATACCAACAACAAAGCAAATAGGAGACAAAAAGTAGTTTATCGCACTTTAGATATTCACTGTGTGATCGTCAACGTCCTTGGTTTCAAATCGAAAGTTTAGTAATGTTTAAATAAAAACGATATTGGCCGAAAATTATCGAAACATGTTTAAAGGTCATTTCAATTTTCGAAAATACAAATATAGCGCGTATTGAATTTTATTTGAATAGACCATGTAGATCTATACGGTTTATGATTACTACAAGTCATCATATCGAATATAATGCATACAATAACACAATTGTATTTAGTACGCAAGGAAGGCTTGTTTAAGATATTAGTCTCCAGTATTTGAAAGGATTTGTTCTCGCGTTACTCATTGTGTAACTTATAAATGGGTGCATTGTGGTTGGCGTCTTACGCTATTGAACACGTCGTTATAAGGTGTCCTTGTGCTGTAAGTAAATGGCAGACTTGTTTACATACAGTCTGGGTAGCAAGAGCGTTTTCACGAACGGGATTGAACCCACAACCATAGCGGTGAGAGGAACGTGGTCTTAAGTTCTGCTCAACCCGGGACTAGAGGGCGTGAACGGTAGAAAGTACTTTTCACTGCCGTTCCTGAAGTCTCAATCAAACCGAGACTGCAATATTTGTTGTATTTATCGTGTTCGACGATATCCAAATGTATCTGTTCATACCTGTTTGAGCAGCGCTTTACACCAATCGTCCACGAGAATCCTTTATATAGGGTACTAGCGTAATGCGAAACTAATTAATTCCCTTCATTGCTTATAAAGTTAAACATGGTTCGTAAATCATCGCCTCGAATACAGGACCTCTTGCGGCAAGGAATACTTTACATCCTGATCTTTACAATGGAAAACCACGTCTGTCCACATACAGTTTGGAATTTAGTATTTCTGCCATACAAGTGTTTAGAAATGTTCCAAGTTGCCAGTAAATAGGAGGGCGTGAAGCCTCTCCTACAGGTAGTGGCACGGTAACCGCTAATGAATTCACATTTTATGCAACGGATTTTGAGACGTATTATTGAGAGAGAGTGGAAGGATACAAATGAATCCGGGAACCGGGCCCTACTCTTAATATCGAATAAATTCCTATGGTTATTTAACGTGCTCGAAGGATAGCCCGATACACGGGACCACCCGGTTTACATCCCCATCCGACGGACGAGGCTGAGAGATGTCATATTTGGTTTTATACTTGATCGACGACGGTTATCCGAGTGTTAAGGAAAACTTGACTATCCATTTGAATGTTTATATTAGAAATTTTGTACTTAATATATTATTAATGTTTGGTAATTCCAACATTTATATATTGACTACGTGTTATTATGTTGTTATTATGTTTTTCCAATAAATAACTTACAATACGTGATATGAAGATACAAAGAAAGAATTAAAATAACAAATATCAACAGAATTTTGACTTTCTCGTTCATTGGCTTTCCTACAGCAAAATACATGTAGTAGTAGTAAAATATACATTATAACACATATGTAAGGAGATTTCGCGGACACACGCGTACGTTTTACTTATATTGATATGTCTCGAATTATTGTTATTATTTTAAGAAGCAGACCTTCCCCTCATAGATAATCTTGGTTAATAGTGGAAGTTTGACAAGGTTTTAAATGCGATTTTCAACATTCCTTGAAATTGAGAAGTGACCTGTTCAACTATACTCAGTTGCAAAAGAAAGTGGACATTGCATTTTGTTTAGATTTAATTGTATAACGTTTTTCTTAGAATTGAATTGACCAATTCCAAAATGAATCTAAATGTTTGGTACCAATTTTTTTTTCTGTCGATTGTCACTTGTTTTTCAATAAGTCGAATCATAGGGACAGTCGCTTGATAAAAAGGATAGGGTGTAAAGTAAAATTTTCAAAGTGTCCAGTTTCTTTTGCAACTGAGCATAGTATGTTTTACGAATAAATATTACGTGTATGAATATGCAACTGGTATTATATTTATTCTTACGCTTTACAAAAAACGTTAGGGATATCGTTAACGACCCCGTTGTCCGTCCGTCTGTACGTTCGTTGCCATAGCTCTTCCTAAATCACAGAACCAAATCCCCACATGATAATGGAGAGCAAGAACAACATTAGTTTTGGCTCCGCAACCTAGGATCCTGAAGTGGGGTGGGGGCGGTTGGGGGTACACTTAAATCTAAATTACACGGTGATTGGGTGGAAGCGGTTAGGATGGGTGGGGGTGGGGTACACTAAAATTTCAATTGCACGGTGATTGTTCTACATTTTTGCAAACCACTTGGTATATATACTCGTATACATATGAATGAAAGATAAACAACGTATGAAACGATTAAATTATTTAAAACTTGGATGTCTTCCCAGGTTTTGAGTGAGTTGGGGTGGGGCCAGGTGAAGGGTTATTTGTGGTCAGTTTTCTTAATTATGTCTCAATTTAATCGTAATGATGATGCAATTTCACTGTAAACATTTCCTCATAAGCCACTCGTTGGGCCCGAGGGAAGCGTCAACAGATTCAATACACAAAACGTTTAAGTGTTGTGTCATTTTTATATTATTTCAACCAAACAGGTATGCCTAGGTGGCAAGTGATTGTGGAGGTCATTTAGGTCAATTGTGTTATTTGATTCGTCCAAATTAGTTGCTATGATGATGATATTTAACAGTATAAAAGTGTATGTTCCAAGGTTACCCATAGAGCAGTGGGTGGGTTAAATGTTCAAATACACACATACCCGAAATATAACTTATTCATTTACAGTGCAATACATAAATAATAACAAAAATAGTTTATATTGGAATCTGTGTATAAAAGAATAATCACCACGAACTATGCTGACTCTCGATTTGGATACAGGGGCAAGGGGGTGATATATGTGAGAACACAGCGTGGAGATTTGCGATAGCGCGTCGTCGAATTGGCTCTTGTTTATAAGGTTTTTGATGGTTGTTAAGTAATTCATGGGTGACTTAATTTCGCATCAAAATAACTTGACTTTTCAATAATACATTGTAGTACACAGTATAGGTAGATTTCAAATTCGAATTTCAATAAAAGTTTAATGAAAACAATAACAATAAGAAATTGATTTGAATACAACGATCTATTCAAGTCAAAAATCTACGTAGTGAATCGGTAACATTGGCTTAAGATATAAATAGCAATTTATATGTATAAATGCATTCGAACTTACGAATATTGCCAGCAAGGTTTATAACCAGCTCCGACATAAAGTGTTTGCCTCTACTCGCCTCTTTGAAAATAATTCTAGGAGAGCATGTTTATGAAACAGTATACAGTAGATAGAGATAAAAACAAACCGTCAACTTACCAACTTAAAATATATACCAAAACACACACTATTTTATCCCACTCTAGATATACACGGTGTAATCGGCAACGTCCTTTGTTGAAATAGTGTAATGTCGTGTCAAATCGACAATTTCCGTAATTGGTAAAATCTGGATTTCCGAGAGCCGGAATCCGACGAGGTTGTTCCGATTTTGATTTTGTGTGAATGATAGCGTTATTTACCGAAAATACACGAAACATATTAATAGGTCATTTGAATTTTCGAAAATACAAATATAGCGCGTCTTAATTGCTTACTACAACTCATCATACCATAATAAAGTATCGGATACGATGCATACAATAACGCTATTAGATTTTGCTCGCATATATGGAAAAGGATGCGGCCATTTCGACCTTTCGACATTTTGTTGTTTGTAACCTTTTCTTCAAGGAAAAACCATTTACTCTTTTTGTTATTTCGCAGCGAGAACACGACAGAACAAAAATACGACATAACGAAAAGACGAAAGAATAACAGAAGGGAAAGACGACTTTTCAAGGGCGAATATACAAACAAGAGGCACAAGAGGGCCTGTGGACGCTCTACTGGCTAATATGGCTCTTATAACATCAATGAAGCGAGTGACTATCGTCTTAAAGCGGCAAAATATAGCATTTTTAACTATATCAAGAGCCGTAACTCCCCGTTACTGGTCCGATCTGGTTGGTTTTCGAAATTGGCCAGTAGCGATAATAAAAATAAAAATAAACAACAAAAAACATTTAAAAAAAAAAAAAAAAAAATATATATATATATTAAAACATTAAAACAAAGAAAAAACAATAAAAGAAAAAAAGAAAAATCTGTTAAAGTTTGGTAGATTAGATGAAAAATGAAGGCCCTATCGCCTTGAAAAGGCAAAATATAGCATTTTTAATGAAATCAAGGGCCATAACTCTGCTGTTACTAATCCGATCTGGCTGGTTTTCGAACTTATTCGAGCTTTTATTGACATTAACAATCTGGTAAAGGTTGGTAAAGATCGGATGAAAAATGAAGGCCCTATCGTCTTGAGGCAAAATGTAGCAATTTAAACTAAATGAAGGGTCATAACTCCGCTGTTACTGGTCCGATCTGGCTGGTTTTCGAACATATCCGAGTTTTTATTAACATTTAACAATATGGTAAAGTTTGGTAACTATCGGATGAAGGCCCTATCGTCTTAACGAAGCAAAATATAGCATTTTTACAAAATCAAGGGCCATAACTTCGCTACTGGTCCGATCTGGGTCTTTTCGAACTTATCCAAGTTTTTATTGACATTAACAATCTAGTAAAGTTTGGGAAAGATCGGATGAAAAATGAAGGCCCTATTTTCTTAACGAGGCACAATATAGCATTTTTATCTAATCAAGGGCCATAGCTCCGCTGTTACTGGTCCGCTCTGGCTGGTTTTCAAACGTTTCTGAGCTATCATTAACATTAATAATTTGTTAAAGTTTGGTAAAGATCGGATAAAAAATGAATGCCTTATCGTCTTAACGAAGCAAAATATAGCATTTTAACTAAATCAAGGGCGATAACTCCGTTGTTACTGGTTTGATTTGCCTGGTTTTCGAACTTGTCCGAGCTCTCATTGACATTAACAACCTGGTGAAGTTTGGTAAAGAACAGATGATAAATGAAGGCTCTATCGTCTTAACGAGACAAAAGTTAACGACGGACGACGGACGACGGATGGACGACGGACAACTCGGCATCCCATAAGCTCTGCTGGCCTTCCGCCAGTAGAGCTAAAAAAACGCCACTCGAAAAGATGCTCAGGTCAACTGGAAAGCAAAAACGACAAAAAGACGAAAGAACAAAAAGACGAAAACATAACAGAACGAATAGACGAAAAGACGACAAAACGAATAGATCGAAAAGCTAAAAAGACGACAAATGCAGCGTGAAAAGACGACATAACGAAAAGAGGAAAAAACGACTGAACGAAAAGACGACATGTTAGAAGCGAACAAATGACAGAAGGCTACGTTAATACTAAACATGGCAGAAATCAGCCACCATAAGACATAGACTAGGTATACATAAGTACAAAAATGCTTTTTCAAGTACAATTTGCACGAATAGTGTGTGTGATTCTCCGGATGTTTCAGTCGCTCTCCGGATCTCCGGATTTTCTATCAAAACAAAACGTTCATGATTTAACAGCTATATGTTCACAGTTTATCATCTATTTCCCGAATTGGTCCTGTTACGCTCCCTAGTTAGAGGAGTATTTACACTGTCGAATCAATCGGGGTCGTCCGTGTAATGCACTGCCTGAATATAAAATTAACACCTGAGGTCGTAATTAATTCCTTCAGTGACATAATGACATGTGCAATAGCAGCAATATATCTCTTGCGTCTTTAACTTGTCAAGCTAATTGGAAAAGTAAGTGTGAGAAACTAGCAACTCCTTGTGTGAGGGGAATAGTAAGTGTGAGGAACTAGCAACTCCTTGTGTGAGGTATCACTATAACAACTGCTGCCGTTGATGATTATAAATTGTTTAAGAAATATGAAGACTTTTAGCACGCGTGTGTGTAATAGGGTAAGTGCACTTCCATGAAAAAACAGTTGTGGTAGAAATTAAACCAAGTCTTTCTAATCGAATAATAAATCAACTATTGTTGTGTGTGTTGAAGTATGGTAATCTATTATGTTCTATAACTATCACACAAAGCATCAACTTGTATTAATTGCATTAATAATTTTATATTTGCGCTTTAAAAAAAATAAGTGTGAAAATCAAGTTGCGTGCTCTAAATTACCATTTAAAATGTTCTTCACGCGCTTTAAATGTAAAATTTAAAAATCTCAGGATTTTGTGTTAAAACATTTTGGCAGGTCTGTCCTAATTTTTATAGTCTTCCTGCATAAGTACCACGTGAAACACTAACATTGCGCGTAGCATCTGTAACTAATAACTGGCTTTTGAATGCATCCGAAAGGTTTTATGTTCAAAAGAACACTTGTGTCACATGTTGTCTTGAAAAATAAAAGCATTCAGAGATTTACTGCAAATACATATTTTCAAACAACAAAATATTAAATTAATGCTTAACCATTGTATACAGTTTAATGCTGTTTAAGTTTCGTCCTTTGTCACTGTGTATGGTATAAGGTGTATACATATGTAATTATTAAACAACTGGGCCCTGTTTTATTAAACATCTTACGATAAGCCTCAAATTTTAAAGTTTTTTTTGTTTCACATAAGAATTCAATGTAGGTTCTTATTTGTGCACGTAAGCAGATATGTCACCTGTATTAGAAAAGAAAATTCACGTTTATCTGAAAAGTGAATTTTATAATGAAGCATTTAAGAAATTGATTTACGATCAAAATGGTCGTAAGTTGTTTCATAAAACGGGGCCCTGATTTACAGTACTTGGCGACTAACTTATTTATATGATAAGGAACAACTGTTTGATGTTGCATGATCAGAGGTCAAATCCTTTACAAGTTACATCACAGACATATTAATATTAGGTCTGTGTTTACATGCATGTGCAATAAATAATTTATTCGCGTCATTTTTTTGCTAATTATTTCTTGAACCTCACATGGTGATTTAATCCCACTCACTTATTTACAGGGAGATCCACATTTTTAAATTGATAGCAATCTAACATGTCTAAGAAAAAAAGTGTCCCTTTTTCAAATCCCCAAAATACAACCTTGCTAAGACCTTTAAAAAAATTAGCAAGACATATATAGCAAGCCAGGCATTTAAGATAAATTGTTTACATTTTTTTCTTCAATTTTGAGGTCGTTTTAAAATAAAAGCATTATAAGCCTGTCTTTTTAAGTTCCATTTGTTTTATTTGTTCATATTTCCAAACCGAAATACTTTTTCTAACTTCTCCATTTCTTTATTTTACACACATTTATTTTACATCTATTGTAACGAAATCTCTCTGAAATTATTTTAAGAACTCTCGATGTCTTCCTGTGTAGAACTGGTACTAAAAGCAACTGCAGATCAAGTTTCTTGTTCAGGTACATATCACATATGGTCATGGCGGGGATCGAACCCAAGACTTTTCGATCATAGCGAGTTATAGTGTACATTGTATATAATATGTTTTTGATTTCAGAATCTCCCTTGAGGAGTAAATAAAGATAATGAATGAATACGTATACATTAATCTCTCTATATACAGCAATTCCTTATCAGTTTAATGCTTGCTTTAAAAAACAAAAGCATATGTGTGTAAAACAAAATACATGTAGGTGGAGAGCGCAGTGGTCTAGTGGTAGACTATTTTCGATTTGTTACAAAATATCATCATACAAATACAAAAGATCAAGGACTTATAATATCACAATTTGAAGAAGCTTATCTTGGGTAGAGTATCTTCTAATAATTCAAAACAAAATCAAAATTAACAGAGAGTCCAACAATATGTTACATACAACAATATGCGGTAATTAGTAGTACTTTAATTTTGAAAGGTATATCGAGACCTTTAAATGGTCGAACAAGTTGTTTAATGGAGACGAGATGTCGAAGTCATCATACAACATTTAGGACCATTAAACGCTTGATGCACTGCCTCAAAATGAAAAAAATACAGACTCTAGAAACATATTAGAACGCACTTTTATGGAAAGCTTCGACTGCCTTCGTTATTATGTGCATTTTCTAAGTTGTGATCTGAATTTCGTAAGTTGTTATGTGCATTTCATAATTTGTTAATTTGTTGTTCTTTTGCAGCTGTCTTGTGCATTTTCTCAATTGTTATATGCATTTTCAAAGTTATGCATTTCGTAAGTTGTTATGCAAGCTGTCTTGTGCAAACTATAAGTCGTTGTGTGAGTTAAACAGGTTGTCGTAAAGTAGACGTTTAATCGGAATAAATTTCGAAGGCTACAACGGTAGAAATTGCGGCCCAATGAGCAGAAGCTATGCGCTGCCTACTTTCAAATATTGGGCTAGATACATTACACAATAAATTCTTAGAACAGAAAACTGATTTCAAAATGTGATTGTCTGACGTGGAATAAATCTTGGTCTGACAACAAAAGGAGATCGGGTCACAGGTGACAGTATCAATGTTAAAACTAAACAAACAAAAATAACGTGTTATTTGTTTGTGTTTGTGTGCAGTTCTAAGGTTTATAGCCCCTCTACCTTTTAACCACTAGGACGTCCTAAATGTATAGGTTCAATAGAGTCTGGACTTCACGAGTTATTTGTTGAAAACAAACATATTTGAAGTACTCTGGGATTTTTTTTCAGGAAAACTTGAAATATGTGTGTTTTCAACAAATAGTGGTCGATAATAGGTCACCATTCTTCATGTTAAAATCATTTAATGTTCAATTAAGGATTTTCATAGGATATAGACAGATTTATTTATCCAAAACGACACTCAAACTAAGATAATTCTTCATCATTTGTTTTTTACAAACTTGTTTTTTTAAAAACCATCCGCCCCTTTCTCTCCCGACCCCCCCCTTGTCTTTCAACCCCCACCACTTTATCTCCCGGCCCAGCCCCTTTTTCCCGTACCCACGAACCTCTGTACCCCACCTCCTGATACCGCCACCTGTGACCCGATCTAATGTTTTTAGACCAAGATTTATTACTCCACGTCAGACAATCCCTTACACATTTTGAAATAAATTTTCTGTTCTAAGAATTTACTGTATAATGTACCTAGCCCAATCGCTTTAAAGTAGGCAGAGCATAGCGTCCGCTCCTACAGCCGCCATTTCTACCGGTATTTCCTTCAACATTTATTCCGATAAAAAGTCTCCTTAACGACGACTTGAAGTTTGCACAAGACAACTTACAAAATGCACATGACAACTTTGAAAATGCACATAACAACTAAGAAGATTCACAACACAACTGCAAAAATGCACAAAACAACTTAGAAAATGAACATAACGACTTACGAAATGCACATAACTTACAAAATGCACATAACAACTTACGAAATTCACATCACAACTTAGAAAATGCACAAGACGACTTACAAAGCGTACTGCACAAAATGCAGAAGTCAGCCGAGGCTTTCCATACATTTTGACCGGGAAACGCATATAAAGCCGTTCAAACGGTCCAGATCAACGGTCGAACACCATTCCGTCTTGATGTCTGTGATATCAGTTTGTTTACACGTTACTATGAAGTCATTCAATTAAATGTAACGCTATATCTGTCATACAATCTTAATGAGCAATTTATCTGAACTTCATTCAATTTGCGACTGTGTGTGCATACTCAGTCAATCAGAATGCATGCCATTCCAGAAGTGTGTTAGCATTGTATTTATTTTTTGGACAAACGTCCCATTTCAAATGCGCACAGAAACAAACAACTACAAGATGAATACAAAGCAAGATATGACAGCACAAACATACAAAGTGTTGACAATTGATACAATGATAAGAGTTACCGCCTTGGAACGCTGAGGTTTAAAGTAGAATAAATTGCAAGTAAGTCTGAAAGGAATGCGCTAAATTTTGGCCACAAACTCTTGAATTTTACTAACGTTTTTAATGCATATTTATAATATCTAAACATACACATAGTTATATATGTTGCTAAAACGTTGTAGCAATTCCTCATATTTTACAATACTGTATTTCTCAAAGAGAATTCGGTGTGTTTTTCATTTAAATCAAAGTAGATATAAGCAGATATAAAGTCGAACAGGAAATGTAACATTCAAGGACCACAGTCAACCTGAAACACGCACAGAAACAAACAACAGTTACAAATATGAATAAAAGGCAAGTTATATCAATTCAAAAAGGGATTAAACCAGGTTCTAGGGAACACCAAACCTCACTAGTACTCTCTTGTTATCACAATACAACGATACAATGAAATAAAGAAACCCTCGTCATGAGATATTTTCTAACAAAATAGGCAGCATTAATAGGCAATCTATGTATAACACAATATTAATCTTTTAATTCTTGTCATTTGATTTGTTTTATATGTTAAACAAACATTCTTCAATTTCTATGGGTTCCTTTTAACACCATATTTCGACTGATTACCTTCTCTTTCAGGTTAATACTTTGAAGAGCAGAGAAGGGCTAAATAGGTTTCTTTAGTTTCTTTAGTATCTTGATCCTCTCATCAAGGGTGACTAGGTGTAACATCAAATGTTCAAATTATCTACCTATCCACGTTTTTCTTTGCCTCCACTTCCCGCTTTAACGCCACGTTTATATTCAACACAATTTGGTATCTTCTTCATTTTAATCAGTCTGCTAATTCGTCTAATATCTTAAACATATACCCTTCGACCCTTCGATATGCTCTTTAACACTTTAGCTCGATTTTTTTCCTTTTTTTCAGGGTTTATACTGGCAAAAGGATAAAAACGGCTAGACCATATTTCTGTGTATCTTTTTCCCTCTCAATAAGTGTGACTCAGTGTAGTAATGGATTTCAAAAGACCATTGAACTATCCACCTATATATCCACTTGTTTCTTCGCTTCCAATTCCCATTTCAACGCCACGTTTTTCCTGCATACCGGATAAGGTTATCAGGGTTTTACATGAGTGATGGAAGCCTGATCTTACAAATGGGGGAAGACAAAAGTCGCGCGCTGATATCAACAATGACAGTTGCATGATGTCGTCGTGTAAATAAACAGGCAGAACGTTAATTGTTGGAGACGTCAATGCGCATAATTTAAATGATATGCAAGAAAAATAATCGACCAAGGGTATCCGGTTTAGGTAGGAAAATTTCAGCCCTCGGTGCAACTGTTTTAATCGGAACTACTATTGATTTTATTAATATTGAGTTCTACTCAACCCGGGGCTAGAGGGCGTGAGTGGTAGCTAGCATATTTCACTATCGCTCATGAACAGTCTCAATCAAACCGAGACTGCAATATTTCGTATGTGTCGTTTTCGGCCGTTTCCAAAGGTCCATTATACTATTTCTTTTCGGCAGAGTCTCGGTTCCGATAAAAACAATTATACCTCGTGTTGGAATTACGGATACACTTGAAAGATTATAAAAATCTTCAACGTCACGTATCCCTACATCATCTCTTACTTCGCCTTCTTCACCTTCGCTTCTGGTTTCAACGCCACTTTTATCGTCAACACTACACTCCACTACATCATCATTGTCTACAGCTGCTTCGTGATTGCCTCGTTCTGAGAAGTTCGTGAAAGTGATACTGTGTATAGCCATGTGAGTGTTCGGTAAATATTGGAATTGGACATGCTTTGATTCTGTGAGCAATTTCAATTCTCCTTTTGTTTTTAAGATTTTGTGTTTCAGATTGACGTATTTGGACAAAGACTTTGCTAAATGAAATGTCATGAGATATGGTTCTTTTGATTTGTTCAACTGAATAGGGTTTTTTAAAACGAAGACACGTGAACCTTTGTTTAAAGGAACCGAACAAGAAAAAGAGCCAACATTTTGAATATCGAGTGTTCCCTTTAAAGCACCGCAAAAGTCAAACATCACATATTCTGTTTCTTTCTTTTTCTGCAGAAAACCCGGTATCTTTTGTTCGTAGCAAGATGAATGATCGATACGTTCATACATGTTGATGGTAGCTAAGTCGATTCTTTGAAGGACTATATCATCGGTGATGTTGAGCTTAAGCGAGCTTTCAATTGTATCAGTATAGTCTTCATATCCTGTATTTGCAATGGATGTAGCGTCTAGTAAAGCCGTACATACGTTTTTGCGACGTTCTAACGTCGAATTTGTACTGACTAAATCAGGGATTCGATCTTGTATGTAGCCGATCATATCTTCGTATTCATATAGAGAAAATAATCCTTTTTTTCGGCAGAATCCGGAAAACTCGGTCATACTCATGGTAGGAATCCGGAGATAGTAAAAGGCTTTGCCAAGAGTTGATCGGATATTCCGACCATTTACAGGCGTATTATTTCTTTCGCATTTCTTTGTGGACCAGTTTACCGCCGTTTGAAAAATGTCCGTTTCTTCCGCAGAGAATGTATTCCCTTTTAGAATATAAGCGAGACAATTCTCAGACATTTCCAGGAATCCATCTGATTCTAAGACTTCGTCTGCGTTATCATCAATAAAATCAGCAGATGTTTTGATAAGATGTTTTTTGTCGTAAAAAGTGCCATTTCCAAGATGTCGCACGCGTTTGTCGCTGTTAAAATTGAAGACAGGAAATCAGCACAGTACTTCACCAAACTGGGGACTTGGTATTTGTGGGCAATCTCCAAAACAAGGGGTGTTGCCCTTTCTGGTAGGGTTGTTTCGTCGCTGTATATATATACCTGTTATAAGGTAAAAAAACAAAAGAGAATGATTTAAAAATCGTAAATATGTAGGGCATGCACAATACGATATGTGTCGCGAATCTTGCCTCGAACAATACTCATCCGACGCACAGTTAAAAGTATCCATAAGATATATTCTTCCATACCGGATAAGGTTATCCGCATTTTACATGGGTGATGGAATATAAGAATCCATTTTGAGTATCCATGTGAGATTGGAAAATCTCACCCGAGGGTCAGAGTTGTAACCAGGGACGAGGCTCTTCCGAGTTCCTGGTTGCAGTTCCAATCCCGAGGGTGCGATTTACCTATCTCACATGGATAAACTCGTGATGGATTCTTTTTTTCATGCATATCGTTGACATTTTGTGCGTTGACGTCGCCAATAACTAAAGTTTTAATGTTTTTAACATAATGACGTCATGCAGCTGTTCACTTTATTGACCTTATTATTGTTGCGCGTGCATTTTATCTCGACCCTAGAGTGAGATGTACATTTCTTGAATACCGGATAAGGGTCTCCTCGGTTTACAAGGGGGATGTAAAGTCTTATTTTTATGGGTAATGATAAAGTCACGCGCATCAATATTGTCGTCAGTAAGTGAACAGATGTATGACGTCATTGTGTGATAAAACATGTAAAACGCTTCTTATTGTCGACAGCGACGCACAAAATGTCAATGCTATGCAAGAAAAAGAATCAATCATGAGTATCCGGTTCAGATACGGAATTCTAACCCTCGGTATAATTGTTTTAATCGGAACCTCGGCAAAGCATCGGTTCCGATAAAAAAAAAATATACCGAGGGTTGGAATTCCCGATCTTTACCGGATACCCATGAAGGATTATTTTTATTTTTTTTTGCGATATTATCGAAGTATAACACGGCAATGATTGTTATACCCGATAACATCGCAAACAGTGGAAAACAATCCTTATATTTACAAACTTATATCAATGATAATCTTTGCTGAACGTCCATTTTATTTCACTTGCAGTAAGCTCTAAGTTAAATTAATTTCAGTTGAACCGATGAGCCAAATCACACATTTTCAAATTTGAAATCTACTCCGCCCAAAGGTACAGATCTAGGCCTAAATCTTTACGTTTTCTAAAAAATAAATATGTTTCTAGTGGCGTAGCTGCTTGTAGGCACTGCAGACCCCGGCCGAAAACCTTTTCCATGATATATTCTCTTTATCCCCAAAAGTGTCTCCCCAAACCCGTCTGAGTGCACAATTTTACCAGCGGAGAAAGGTTTAAAATGTCGGTTCAGCTTTTAAAAATTACATTACAAACAAATAATCATCAATAGCTTTACGACTGTAATATTAAGCTAAAGTGTTTACCTTTGTATATTATTATGCTAGTCCATTTCTGTTTAAATCCACTGTTTATTTAATTTCGTTCTGTGACGTTAACGGTTTAAAAAAGTAAAGTCATGTAACATTTCGTTACGTCATTGTGACTAGGAATGAAACATAGCTAAGAAGCTCAGGAGCGTAGCTCGGAAGCCGGAATTGGGTTAATTTGAAAGTTAAAACTGTTCTAGATGCTCTTAAAAATGTTGGGTGTGTACTTAAAGCCAGTGAATGAGTTTCAGCACTTGGTTTACTAACAAATACAGGCGTGTAACACTTCTCCGTACACCCCTATGTATCGATACAGTGTTAGCATTGCGAACTTTATAGCGTTTGTTCAACAGAGTATGTTCGGGATACGGGCCTTTCAAAAATGTTTCAGAAAACATGTCAATGCATTTTATACAATTGAAAATGATATAAACTGAAAATACTGTGTATTCTTAATTTGTTTTATTATTAGTGAAAACTAATCATTTTAAAATCCATTAACAAATATGTTGTTAAAAGTCAAAGATATCAAACCGACCTTGTGGCCTAGAAATGATGTCCTGTGATATGTTTCTCTTCTTTTATATGAACTTGTGGTTATTTTAACTAGAACGAGACGCCTATTGTGTCCTTGTAAGTTTACACTACTCCTTAAGTATGGCTATATGATTACCACCACCAATTGCATATAAACCCCCGAGGTATATTTCCTATAACAACAAGTAATCACCCCTGTTTTGTGGGCATGATAAGTAGTCGATTTCTTTGTTGTATGTATAAGAAGTGTATTGATAGGTTTTACTGGATTATTAATAAAGATTTTCTTATTAAAATTAAAATCATATACTTTGTGAGCAACAATCAATGAAAACAGCTGTACCATTGACCTGTTTTTTAAACAAACAAGAACTTTCTTACACAGTCCTATGCACTACTGTATGGAAACAGCTCTCAATGAGCCAATGCTTATCTAAAGGAAATTTCACTGATTAGCTATAATAGCAATAAAACCATTACTTATCACAGACATCATGTGGTCCATTAGGTCAGCGCAGAGGCACTTTAAACAGATTTTTGAACTGGTCTGTTATCTATGAATCTGTATGCATGTTTGTATCATTTATACAAATGCATGGGTACAGGAACATTTTAAAATGTGTAAATATTAAATGTACATGCATGTGCAATCAAAGTGTGTATATAATGTACATGTACATGTAATCAAAGTGTGTATATAAGTACATACATCTGTAATCGAAGTATATAATGTACATGTACATGTATATATCTGTAATCAAGGTTTGTATATAATGTACATACATCTGTGTGTGTATACAGTGTATATGTACATGTATCTGTAATCTAAGTGTGTATATAATATACATGTACATGCATCTGCATTCGAAGTGTGTATTTAATGTATATGTACATGTATCTGTAATCGAAGTGTGTATATAATGTCCATGTATCTGTAATCGAAGTGTGTATATAATGTTAATGCACATGTATCTGTAATCGAAGTGTGTATATTATGTACATGTACATGTATCTGTACTTAAAGTGTGTATATAGTATACACGCATCTGTAATCAAAGTGTGTATACAATGTACACGTATCTGTAATCGAAGTGTGTGTATATAATGTACATGTACATGTAATCAAAGTGTGTATATAATATACATACATCTGTAATCGAAGTGTGTATATAATGTACATGTACATGTATATATCTGTAATCAAAGTTTGTATATAATGTACATGTATATATCTGTAATCAAAGTTTGTATATAATGTACATGTACATGTATATATCTGTAATCGAAGTATGTGTATATAATCTACATGTTCATGTATCTGTAATTGAAGTGTGTATATAGTATACACACATCTGTAATCAAAGTGTGTATATAATGTACATGTAATCAAAGTTTGTATATACTGTACATGTACATGTAATCAAAGTGTGTATATAATATACATACATCTGTTATGGAAGTGTGTATATAATGTACATGTACATGTATACATCTGTAATCAAAGTTTGTATATAATGTACATGTATATATCTGTAATCAAAGTTTGTATATAATGTACATGTACATGTATATATCTGTAATCGAAGTGTGTGTATATAATGTACATGTACATGTATCTGTAATTGAAGTGTGTATATAGTATACACACATCTGTAATCAAAGTGTGTATATAATGTACATGTAATCAAAGTGTGTATATAATGTACATGTACATATATCTGTAATCGAAGTGTGTATATAATGTACATGTATCTGTCATCGAAGTGTGTATATAATGTACATGTACATGTATCTGTAATTGAAGGGTGTTTATAGTATACACACATCTGTAATCAAAGTGTGTATACAATGTACATGTATCTGTAATCGAAGTGGGTTTATAATGTACAAATACATGTATATATAATCAAAGTGTGTGTATATAATGAAATCGAGCGATAAACGTCAAAGACGGGCAATGACATGATGAACTTATTGTTACAAGAATATTTATATGAAATGTACCACATATAATAAATGCGGACAATGCTGCTTTTTTTCAGGAGTGTTTATTATGAATGCAAAAATTCGCTACTGAAACCAGATATGATGCCATCAATTTTAAAGGATTTGCTTAAAAAAAGCAATTTTGACATGAAAATCGACATATTTGGCAAGTTCATCATCGTAATTGTATCTAAATTAAATGCATATTTTATTAAAGTAATATGGTTTATTGACACGAAATGCCATTTGGTGTGACAATTCAGTGCAAAAGTGAAAGAAAAATATCTCCGACTTTTGTTGATTTCCGATTGTAGACCTTGGTATTCACATGACCATTTCTCGGCAAATAATCATTCGATTTGCGTGAAGTAGGTTTTTTTAAACACGTTATGAAAATGACAACAAAAATCGACATTTAAGAAACATGTTTTTAATGGAAATGGTTATTATAGAGCAGGCGAAAAATTGCACAATTCCATTCGATTTTGTTTTTGTATGTATAAAAAGCGTAATAATATGTACTAATGAACATTTTCGAAATGTACACTTTGTGAGCGACTATCAATGACAACAGCTGTACTGTAAACAAACAAGACTCGCTTACCTGTATTGTGACCACACCTTTTCTGGTGATTTTTGAAGTGAAAAAATAGTGAAAGTCACTGAAAATAGGTCATGTATAAAAATTCATTTTAGATCGAACGAAAATCCTGCGGTTTAAAATTATATTAGCACAATAACGAACACATTACACCAATTTCGCTACTTACGAGAGAAACAGTTTGAACTCATCTGCTTTAATGTCGACCAGCTCAATCGCTCAATCGCGTTGGTGGCATCAGCACATGGTCCGTAAAACATCGCCTCGAATACAGGACTTCTTGCGGCAAATACTACTTTATGCGCAGCAATTCTATCATCCGTGTTGTTTACATCCTGATCTTCACAACGGAAAACGACGTCTGTCCACAGTTTGGTATTTAGTATTTCTGCCATACAAGTGTTCAGAGATTTCCCAAGTTGCCAGTAAATAGGAGGGCGTGAAGCCTCTCCTGCTGACAATAGCATATCTCCTTCCTTAACAGCTTGTGTTGACATAGCTCTGGGACGTTTTCTGAGTACCTAAAAGTATTACAAGACACGTGAGTAATGCATCTAAATGGAGGTGTCTAGGACAAAAGATGTCTAAATATAACTTATATATATATATACTCACCAAAAAATAAGAGTACCCCCTTTTTTGCTGTGGTATTCCCATAGGCCAGCTTTTGAGGGCGTAGGACAGCTTGAACAGCGTTAAGTAATTAAACAACGATTGCAGTTTTTAAGCACACTTCACTGAGTACTTATTATCCCTTTAAACAGTTTCAAATTTTGACAAGCAATACTCTTAATATGGATGCTATGGAAACCTTAAAGAGAGGTAATTTGATGATTTTTGATAATCAACAGCTGCTACTTACGCAATCGGTGTTGTATATTTCTGTGATTTGTTTTTGAAAGCAACGTAGAGAGAATATTGGCTTGGAAAGATTGAGGTAATGTTTGTAGATTTTATGTTTTTTACCAAAAAATGCGTAGTTTAAGAGAAAGGGGGATAATTCTCTTGCGTACTAACTTTTCAAAAAAATCTTTTGTTTGGACTATTGCTGGTGGTCGGTCTAATTATTCTATATATATGTCATCTATTAGTTCCTGTTTCACTTTCTATATAATAAGGGAAAGAAAAAGGGGTACTTTTTATGTTTGCTCTGTTTATGTTTGTTCAACATTTTATGCTTAACGAAAACATGTTACGTTTATGCATATGTAATTTATAACCCGAATTATCTGTATTATAAAAAGAGTAGTGTTGGGGGATATCATTAACGCCTGCGTTCGTCCGTCCGTCCGTTGCTATATATCCTTCTAAATTACAGAGAGGAATTTAACCAAATTCACTGTTTTACTTCCCCACATGTTTTGCTCCACCCCAGGGGCCCTCAGGAGGAGGTGGATGGGTAAAATATACTAAGAATTCAATTACCCTCTGTCATTTTTCCATATGTGTGCACATAACGCGGTACTTATCACACGATTTCATTATTTCAAATTCGGGCGTCTGCACGACTACCCCTTGGGTGGTGACGGTGGGGGTTGGGCGCATCGCGTGTAATGTTGGGTTCTTTTTTTTAATTCCGTCTCAAATTAAACGTTCAGATGGGATTTCATTGCATAATCGTTTATTTCTACGTCACCCGTGGTGCGTAGGGAAAGCAGCGTCAAACGGTCAAGTATGCATATAAAAAATCAATTGCAGTGACATTTTTTATTTTCTTGAATTTGGCATACATGAAACATATATGAAAACAAAAAGCATATCAAACAATGTTATTATTTCAACCTCAGAGGTGTACCTTGGTCGCAAGTGGGGTTGGAGGTCATTTGAGTTATTATCCAAGGTCACCATTGGAAATGTGCGATGGGGTCAAATGTATACCCTAAATAGAACTGATTCATTTACGGTGTTACAGAATAAAAAACACAGTACTATTAGGGGTTATGAGTACCAAAGAACAATCAAAACAGACTGTGTTACACCTAGATACAGGGTCAAAGTGGTGAACTTATTTGTTTACACTATTGTCTTTTGTTTCTTGAAGAAGAACGCGTGGGGATTTGCGATGGTGCGCCGTCGAATTTGCTCAAGTTTAATATGTTTTGATGGTATATTATGTGACATATATTTTAAGATTCCGTTTTTTCTTTTTCTCCAATAATACCTTGTAGTACACAGTATATGTACGTTTCAGATTCTAATTTTCATACAACAGAGTATGATAATGGACCTTTGGAAACGGTCGAGCACGACACATATGAAATATTGCAGTCTCGGTTTGATTGAGACTGTTCATGAGCGGTAGTGAAATATGCTAGCTACCGCTCACGCCCTCTAGCCCCGGGTTGAGCAGAACTCAATATTCATAAAATCAACAGCACAACATTTTAACCATCCCGAAGATGGCATGCATATTGCGGTGGACATGGAGGATACGTCTTCTCCATGTCGTACGGCGTATGGTCCCAGTATCTAATAAAATAAAATGCCCCGAAGAGCGAAATAAACATAATGGAATTTAGTTGGGAGCAGCGGTTATGAAGCCTGCGTATAAAAAGCAGACAACATATCCTATGAGTGGTTAAAGTTTAATATCGGAAATGCAAATATCACTTATAGTCATTAGGCTACATTCTGAATAGACAACATGATTCAAATTTATAGATGCATTCTATACTACTGTTCTATACGTATATTTTCAGCAACGTTTATATTAACCAGCTGGAAAAAAACGTGTTTGCTTTACTCAGCCCTTTAAAAATCATACTAGAAGATCATGCTAATGAAATATTATATAAACAAATATTAACAAAAAAGCAAAAAAGAAAAAGCAAAACAAAAGAATAGTTTATCGCACTTTAGATATTGTGATCGTCGACGTCCTTGGTTGTCGATATGCAAAACAAAAGTTTAGTTATGTTTAAATGAAAACTATATTTGCCAAAAATGCTCGAAACATGTTTAAAGGTCATTTGAATTTTCGAAAATACAAATAAAGCGCGTATTGAATTGTATTTGAATAGACCATGTAGTCTTGTAGATCTGTACGGTTTATGGTTACTAAGTCATCATATCGAATATAATGCATACGATAACACAAGTGTATTTAGCAATCATGGAAGGCTTGGTTAAGATATTAGTTACCAATATTTGAAAGGATTTTTTCTCGCGTTACCCATTGTGTAACTTATATATGGGTGCATTGCGGTTGATGTCTTAGGCTATTTCTCAACACGTCATTATAATGTATCCTCGTTCAGTGAGTAAATGGCAGATTTGTTTACATACAGTAAGGGTAGCAAGAGCGTTGTCATTGAACCCATAACCATAGCCGTGATAGGAACGTGATCTTGAGGTCTTCCCAACCCGGGGCTAGTAGGCGTGAACGGTAGCAAGCACTTTTCACTACCGTTCATGAAGTCTCTCATGCAGGTTTTGCATGTATCGTGTTTGACGATATCCAAATGTCTCTTTTCATACTTTCTTGAGGCAGCGCTTTACACCAATCGTCCCTGGAGGATACTTTATATAGGGTACTAGTATAATGAGAAACTAATTCATTCCCTTTAGTGCTTATAAGGTGCTAACAGGATTTCTTGCGGCAAGGACTACTTTACATCCTGATCTTTACAACGGAAAACCACGTCTGTCCACATACAGTTTGAAATTTAGTATTTCTGCCTTACAAGTGTTTAGAAATTTTCCAAGTTGCCAGTAAATAGGAGGGCGTGGAGTCTTTCCTGCTGTCAGTGGCATGTAACCGCTATTGAATGCACATTTTATGCAAGGGAATTTGAGACGTATGATTGAGAGGAGGATTTCTTTTCTTCGAGTAGTGAGTTTCGAGTTGTAAAAAGTGAGTTTCTAGTCAGAAAAAGTGAGTTACTAGTCAGAAAAAGTGAGTTTCGAGTCAGAAAAAGTGAGTTTCGAGTTGAAAAAATGAGTTTCGAGTCAGAAAAAGTGAGTTTCGAGTTAGAAAAAGTGAGTTTCGAGTTGAAAAAAAGTGAGTTTCGAGTCAGAAAAAGTGAGTTTCGAGTAAGAAAAAGTGAGTTTCGAGTTGAAAAAAGTGAGTTTCGAGTCAGAAAAAGTGAGTTTCATTAAAATCACAAAGTTAAATTAATTCTGAATGGTCTGCTGCAATTTATAGATAAGTTTACATTGATGTAGCAATTGATCATTTAGTAATTTAGTTAATACATATTTCAATTTTACACTGACCCCGCATGTTGTAGCATATTTCTATTGATAGAACAAAATCAATGTACAGTTTCATTAAATCTATCAAGATTTCATTTTGCATAGGAATCAATTATTGAAAGTATATTTCATGATCTGACACTAAAACACATTTCATAAAATTATGTCTACATGAGTTCCCCAATTTGATTAAAATACATTAACTATCAATTTAATCATTTAAATATTAAGAAAAATTACATGTTTCTTTTGTAATCTTAATTGTGTTATCATTTTTATAACACTATTGTATTGCATTAAGAGCAAAATTGATAATTCTTTACATATTTACTGCAATACTATAGTAAGTTGACTTACTACAGTATTGCAGGAAATTATAAGTACTGACCGAGTCGAATTTAAGCGCAAGAGAGTTGTAAGGCAAAAGGTCTTCTAATTAACTGTTTTCTTAAATATATATAAATGCTCATTTATCCATGGGGTTTTATTCTCTATTCTTTATAAAATAGTGAAATACTTTGAAAACTACACATATAATGAAAAAGATTGGAAGTTTTTTGCTTCTCCTGTAAAATTTTGAAAAAGGCTACTACAGTCTTGCGGGCAACCCTCGAGTCATGTACATTGTACATTCTGTGTGAAGTCACATTCAGTGCACACATCAGTTCCGTCATTGAGATATGGTTTAACAAGCGAAATGTGACTGCTCAGAACCAGTTACCCGACACCCAATTTTCGTTGCTAATTGTCCATCGAATACCACCAAACTTTGTGTTGATACTTTTAAATGTATATTCATCATGATAATGTTGAGAAAAGAGGATGTCGAATAATTCATTGCCATAAAAATTGATGCCATGTCATGCCTTTGGCAAAAATCGACAACCTTTGAAAAATGAATATAAGAAACAAAATAATACTTATTTTTCGTTTTAATTTATAATACCATGATCATGATACTGTAGATTGTATTATGCATATCATGCTTTTATACTTTGCGCATTCTCACTGCTATACCACTACCCCGCCACACTGTACATATCAGCAGTACTCATTAAACCTTAGATACATGTCTTGTGTTATGTTCATTTAAGATCACGCTCTGTGGAACACTCAATCTGTAACTAAGTATGTAATTAGTGACCAATACAACATGGTGTCAGCCGAACCTACGTTTGGATAATACATTTCATTCATTGCAAACGTGCTGAACATTATAATTAATATAATTTTCAGGGCAAAAAAATGGATCAAACAGATAAACTCAAAATGGACTGGAATTCAAGGGTTTATTCACATCGTTCAAAAAGTTTAAAGAACATTCAGAGTTCATGCCTGAATGACCATTAGCATCAAAATCTGAAGAAATACACTGCAATTTTCCTGATGATTTGGGCCGGAAATAAAGGGTGCCAAATTTATGCGACATGGACTATCACAGACGACGACAAAAAGAAATTGGCAACGTATTATGAAAAAATTTAAGAGTATTGCAAGCCAAAATCGAACATCATCTATAAATACTACACTTAAACGATGTTCTAACTTACCACCTCTATATAAAATCATATCTTTAAAACTACTGTAACGATTCAAATTAAATTTTCGAGATTGTAGGATCAATCGTTGCAAAATAATGCACATTTAAACTCAAAAGTGTGTAAAATTAAACTGGATTCCGGGGCAGCAAATTGGATTCCGGATTCCATACTAATTTAGTGTTTGGCCCACTTTTTCGTCCAATCATCGGTCTGTGATTTTTAATTGGGATTATGAGATGTTTACAAGGCAGCATTATGTGAAGACCCCCATCCCGCCCCCTGTCCACATGTTAATGGTACTTTTTGAAGCCGAAAGGGGAAAATTATCCCAGAGAAACTGCCATGGGCTCACGCCAAACTCGTAATTTTGAACCCAATTCCACACATGATGACCGATGAGATCCTATTGGCTATATAAACTTTGATTATTAATTGCAACCTGTCATATTGTAATTTCTAAATAACGTCTTTGAAAAAAAATGGAAAATGCGAGTTTTGTCCATTTCTTATTATATGAAAATACAGTCATCTGGAATGTAAATTTTAAACCAAGATGCTGTTTGGGTCAGTATAACTGATCTCTCTCACACACACGCACGCACCAACGGAATTTTGGTGTGAAAACGCTTCAAATACTCTTTCATTTATTCATACACATTTTAATGACCTGTGAATTACCAAAAATTATTTTTTCAACTCGAAACTCACTTTTTCTGACTCGAAACTCACTTTTTCTGACTCGAAACTCACTTTTTTTAACTCGAAACTCACTTTTTCTGACTCGAAACTCACTTTTTTTTAACTCGAAACTCACTTTTTCTGACTCGAAACTCACTTTTTCTAACTCGAAACTCACTTTTTCTGACTCGAAACTCACTCTTTTCAACTCGAAACTCACTTTTTTCAACTCGAAACTCACTTTTTCTGACTCGAAACTTTACACTCAACCAAAAGTAAATCTCGATTGAGAGAGGTCAGATTTGCTTTTATACTTGATCGACGACGGTTATCCGAGTGTTAATGAAAACTGGACTATCCATTTGAATGTTTATATCAGAAATTTTGTACTTACATTATTAATGTTTGTTAATTCCAACATTTAGACATTGATAACGTGTTATTATGGTTTTCCAATAAATAATAACTTACTGTTTGACAATACGTGATATGAAGACACAAAAGAAATATTGAAAAAAACAAGTATCAGCATAACTTTGACTTTCTCGTTCATTGGCTTTCCTACAGCAAAACAGTAGTAGTAAAATATACATCATAACACATATGTAGGGAGATTTCTCCGACAATTATTTTAATTATATCGATATGGCTCGAATTATTTTTATTATTTTACGAAGCAGATCTCCCCTTCACAGATAATCTTGGCTAATAGTGGAAGTTTTACAAGGTTTGAAATGCAACATTCCTTGAAAGATTGAGAACTGACATTTTCAACAAGTATGTTTTACAAATAAAAATTACGTATATCAAAATATTCAATTGATATTATATGAATGTATACGCTTTACAAAAAAACGTTAGGAAATATGGTTAACGCCCCCGTCCTGTCCTGTCCGTTCGTTGCCATAGCTCTATCTAAATCACAGAACCAAATCCCCACATGATAATGGAGAGCAATAACAACATTATTTTTGGCTCCGCAACCTAAGGCCCTAAGGTGGGCGGGGGCGGTTGGGGATACACTAAAATATCAATTGCACGGTGATTGTTCCACAATTATGCACACACTTGGTATATATACTCGTATACCCATAGCTCTTCCTAAATCACAGAACCAAATCCCTACATGATAATGGAGAGCAATAACAACATTATTTTTGGCTCCGCAACCTAAGACCCTGAGGTGGGCGGGGGCGGTTGGGGATACACTAAAATATCAATTGCACGGTGATTGTTGCACAATTATGCACACACTTGGTATAAATACTCGTATACATATGAATGAAAGATAAACAGCATATGAAACGATTACATTATTTTAAACTCGGACGTCTGCCCAGGTTTTGAGTGAGTTGGGGAGGGATCAGGTGAAGGGCTATTTGTGTTCAGTTTTCTTAATTATGTCTCAATTGAATCGTTATGATGATGCAATTTCACTGTGAACGTTTTCTCATACGCCATCCGTTGAGCCCGACGGCAGCGTCACAAGATTAAATACACAAAATGTTAAATGTTGTGACATGTTTATATAATTTCAACCACACAGGTGTGCTTAGGTGGTAAGTGATTGTGGAGGTCATTTAGGTCAATTGTGTTATTTGTTTCGTCCGAATTAAATGCTAAGATGATGATTTTTATACAGTATAAAAGTGTATGTTCCAGTTTTACCCGTAGAGCTGTGGGTGAGTCAAATGTTCAAATACACACATACCCTAAATGTAACTTATTCATTTACAGTGCAGTACATACATAATAACAAACATAGTTTATATTGGAATCTGAGTATTGAAGAATGATAACCACGAACTGTGCTGACTCTCGATTTGGAAACAGGGTCAAAGGGGTGATATGTGTGTGAAGACGGCGTGGGGATTTGCGATAGCTCGTCGTCGAATTGGCCCTTGTTTATTATGTTTTGATGGTTGTTAAGTAATTAATTGGTATAATATTGACTTAATTTCGCATCAAAATAGCTTGAAATTTCAATAATACATTGTAGTACACATTATAGATAAATTTCAAATTCGAATTTCAATAAAAGTTTAATGCAAACAATTACTATAAGAAATTTATTTAAATACAACGATGTATTCAATTCAATATTCTACGTAGTGAATCGGTAACATTGGCTTAAGCTATACATAGCAGTCTATATTTATAAATGCATTCGAAATTACGAATATTGCCAGCAACGTTTATAACCAGCTCAGACTTGAAGTGTTTTCTCTACTCGTCACTTTGAAAATAATGCTCGGGGAGAGCATGATCATTATGAAACAGTATACAGTAGATAGAGATAAAAACAAACCGTCAACAATATATACCACACACTATTTATCCCACTCTAGATATACACGGTGTAATCGGCAACGTCCTTTGTTGAATTATTTACTGTCGTGTTAATTCGTTGGTTGTGTCAATCGGAACTCTTCGCCAATTTCCGTAATTGGTAATTTCCGAGAGCCGGAATCCGACGACGGAGTTTGTGCGAATGGAAGCGATATTTACCGAAAATACACGAAACATGTTAATAGGTCATTTGATTTTTCGAAAATACAGATATAGCGCGTCTTGGATGTTTGAATATGCTAACTACAACTCATACCGTAATAAAGAACAGTTTAATGGTGTCTAATGTTCACCCCATTCTCTGTGTATCGTATGTAGCCGTTTTGAATGTGTGAGTGAGTGTGTGGGTGTGTGATGTATGAATTAGCATTACCAGCCTATGACCAGTTATGCCCAAAATAAACAAGGCCTTGTCCGGTCACTTATGGGCCACCGGGCACAGCGATGTTAGTGTGTGTATGTCTGTAGGACGACCTAACTGGCATTTCCAGTCTATGACAAGTTATGCCAGGCTTGAGCAGCGCCACGTCAGGTCACTTAGAGGTAACCCGACACAGCGGTGCTATATCCCTAATGGAGAGGCTACTTTCTCCTCAGGTTCGTACACGGGGTGTTGATTGTTGTACTTCAGGAAACCAACAAAATCGAAAATGTACTAGAATAAGTTTTAATAAACTCTAAATATGCAAGTGAATCATAAATCCATTCTAGCACTTTATTAACAAACTATATAAATCAATATACCTTAGCAAATATGTAACAATTATCAGGAACCTCTAACGAGGTTCTCCCTGATTAACTTGAATTTGCTACTATAAACTACCCTATATGGAACTGCCCTATATAGATTTGCTCCCGAAAATTATAATTTATAATTAAATTACAATTGAATTAATTTCATATCAGGAAGCTCGAACGAGGTTTTCTAATACGACCCTAGCGGGGACTTGATACTTATCAGGTCTAGAAGACACATTATCAGTGTCCGTTTTTTGTTTTTTATAAATTCTTTATTATTTACAATAAAAAACCGGTGGTGTAAATTGCCACCGGACGACACTCGAGCACATATAACGTAGAAAATCAGTCAAGAGAAGAAAAACACTCACTGGAAAATAGTTCAGCTAATTGTTCATATCACACATAATTATTGTACTGTTCACTGTTCATATCACACCGTCACTATTGATTGTTTATAATTATTACGCTTTTCTCTGTTCATGTCACAATATCACTGTTCATGTCACAATATCACATTTGATTGTCCACGGGTTAGAAGAGTTCACGTTTATCATTGGAAAAAAATCAGTGAGTTGTATTTATATTAATCTTAACAAATGCAATTGAAGCCTAAGACGAGTATCGTTTACAATATATGTTAGTAATTTTTGTTGAGAACTTGTAACTTAAAGGCAGTTTTACTGAAAATAAATGTAGTCACGTCTTATATATTCATGCAACCTTAAGACAAAAAAATGGTTTAATATTTTAATAATGTTTGATTAATGTGTTAACAATGTATTGTCACATATGGGATTGCCTTATATTTGACACCCCATGAAGGGCTCAACGACAATCACACCTGCGTCCTTTTTTTTTTTTTTCATAAGTCTTCCCTAGTGAACCCACCAAACTGTACTGAACACGGTGAAAAAAACCCAAACTATACTGGACTAAACTGGACAGTGAACTTGCACATGTCGAGTAAATAAAGACTTATGGGCCTTGGGGTTCCCTGTACCAGACAATCATCCCCCAGGCAGTCCAAAGTCCCTCCATAGTGTATGGAGGGGCTAAGATTCGCAGGCAGTACCGGCTGGGAAAGATTGCCTAGCATGGTACTCCCTGTACCGCCTGGTATATATACAAGGGAGATAACCGATCACGGTATTCCCTGTACCAGGTAAGTCCTTATGTCCTTATGTCCTTATGGCCACATACACAATATTCTTTGGCGAATACGAATTGTGTGTGTGTATTTCTAAGGATTATAGTCCCTCCACCTACGACTGGCGTCCTACCCGACGATTATAGGCACAATGTCTGGACTTTTATCTGTGTGTTGTTGTGTGATGTGATGAAATGTCTACTTGAATCAGCGAACTCAATGGTTTCTTTGTAGTGCTGCCACACTGGAATACCACGCCGTTGTAGACATGATACCCCCACCCATCCAGTCACATTATTCTGACACTGGTCAATCAGTCGTAGCACTACCCATTATTTGCTCGTCAGGCAAGGGTTACAAGTAACTACTCCATTTTTAAAGTCTTTGGTATGACGCGGTCAGGGGACTCGAACCCACGACCTCCCGAATGCAAGGCAGACGCTATAACCACTACACCACAATGCTTCGGTACGAAACTCAATGACAGAAAAATTAAGGCAAATATACCTGATGCTGATATCAATCAAATGGTACTTTATTATAACGTTTCAGCAAACAAGATAATATTTAAACTTAGAGTCAGGTCATGAATGCATCCTTCATTTATTACAGAATGTTCAAATTAAAAACTGTTATGACAAGGTAAACAGCACCACATGTACAGTGACAGGGTTGATAATTATCTCCCGTTAATATCTATAAAATGTATCTGGTTCCAGGTACAAATAGGGAGGATCGTGGAACCAGCAAAATAAACGGAAGTAGAGGAAATGGCTCCAAATTTAGAAAACAAATATTTACTTTCCAATATTTGTGGGAATTATCACCCATAGATTAAGTGCACCGTAATAATTAAAGCAAGATTCACAAGTTCAAGCCTAACTGCAAATATCTGGATGATCAATTAAAGGTATTACTGTAAATCACATTATTTATGAGTAGATCATTTTCTTATCACAAGCCTACTACATTCCATTTTTCTTAGCCAAAAAAAATTCATAAGCAACATAAAATGTTTCATCAACGTTTTTGTTTTATAGATCAATACAATGAGCAAATACAATATGTCATCTGTCATCTGATCTAAGTTATAATCATCAAATCAACTCAGCAATAGACATATTATAATAAAATAAATACCAATACAATATATACAACCTATCAAATTGCGAAATGCCCTTAACCTTACAACACTGTAAAAGGTGCCGCAACTGAAATCACCCTTATGTAACCCGTAAATGGCAAATAATAATTACTCTGACTCCGAAAATAACGAAGCCAGACTAATTGGTTTTACTCTCATAGCATTAAATTATAGGACATTTAAATCATATCGCAACAAAATAGTATCAAGAAAGCCAGCAAGTTTCTATAAAATCTCTTATGTTTTTCCATCTATCACACCTATTCATCACTTCAAGGTTCAATAACAGTTCATAGTTCATACAGTGCCTCATAACAGTCCATAGTTCATATATTGCCTCATAACAGTCCATAGTTCATATAGTGCCTCATAACAGTCCATAGTTCATATAGTGCCCCATAACAGTCCATAGTTCATATAGTGCCTCATAACAGTCCATAGTTCATATAGTGCCTCATAACAGTCCATAGTTCATATAGTGCCTCATAACAGTCCATAGTTCATATAGTGCCTCATAACAGTCCATAGTTCATATAGTGCCTCATAACAGTCCATAACACATGTAGTGCCTCATAACAGTCCATAGTTCATATAGTGCCTCATAACAGTCCATAGTTCATATAGTGCCTCATAACAGTCCATAGTTCATATAGTGCCTCATAACAGTCCATAGTTCATATAGTGCCTCATAACAGTCCATAGTTCATATAGTGCCTCATAACAGTCCATAGTTCATATAGTGCCTCATAACAGTCCATAACACATATACGAGTTTATAGTTCATGACCACAACACACACGTTACACCATATAAATGTTATTGTACATGTATCACTTGTGTCCATTGTTCGTCATCGAATCCCAATACAGTTATACATTGTATCTGGTCGTGATCGCCATACAATTCCCACCAATGTACATAATATAACTATAGTTTCAACTGGCACTGTAGTCTGATAGGCACTTATTTTAACACACAAGATATTTATAGGAACCTGCACGGCTATTCATAGACAAATTATGTCCAAACAAAAAAATTGCTTTTAGCTATATATATATATACACAATTTAACTTGTCGGAAGCCATGATGGGGTAACATAATTTATAATAACACATAGTAATACAATAATCACTCTCCCCTCGACCCTTGACTATATTTTAAACCACCCAAAACCTCAAAATTAATACAGTTGTATTACTTAGTCTGCTAGTTAATTTAAATTGAGTACTTTTCAAAAAATAAAACAATACAAACTTTTCCGTTTAGGTATGATTAGACTTAAGATACCTATACACACTTATTAATCATGAAATATAAACAATACCCAATTATATCAACTGTGTTATACACTGTAAGAAAACAATACTAATGTCTATGACTGAATTAAACTACAGCCACTATCATACAATAAATAATTAACTAGAAGAACTTCCACTGCTATATGCCTGGTCGAACTCTCTACAGACTCTATTAACACGGGTTTCAGACTTCATCTAGTTGAGCCTGACGATTCTTTAGTTGTAAGCGCTTTAAGGCCATCTCAGTCCGTATGTGCCCGAGTACCGCTGGGTTGGAGTCTTGAGAGCCTACATTTGGGTTGATAGAGGGGCATTCTATACTCCTGGGGGTCTATAAAAGTAGGGTTGGGCATTAAATGTCTCAAAACACTAGCTTTGCCTCCTGAATGTCGACGGGCATGCCTAATCATATTCTTTCTCAATCTAGAAGACATTAAAATCCGTGCAATGATATTCTGGGATGGGCCTTTTGTGTACCCTTTGAAAATGGTCATTAAGCTGATGCCATGTCCTGAAGTAGGTCAGGGAGGTACAGTTAACTACATGGCAACAGGAACCCAATGTAGGTAAAGTAATCAATGTATCTCTGCCTTTAACTTTATAGGTTCGTCGGTTCTATTTATTACTGATACATGGGACATTCCTTCCTTTTTAATAATGGAATTCGCGACAAATAAACCCTTTTTATGAAAATAGAGGGACGGTTCTATCATATTCAAATCCTGATATAGAGGATAGTCCGTTTTGCCAGAAAGGAACAATTCTGTGTTTGAGGGAATCGATAAGGATCGGTCACTTTGACCCTGGCTACTTGATTAGAGTTTAACTTAAAAAGTTTTATTACTCCCGCCTTTGTATGCCATTTAAGATCTTTCAATGTGAGTGACTTGCCTTGTGTCTCAATAAAATCCTGCCCTACTATACCTGTATTTCCCTCTATATTCGAGACTAAGAATTTCCAGTCATAACTTTTCACAGAGGTTTAAAACTTAAAGGTGCCCTGGCCCAGAATCTCTAATTTAGTGCCATTGGCCGCTACAAGCCCAGTAGAAACAGGAGCTAAAGGGGGTTTAACCGGCAACTGATTGTACATTTCTTTAGAGATAATGCTAACGGAGGACCCTGTATCAAACAGGATGGGTATCTCTACATTCGCGATTTTAGCATGAAAATACCAGCAGGCATTAGTAATCACATTCAGTGCTACAGGTTCTTGGTTGATAGTACTCTCGGTACTTTGATCATCCATTACCTGTATTTAAATCCTCAACCTTAGGCTTTTTACCATACTGGTCTACCGAGATAGCTTCGTACTTACTGGCTAAACGAGCCACTTAGCGCAAACGATCATTACCGTTTTCTTGACATTTTGCCATTTCTATCTTCAAATGTTTCCTACATTCAATATCACTTATACATTTATAAATTGGTCGCAAACTATACTGTAATAAGTTTTACCTCTCTCGTCTTTCAAGCCTTTTCGGCTAAACTCTGTACATTTTGCATAAAGTTATCTAAATGTTCATTGTCTTTGCGACGCCTTTCTTTAAACTGGGTTACATAAGAATACTCGTTATATGTAGCCCTAATCTCTGTGTCAGAGCAGTCTTAAGCAAACCAAAGTCCTTAGTAATTCGACCGCGATTCCCTCTAGACATATCATTAACCGTTTACATTTCAGTTGATCGCACCACCGATTTAAGTCGGCTTCCATTTCAAACTTAACTATGAATTTGTTCCACCTCCCAGTGCCATTATATGAAGGAGGGGCCACAGGTTCCTTCTGGCATGATTTAGGTTCAGATGTAACCTGGGTTGGTTGACATTAAGAGGCACCGTGACCTATCTTTTGAGCAATAGGTTGGCCCGATACTGTGATTTTTGTGGAGGTAGCGAATGTGGTGGAAGTGCACCTTGATGCACCAAATACTGTGCATGTTGGCACGGTAACGGGTTGGATACAATACATGGGGTTTGCATCCCGTTGCTGGCAGGCATTGAGACGGTAAAATATCTTGGGGTGGTTGTCCAGATCGGTATGTGACTAATGACTCATTGTTTTGACTGGCGGGACTTTTATACATTTGAGACCTATCCATATAACACGGAGTCTCAATTCCCTCAAGGTACGAGTGCTCTTGACGTGTTTGATGACATGGGCAAATGGGCGTTCCCGGCCTGTGCGAGGTAGTACAGAATATCCAAATTAAATACTGTTATGACAAGGTAAACAGGACCACATGTAAAGTGACAGGGGTAATACTTATCTCCCTTTAATATCTATATTTAAGGCACAAAAGGTATCTTGTTCCAGGCTTTTTCTGATTTAAACAGTAATAAATAGGGAGGAGCGTGGAACCAGCAAAAGAAACGGAAGTAAAGGAAAATGGCTCCAAATTTAGAAAACAACTATTTACTTTCCAAAATATGTGGGAATTATCACCCATAGATTAAGTGCACCATAAGAATTAAAGCAAGATTCACAAGTTCAAGCCTAACTGCAAATATCTGGATGATCAATTAAAGGTATTACTGTAAATCATATTATTTATCACAAGCATGACATAATAACAATAACACAGGTTTCGTCTGCTAAACGTCTCCCTCAAATCCAAACCTACTACACGTATAACGGGTATACATCTGTAAATATTAAACGACTGATTTACACAACTTGGCGACTGACTTGTTTATGTGATAAGGAACAACAGTTTGATGTTGCATGATCAGAGGCCAAATCCTCTACAAGTTACATGACATACATATATATTGTTATTAGGACTGTAGTTACATGTATGAACCAGGTTGGTTTTGTTTGTATGGTGTTTTACGTCGTTTTTAACACATGCAAGGTTAAATGATGACGGTCGAGTTTTTGTGGTGGAGGCAGAACACCCACTTTTCCTGGGTAGAACCAGTACTGTACACCTCCCGCCATCCGTAAGAATCGACACTTGCTCACTTACAAGTCGAGCTCCCAGTCAGATTCGAACCCGCAGAGGTGAGAGGGGAAGGTTTAAAACGAAACGTTGTTAACCATTCGCCCACGGAGACGCGAACCAGGTGGGACTGCAGGTTAACGAATTATGGAAAGTGAATTGTGGTCATCAGTGAACACTGTTCAGGTTGTATAACATGTGCAATGAATCATTTATTCGCATTATCTTTTCGCATAATTATTTATTGAGCCTTATTATATGGTGATTCAATCCCACGCACTTATTTTAAATGATCACAATCTAAAAACAAATAGTGTCAATTTTTAAAATCCCGAAGATACAGCCTTGTTAAGACCTTTCAAAAAAAGAGCAAGACATGTATAGCAAGCCAGGCATTTAAGATAAATTGGTTACAAAAGTCATATTTTCTTCAATTTTTCGGTTGTTTCAAAATAGAGGCCTTATAATCTGTCTCTTTTTAGTTCCATTGTTTTTATTTGTCCAAACTGAAATATATTTTTCTAACTTCTGACCAAGTTGAATTTAGTTTGAGTTAAACCAGACAGCTCGATTTATTTTTATATTTTACGCTTATTTATTTTACATCGATTGTAACGAAATCTCTCTGAAATTATTGTAAGCACTCTCTATTTCTTCCTGTGTAGAACTAGTACTAAAACCAACCGCAGATCAAGTTTCTTGCTCAGGGACACACCACATATGGTTATGGCGGGGATCGAACCCAATACTTTTCAATCCAGGGTCCAACGCTCTACCACTAGACCACAGCGATCTCCATCTATTTATTTTTTGCATATATATCTTTTAAAGCAAGCATTAAACTGATAAGGGATTGATGAGAGAGATTACTGTATAATGAAGTCATTATCTTTATTTACTCCTTACGGGAGATTATGGAATCAAACACATATTATATACAATATACACACATTAATAGCATGCATTGGTTATAACATATGACAGGGACACACAAATCAAAGGTGATTTGATACGAAAAGCAAGCATTAAACTGATAACGAATTGGCTGAGAGAGAATTCTGAATAATTCAGTCATTATCTTTATTTACTCCTTACGGGAGATTATTAAATCAAACACATATTATTTACAATATACAAAAAATAATAATACGAGCATTGGTTATAACATATGACAGGGACACACAATTCCAAGGTGATTTGATACGAAAAGCACTAGTAGTACCCGTACACTCACATATCCATGCACAGTCGTATTACAAGTAACGCTCATTTATAAATCACATATACAAAGCAAAAACACATGCACTTTTTTTGAATTGTCATTATGAGACATATTTGACGATAAAATTAAATGGTGCTTTCATGAATATGTCCATACTTGTACATTTTCTGTTTGATACGGATACATATCGGCCAATTCTAACATTCACCAGGAATGATTCGTAGTCACAATATTCTAATTCAGTTAAAGTTTCAAGTCCACAGCTTTATGGCACTGAACATCGCGCACGCAGTTAACGTATGATATAAAGTATCTTTACACACATGTGTAAAAACATTATACAAAAGCAAGGGCATCTACTATTTGTTACTGAGGTAAATTAGCCCAAACATTAGCAAGTGTACATGTATAGGCATAGTTATTGGATATACTAATTTCAAAACTATACATGGTTCAATTGAAGTATGAAGTTGACGAAATAATCTAACTCGTTATTGGAAAATATACAGGATTGTCAGTCCACAATAAACAAAATCGAAATTAACATTAGCAAGAATCCCAATATATGTTACACAAAGGAACATTCATATATCCGATTTGTTTGAATTACACGTGCTTATTTTCAATGTTGTAGACATACCTCCCGCTTCAAATGTGTTATCTATCTATAATATTACATGATTTAAATGAGTGTATTCTTGTCACGTGATGAACAAACTAACATGAGGTTTCTTGATCCCTTTTCACTAAGGGTGACTAGGTGTAACACCAATGTTCAAGGACAATTAAATTATCCACCTATCCATGTTTTTCTTCGCCTCCACTTCCCACTTGAACGCCACTTTTACATTTAAAGAATATCGGTATATTTTTCATTTCAATAAAGTCTTCTAAATCGTCCCATTTGAATATTTTCTATGTCTTAAACATACAACCTTCACTATGCGTCCCTTTTAACACTTTAGTTCGAGTTTCTTTTTTTTCTTCAGAGTTTATACTTTAAATAGGATTAAAAGCGCTTAACCATATTCCTGTTTACCTTTCTTTCCTATCAATAAGTGCGACTCAGTGTTACAATGGATTTCAAAGGACCACCCAACTATCCACCTATCCACTTCTTTCTTCTCCTCCAATTCCCATTTCAACGCCATGTTTTTCTTGCATACCCGATAAGGTTATCAGTTTTTTATGGGTGACGGAAAGCCTATCTTACATATGGGGGAAGATAAAAGTCGCGCGATGATATCAACAAGCATGATGTCGTAGTGTAAATAAACATGCAGAACGTGAGTAGTTGGCGACGTCATTGCGTAGAATGTAAATGATGTGCAAGAAAAAGAATGAAACAAGAACATTCGGTTCAGACGGACAACTGTTTTAATCCGATAAAATCAATTATACCTCATGTTGGACTTCCGGATACCTTGGAAATATTCTAATAATCTTCAACGCCACGTTCCACTACATCAGCCCTTTCTTCGCCTTCTCTTCTTGCTTCAACAACACTTTTATCTTCAACGCCACACTCCACTACGTCATCATTGTCTACAGTTGCTTCGTCATTGTCTCGTTTTGAGAAGTTCGTGAAAGCGATACTTTGTATAGCCATGTGAGTGTTCGGTAAATATTGGAATTCCGCATGCTCTGATTCTGTATAAAATTGCGATTCGTTGTTTGTTTTTAAGACTTTGAATTTCAGATTAACGTATTTTGATACAGAGTTTTCTAAATGAAGTGTCATATGATATGTTTTTTTTGATTTGTTCAAAGGAATAGGACTTTTCAAAACGATGACGCGTGAACCTTGAGTTAAAGAAGTAGAACACAAAGGAAATGCGCCAATATTTTTAATATCGAGGGTTCCCTTTAAAGAACCGGAAAAGTCGAACATCTCAAATGTTTCGCTTTCTGATTGCCGTAAATATTTATAGCAACCAGAATGATCGAGACGAATATATGTGTCAATGGTAGCTATGTCGATTGTCTGTAGTACTATATCATCAGTGATGTTGAGCTGAAGCGAGCTTTCAACTTGATCGACATATTCTTCTGTAAACACATCCTCCGGACTCGGTATGTGAAAAGCCGTAGATTCTCTCACGGAACGTTCTTCGATCGAATTTGTACAGACTACATCAGGGATTTCATTTTCGATATAGCCGACCATATCTTCGTATTCATCGAGAGAAAATAATTCTTTTTTTCGGCAGCATTCAGAAAACTCAGCCGTACTCATGGTAGGAATTCGGAGATGGTAAAAGGCCTTGCCAAGAGTTGATCGGATATTCCGACCATTTACAGGCGTATTATTTCTTTCGCATTTCTTTGTGGACCAGCTTACCGCCGTTTGAAAAATGTCCGTTTCGTCCGCAAAGAATGTATTCCCTTTTAGAATATAAGCGAGACAATTCTCAGACATTTCCATGAACCCATCTGACTTTAAGACTTCGTTTGCGTTATCATCAATAAAATCAGCGGATGTTTTGATAAGGTGATTTTCGTCGTAAAGAAGTGCCATTTCCAAGATGTCGCACGCGTTTGTCGCTGTTAAAACTGAAGACAGGAAATCAGCACAGTACTTCACCAAACTTGGAACTTGGTATTTGTGGGCGATCTTCAAAACAAAGGGCGCTGACTCTTCGGTAAGGGTGTATTCGTCGCTGTATATGTATCTGTTAGAAGATAAAACAGAAATAGTATGATATAAAAACACATTAATAGCGAGCTCTACGGTAACGCGAGTACCAAATACTACGGGGAAAAAACGTGGTAAAAAGTCTAAACACAGTTAACTCCCTTGTTAAGGGGAGGTCATGGCTATATTCGTTCCAAACGCAGTTAACTGCCATCCCTGTTTGGTATCCGGCCCACCTCTATTCGCGCTGGATCTGGTCCATCCAGTTGGCCGATTACCAGACTTCATTGTTAATGTGACGTCATTAGGTAAACAACCGTCTGGCAATTTATAAAATAATGTTGATTAGTCAAGGTAACGGTATTTCTACCTAAACTTTAAAAGCTACTGCAGCATCGATGATCTAAAATACAATGTTTAAATGAAAACGCATCGCACTTTAGTGATATAGATAGATGTTACGATAAAGTCGGTGGGTGGGGAAATTTTAACCACTGCAGTCTGCTGTTGCCAAGTTTCCAAGAAATGTGCGCGTTTTTATTTAGAACTCAGATGTTGAACGCTGCTTAAATATTCAGTTATTTTTATTAAGTTCTGAAAAATGGTTTGGCGTAGGAAAAGGTGTGGCCCAATAATCTGAGAGTGGGTGGCGGGGAGTGTGGGGAGAGAGGGAGTGATCAGAGTATGTAAAAGGGGCCCGGGCGGCAGAGTATGTTTTGGCTCCCACTCCACCCCCTGCCTCCCGGCGGCCCCCAATATTTTGCCAACATTATGTGTGAATCTCCGCCCCCCACCCCCACCACCCCCAAAAAAAGCAGTGTGCGTTAGACCGAGTGATTTAATTACTCACATCGGAACGATTCTATTTGATTCTAACACAAAAATAACCCCATTGTTTATGCTCTTGTGGGGTCACTATATCCTCGGCCTCTTAGTTTTCGCACACTTAGCGATAATTGGTATCAAAATATCAGTGAAAAGTATACAGTTAACTTTTTCTTCTTCTTCTTCTGATAATGTGCAGGTTCCTCTGGAACATACTCGCACAGTGAAGTGACTATGCACACGTGAAGGAGGATCAAAGTGTGTATATACAATTAAAAGCAGGATAAAAACATCAGCTTTGGTCTATCCGAGGACTACCACAACCCTTGACCTGAATATGTCAATGGATTGGGCATCGATCGTGCTGGTCGGCAAGCTGTTTCACAATCTGATCCCTGCTGGAAAGAAGGAAAACTTATGAGCGTTCACCCTGCTGTGTGGTAACCTAATACATAATAGATGCTAGATGGAATAAACTATTCAGTCTGCAGCAAAAACTACCTAGACAATTATCAAATTTAATTTACTTTTCATCTGATAATATTTGTAAATGTATGACCTACATATTTTTACTTGCGGTAAGCGGCTTTAGTTTTCGCACACTTAATTTAATTAGTTTTTTCCCCCAAGATGCAGCGTTTTCATACGGGTAATTTTATGCAAATGAGTTGACCTGATTTTATGTAAAATTGCCAACACAGAAAAAATAGCAAAGTATCCACTATTATTTTACTTTAAAAGAAGAAAACAATGCCTTGTGTTTGCTTTGTGTTGTCTTAAAGAAAAAAATACATTCATCATCTCGGAAAAGAAATAGTTTGTAAATTGTTTACATCTGCTGTGTTCAAAACATGGCGGTCAACTTAGGTCACATGTCAGTCACGAAAATTTTGGGGCAAACGGTTATGAAATAACCACTTCTTTTTTATGGCTTTTTTACATAAACACCGATATTGCGTCATCGTGTTTTGCGGGTATCCGCCATTGACTTGACCCAATTCCATTTCTTATTTACGATGAAAGAGGTTGATGAAAACGCAATTTGTTGATGGCTAAAGAAAGATAAAATATCAAATCCATATAGTGTCGCAAAATAATATTAATATTCCTGAATTTTCTTTTAATGGAAGGTATTTAATGATAAATACACCGGTAGTTGGAGGAACATTCGAAATAATAATGTCCGTAGAGCTGAACATCGCTTCAATTTTCTTTTTGATGTTTTTGAACTATAGGCTTAGCAGACGGACATCAAAAGTGATGACGGAATTCACACAAGAAACGCGCGCATACGTCATTTCCTGAAACGTCCGAAATCACAAGGTGTGCGAAAACAGATAGTTCGACGATATATTATCTCGGAGGTCAAGGTAATCAGGCTGCGTGCAAGGCTTTGGAGCATGGCAACTTTGTTGTAATTAACATTTCATTAAAATTACTGTTGCGTTTGTCTTCGTGACGTATATTTACCAAGTGATGTCATGTAACGTGGCGCTTCCAACGGATGAAATATACGCAGGGAATTAATGGAACAGCTGTATTTTATCGTAGAATGACATACAGTGTTCTCTCTTCTTTGTGCATATGAAAGACGGCGCAGGTCGTGTTAGAATTAATGTTAAAAACCAGAAATAAACATGATAATCCAGCCAGGAGACAACAGTCAGAAAATACACTTGTACTCTGGTGAAAATGAGCATATACACAACTATCATAAATAACACAAATAAACGTATATCAACTGGAATTATTGTATTGTTTAAAATAAAAATAATAATGCCATAAGAAACAAGACAGGAAAGAATACATACTTTAATAGAAATTTTCTAAGTTCAAGGCATGAAACACAGATCCAAGCCGTCATTCAAATCTACACAATAATGGCAATACAAAGAAATAATTATTTTGAATATCGAACCATAAATAAAACATGAGTTTCACTTTGAATGTGTATACATTTTTATGAAAGATAAACTGCAGAAAAAAGAAAATCAACACAGCTATCGAGCGTATTTTCGCCGCTAAGTTATAATATGCATTCCATCATTTTTCTCAATAAATTAAAAGCAATACATGCGGATTTAAATAACTTACGTCGATATTTGAAATAGATCGTGTAGTAGTGTTAATAATTCATTTGTAGGTCAGCATCAACTCATTTCAGGATACTCGATCGCCTCAAAAATAGCCGCCGCACTGGCTGGTACCCTGTTGTTTACCGCAGAATAATCAGGGAACCAGCTTATTGGCCATTCGGCGGATAAATCGGGAATTTAACAAGGGGCGTATAGGGAGTTTCAAATCCAGGGTACCTGTATATCCATGATATTGACTAACCGATTATAACTGATGATTGATCGGTTACATCCAATCAATGGTAACCAATTATACATTGTAAGTTTCAACCGATTGCCCATCACTAGTAACTGGTAGATGAATGACATAATTTGGATCTTGATACCTCGTTTTTGCAGCTTATAAGCACAATTTTGAAAACATTGTATACGCGTCTTATTTCGAATACTTTTCAGTTTACGGAGCTAATTGCCTTATCTGCTGTGCCTGAATAAAAAATGGCTATTCTGTGGTCTACTGATGATATTTTATATCTTTCTTGCACTATTCATGATTTTATCATTACCAAACTCCCAAGCCACATTATTATTGATACTATAACAACAGGTAAATAATGTGTATTTAAGAATTGATTCACTAATTTTCGGTATTCCTGGGGTTTTAAAGACGGTGGTGGTTGGCAAATTTACCATAAACGCAAAGTGAATGGTTTTTTTTTTTAATTTTAATGTAAATATTGCGGTTTGAATGGTGGTAGTGAATGGCAACTTTACCATAAAAAGCTTCATAGTAAATTATTTACCATGAAGCTATTTATGGTAAAGTTGCCATTCACTACACCGTTCAAACCGCAATATTTACATTTATGTGCTGCATTTAAATTCCCAGTGAAATAACACTTTTATGTTTTGGGCAGACCTAAAGCAAACAAGGTATAGTTTATTTGTTTGATTAACTTGAGAACTGTCACCAAAGTACACAGAAGGATTAAATTCAATATTTCGATATTTTTACCGGTTATGGAAAACATAAGCTAGTTTAAATTTAGCGAGAAGTGTCTCATAGCCTGTCGAAAGATCTAAATATTGAATTAAATCCTTAAAAAAATCAATTCTTCAATGGATTCATCTAGTTTTTCATTTGCCTGTCTCCAGTACATGCTCCAGTACATGCTTGTTAACATCCATCTGCCAGGAAATATTTTCCTTTTTGCAGTGTTAAACTGTAGCTTCTTGAACATATATTTTTTAATGGCGTATCAACACATTATCTAAGGTTATTTAGAGCCGCCCCAGATAGAGGAGAAGGATATATAGGAATCATATAACCTTCAATACACAGGACTGCCCACTTTATGTCCGGCACATCCTTGGCCGGGATAGTAAAGAGGCTGCTTCTAAAATTTTCTCGTCTCTCACAGCTACGGGTTTGATTCCCACTGTCAGCTTGACTTGTCAGTTGAAAAAGTGTCGATAATCACGGACGGCTGGAGGTATATATTGTACTCAGGATCTACCGAGAAAAAAATAGGTCTGCTTCTACCACAACAAAATAGACCGTCATAAATAGCCTAACATGTGCTAAAAATGACGTTACCGTAACACAACATTCGAACAGTTCATGTCCACATCGAAAAGACAAAGCTAAGAAATTAAACGCTTTCCCATGGGCACATTGAAAAACTGCTGTAGGTATGCAACCACCAACATTGGTGCAAGTAAGATTTCTAGATTCAAAGTCTACCATGCTGTGTCACAACCGTTTCAGAAATTAAGACATTTTAGACAAATGCTATCAATTACGTTTGCTGAATCGGTTATAAAACTGTGTTTTGAAAATATGTTTTTGTTGTTGTTGTTTTTAATATCTCTTTTATATTTTTCAGTGCCATTTCTGCCCTAAGCTGCACCGTTAGATGTCCTGAATGTTCAAGAATGTCCAGGAAAAGAATATAGTATGCGTCAATCGTCCATTGTTTGTGGTTGTTTATGACTGCGTTCTGCTTTATGTAGAACTCAGCATTAATAACCTTGAACTTGCAACCAAACTAAAAAGGACTGGATGTACATGTACCATTAATGAGTCGCAGTTATCTGTGGTTGATGGATACAATAGTGGGAATAAGTGATGTATCACACAGTCAATTGTGGCCAACGATCAGTTATTTAGTAATTGATATTAAGTTATGACATTCCACAAGAGATCATTGCAAAAAATAGAATTCTATTATCGCTGAAAACAAAAACATACAAGCTACTTAGTCAAGAATCAGTCGGATTACCACCATCTCAAAATAGTACAAAATAAACACCTTTTTTATATACAAAGAAAGTTACATTTTTTCGCGTACAATGCAGAGACGGGGAAGCGAACCCGAGCTGCATTCATCTAGTGACATTGGTGAGAAGTGAGTGAGTTCAAGTACGCTACCCAGACATGATTTGATATTTTGTAGCGCATCCGTGGTTGAGAGGGTAAAGACGCTGCATTGGAAACCATCTCAATGCTGCGGGTTCGAATCCCACTGGGAGCTCGACTTGTAAGAGTCGATTTTTATGGACGACGGGAAGTATACAGTACGTGTCTTACATGTTCTACCCAGGAATAAGTAAGTGGTCTGCTTCCACCACTACAAAATGTTGACCATCATACATAGCCTGATGGAAAATGACGTCACACGCCAAACAAACAAAAACGAGTTTTATTTCAATTGCCCTTCAGAAAAATGTTCTTGTCCGGTCCATGTGGTAAGTAGCATACATATATATGGGTCCTTTATTCAAGGTCATGCAGTTTTCATGTCCAGTCATACACCTAAACCCCTTCTTCTTCTTCCGAGTAAAGAGCTAGGATCTTCATAGATCATAATTAGCTCTTAAAATAATGAGACGCAACCTAGCTAATATGCCTATGTGTTTTCAATAGACCGTGTGTTGGACATTAAAGTAATGTTAACATATTCAAGGTCAGTGTGCATACTAATGTACTTTTGGTGTTCATTCCAATAAGCTGTCCAACAATTTCAGATAATGAGATGAAACTGTTACCCTGTCATTAATATATTGGACGTGAACATCACTTAATGGCAAGGGCAAGCATCTTTTGTAAGACATTTGATTTTCCCTTGGCTTTGTCTGTCTGATGGGGATGGTAAATAGAAGGACCAAACTACCAAAGGCTATCCTGTCTGCATGTAAATAGTTATTACAATCTTTCTGACCGTAAGAGTAGGGCAGGGTTTCATGATTATTTTTTATTCTTTCACCTCTTACTGAGGTGACTCTAATAACCATAATGTGCTGATGATTGTTTTCATTTGCATTCCAGTGTTGTTTTTTTTTAATGAGTTGAGCTCGCTATGAGGCAGTGCCTTATTCATATTGCAAATGTATGTAAGGCATACACGATACGATATGTATCGCGATTCTTGCTCTCAGTACAATACATATCCGATGCACAGTTAAACTGGTCCATAATATATACATTATGTAAATTGTGCCAAGATATTAGCTTTAAAATGGGAAAATATGGTAGCAAATATTAATACTATTAAACGTTCAACTCATACTCTAATTAGTACTAAGTAAACACATCATTCACTGAAGAAAAAGCAGAAAACATAAATTAAAGTTAAAAAAAAACATGTTAAGAGCTGCTCATGAGGATGCAAACGTTCGTCTGTATAGCACTGAAGTGACGCGTTTATTAGCTATTCAAGCCGTCCATTCTGTTTTGCATAAAGCACACAAAACATTACACGGTATGTGGTAACAGTGGGTGTGAAAACGAACTGGGTTAATTTGCAAGTTAAAACTGCTCTAGATACTCTTAAAGAACTTTGGGTGTGTACTTAAAGCCAGTGAAGGAGTTTCAGCTCTTGGTTTACAAACAAATACAGGCGTGTAACACTTGCCTTACACCCTTTATAACCATGTGTATCGATACATTGTTAGCATTGCGAATATTAGCGTTTGTTCAACATATTATGTTCGGGATACGGGTCTTTCAAAAATGTTTCAGAAAACATGTCAATGCATTTTATACAATTGAAAATGATATAAACTGAAATTATACTGTGTATTCTTAATTTCTTTTATTATTAGCTGATTAGTGAGAACTAATCATTTTGAAGTTTATTAACAAATATGTTGTTAAAATCAAAGGTATTAAACCGACTTTGTGGCCTAGAAATTATATCCGAAGCTGTGATATGTTTTTCTTCTTTAATATGAGCTAGGTAGCACGAGGTGACTATTGCTACCGTATAAGTTTACACTACTCCTTAAATATGGCTATAGGATTACCACCACCAATTGCATATAAACCTCCGAGGTATATTTCCTACAACAAAATGTAATCACTCCTGTTTTGTGGGGCTTTATAAGTAGTCGATGTTTTTGTTGTATTGTAACAAGCTAGAAGTGTATTGATAAGTTATACTGTATTATTAATGAAGATTTTCCATTTCGAATCTATACATACACTTTGTAAGCAACTATCAATGAAAACAGCTGTACGTTTGACCTAAACTTACATGCATATTTTATTAACATCCATTGAGTGTTCTAAACATTTGACCCATTTAATATGGTGTATTGACAAGAAATGCCGTTTGGTATGACAATTCAGATAGTGCAAAAGTGAAAATAAATATCTCCGAATTGTGTTGATTTCAGAACGTTGACTTTGGTATTCACATGACCATTTCTCAGCAAATAATCATTCGATTTGCATGAAGTAGGTATTTGTAAGCACGTTATGAAAATGACAACACAAAATCCACATTTAAGAAACATCTGAACAAGTTTCTTCTCTTACAGGTTTACCACCACCAATTGCATGTAAACAGCCAAAGTGTAGTCGAATGTAGTTCCTATAATGAAATGTAATCTCTCCTTTTTTGATGAAAATGGGCCTTATAAGCAGGGGAAAAGTCTCCATCTCTATTCGATTTTGTTGTTGTATGTATAAGAAGCGCATTAATAGGTTTTACTGGATCACTAATGAATATTTTCGAAATTTCGAATCTATGCATACACTTTGTGAGCAACTATCAATGAAACCAGCTGTATCCTTGACCTGTTTAGTAAACAAACAAGACTTGCTTACATGTCTTGTGAACCCACCTTTTCTGGTGATTCTTCAAGTGGAAAATTAGTTTTCTGTATGAAAATTAAACTGCTGCATTATCCATACTTGAATTAAAAATGCAGCATGACATTTAAAAAATTAGTGTCAATTGGGAAATAATTGGTGGTTGCATACCTACAGCAGCTTTAACTCTAGTGAAAGTCACTGAAAATAAATCATATTTAACATGAAAAAGTCATTTTAGATCGAACAAAAATCCAACATTTTAAAATATATTTGCACAATAATGGACACATCACACCAATTTATTTCATTACTTACGAGAGAAACAGTTTGAACGCATCTGCTTTAATATCGACCAGCTCAATCGCGTTGGTGGCATCAGCACATGGTCCGTAAAACATCGCCTCGAATACAGGACTTCTTGCGGCAAGGACTACTTTATGCGCAGCAATTCTGTCATCCGTGTTGTTTACATCCTGATCTTTACAACGGAAAACCACGTCTGTCCACAGTTTGGCATTTAGTATTTCTGCCATACAAGTGTTCAGAGATTTTCCAAGTTGCCAGTAAATAGGGGGGCGTGAAGCCTCTCCTTCTGGCCATGGCAAATCTCCTTCCTTAACAGCTTGTGTTGGCATAGCTCTGGGACGTTTTCTGAGTATCTGAAAGTATTACAAGACACGTGAGTTAATATATATGTATGGAGGTCTCAGAGACAAGCTTAATTATTTTACAGCGATATAGCTGATTTTTATTTTATTATTTTATATTGCAGACATTCACTTCATGGATAGTATTAATTTTCAACTATTATGTTTTACGAATACATGTTACGTGTATGATATTATATTCATTCCTAAGCTTTACAATTTGTTTAGGGAATGTTGTTAACGCCTCCGTTTCACCGTCCGTCCGTCCGTCTGTTCGTTCGTTGCCATATCTCTTCCTAAAGCGCAGAACCAAATCTCCTTATGATAATGGAGAGTAAAAACAACACTTTTTTGAAGCGGGAATACACTAACATTTCAGTTGCACTACAGGTGTTCCATAGTTTTGCAAATATACATGTATATCAATGAAAAACAACAGCATATAAAACGATTACATTATTTCAAACTCGGACGTCTGCCCTGTAGAGTTTAGGGGAGGGATGGGGAGGGGGACAGGTGACGAGAGATTTGGAGTCAGTTTGTTTTAATTGTGTCTCAATTGAATCCTTATGGTGATGAAATTTCACTGTATACTTTTTCTCCTACGCCATCCGTGGGGCCAGAGGAAACGGGAGTCACAAGTTCAAATTAACAAAACGTTTAATCGATGCGTCAGTTTTATATTATTTCAACCACAGAGGTGTGCCTAGGTGGCAAATGATTGTGAATGGCATTTGGGTCAATTGTGTTATATTTTTCTTCTTCCAACTTAAATGTTATGATGATGAGATTACATAGTATAAAGGTGTATGCTTCAGGGTGACCAATGGAGCCGTGGGTGGGGTCAAATGTTCAAATACACAAATACCCTAAATATAACTTAATAATTTATTCATTTACAGTGCCGTACATAGACAATAACAAACACTGTTTCTGTTGGAATCTGAGTATTAGAGAATAATCACAACGAACTGTATCACCCCTAGATTTGGATACAGAGTCAAAGAGGTAAACATACATAGAGCCGAGGCATTCTTCGTTTTAGTGCCGAGCCTACTAAACTTGATAGTAAAAGGCACTGACATAATATTCTATTTATAAAGTAGATTATCCACATTTTCTGTATGAATTACTATTATTACCTATTTCTCAGAATGTTACGCTCATCGAGGACGCCGCCATGTGGTTGTTTTTTTGTTTGTTTTATGACGTCAGGCAACGTTACGTGCATGACGTCAGCTAACGTTACGAACAATAAACGCCGGAGGATTCCGCATTGATTTGCCTTATTGCTCAGTGCCTAATAAAGTAAAATGTATTAGGTCACTCCTTTAGTAGGCAGAAAAGTACATAATATTATCTGCATGATAAATTTGGCTACCATATTGACCTGTGTGAAGAAGGTGTGGGGATTTGCGATGGCGCGTCGTCTAATTGGCTCTAGTTTATTATGTGTTGATGGTTGCAAAGAAATCCATGGGTATAATATGCGACATATTTATAACGATTTAAACACAATAACTTGTAGTATAGAAAAATTTCAGATTTTAATTTCAATAAAAGTTTAATGCAAACTTTTAACATCGGAAATTCATTTAAATACAACGATCTATTTACATATTCAAGACATTCAAGTCCAAATTCCTCATAGTGAATCGATAACATTGTATAAAGATATAAATAGCAATCGTTATTAATCAATACATTCTAAATTATGTTTATTGTCAGCAACGTTTATATTAACCATCTTAGACATAAAACGTTTGCTCTACTTACACCTTTGAAATATTGCTCGGAGAGTATGTCAGAGTATGCTAATGAAATATTATAGATATAAATAGATAGAGATAAAAACGACAACAACTTACCAAGTTTAATATACAAAAATACACACAATATTTTATCCCACTCTAGACTAAGATATTAACTGTGTAATCGTCAACGTCCTTCTTTGAAATATTGTAATGTCGTGTCAAATCGTTTTGGTTGTGTCAATCGGAACTCTTTCGCCAATTTCCGTAATATGTTAAAGTCTGGATTTCCAAGAGACGGAATCCGACGAGACAATTCCGATTGGGATTGAAACATGTTAATAGGTCATTTGGATTTTCGAAAATACAACTAGAGCGCGTAATCTGGTTACTACAAGTCATCATACCATAATAAGTAGCTGCTTAACTGTAAATTATACATGGTTGTATTGTGTTGATTTATATATGGTTGTATTGTGTTGTATTATGTTGATTTATATAAGGTTGTATTGTGTTGTATTGTGTTGATTTATATATGATTGTATTGTGGTAATTTATATATGGTTGTATTGTGCTGATGTCTTACGTCATTTCTCAATACGTCATTTAAGATATATATGGCTGCCAGTTTTAATGATGGATAACCACCCTCAGTCTGCCCCGAGCGCGATTCGAACCCGCTGCGAGAGCGACATAGCGAGTGGCCGATGTCTAATTCGCTGTTTCCAAATCATTCTAAGTCGGTCCGTTGTCGGTTAAATGTGACTCGGTGGAGTATAATGTAATATGTCTACTCGTTAAAGTCCAGTGTGGCAGCACTATAAAGTTGAGCATTGAGTAGACCCGTCGTGATATGACTGAACGAGTGTCCCATAAACCCATACATCCATACATTACATTTTCGAATGAATGTATGGTGTTTTAAGGCACGTCGACACATAAATATGTCATATTATGCGCAAAAACTTGAAGAAATGAAGTAATAATAAAAAAATTTATGTAAATGTATAAAGATAAAACTATTTACAAATAAGGGATGATATGGTAGTAATATAAACTATGTATATTAGGCCACGGGCCATACAATTTTTTGTTACCATCTCAAGGGACAAATTCCTACTAGTACCATGTTATTGAGTACCATGTATAGAAACAAAAAATCCATGATAGCAGTGCTAACACGGTAGTCGATTCCTGTTAAGAGTTATCTCCCCCTTTTAAATAAAAATCTGGTTTCTTTAAAAATTAATTTTCTCTGAAAATACAATAGCTACAGGTCTAATATTTTGCATGTTTAATAAGGTTATGGTCCTCTAGCAAGTACGTTTAAAATGGTGACCCTGGGGTCAAATAACCGTTTTACATAGCGTTATGAAGGAAACTTTAAAAAAAACAAAAACTTCTCTAAAACCGTAAGAGCTAAAGGTCTAATAATATGCATGTAGCATAAGCTTATGGTCCACTAGCAATTTGTTAAAATGGTGACTCAGGGATCATATTTGGCCCCGCCCCATGGGTCATATATTTACATAGAGTCATATAGAAAAAACTTTAAAAACTCTTCTCGAAAAAATCAGAAAAGAGCCAGAGGTCTAATATTTTACATGTAAAATAAGCTTATGGTTCTCTATCAGTTTTATTAAAATCATGACACTGGAGACATATATGGCCCGATCCCTCGGTCACATTTTTACAAAACGTTCTATAGGAAAGTCTATAAACATATCGTTCTCTGAAACTACAAGAGATAGAGGTCTTAAACGTTGCATGTAGCATAAGATTATTGTCCGCCTACCAAGTTATTTAAATGGTGACCCGGCAGTCACACTATTACATGGAGCTATTTAGGAACGGCTTGGTTAAAATTGATGACAATGGTGTCACATATGGCCTCTACAGGTTCTCGGTTTTACGTAGATTTATATTTTAAAAAATGGTTTGTAGTTGTACATTTTTTATAAAATCATTTCAAATGTAGTTATAAATTAACTGCAATTGTTTATTAGAATGCGATTTTCGATAATGTATTACATTATAAAGACTAAAATAATTAAAACACTTAAGTAAATGTCTATTTAGGGATGTTTACAAATCGCATATTGAACAAATTCATGAACTAAAACCACAAAGGAGACCACTGCATTGTCACATCCACTAGTCCATATTGGATCTTAAACAGCATAGTTAGTCGGTTGCAGTACCTTCTGTATTGTAGGGGTTCGCACTTCAGGTCCTGTACCATCTGTGTTACACAAACTGGGGTACGATACGTATAGTTCCTGTGTACAAACCGGGCAGCTCTTCGCTGGACTTGTTCTATGTGTATATCAGTTGTCTTATGGGGATCACGTACGGTGGATGCATACTCTAGTGTAGGTCGAAAATTGTAGTATATACGGCAGATTTCACTGTTGTGGTAATCTCACCTAGGTTACGTCTTGTGGACCCCATGGTCTGTTGACCTTGGCTACTGTAGAATTGACGTGGTGCTTCCTTGTGAAGTCTTTGTTAAAAGTTACTGTCGACTACTTGTGTGGCCACGTAGTTGATATGAAGTGTTGATCAGCTGGCGCTTGTTTGTTGTGGCTATGATAACTGTACATTTAGCTGGGTGAAATAATTTAATTTGGCAGTCTTCTTTTCATTTCTCAAGAGCTGATAGTTTTTTCTGAAGTAGTAGCAATACTCTGGGTACCGAACTTTATATGTAAGCGTCTACAAAAATTGTTATCTTATATGTTATGCTATATTATAATATCAAGTAATATTATTTAAGTAAGATAATATGTACTGGGTATTCTTAACTGTATTTTATTATCCCAAAACCTTAATTGCCAAATTTATTAAAACATAAATGAGCTGGGCATATATAAAAAAGGATAAAAATATCGGACAGGGAAAGCAGCATTCAAGGACGACAGTCAACCACAAAACACAAAAACAAACATGCAAACAGACAAACGAAAAGACAAAAGTAATAAAAAATGCAAACGAAATCACAAACACAAAAGGATTGACAATAGGGCTACCGCCTTGGAACGGTCAGTGGCAAAGTAAGCCACTGGGGGTTTAAACCGGTTCTAGGGTGCACCAAACCTCACACTTACCCTACTGTCATCCCATTAAAACAGGACAGTGTAAATAAAGAAATCCCCGCCATGATCTAATCTCTAACCAACAAGGCAGCATCAATAGGCAATATAAGTAAAACACAAATATGCTCGTGTAAATATAATACAAAAAAACAATAGCCTAGAAAGCCACAATGAAGGTACTCAATGACTTTGCAGAAGCCAGAGCAGTAAGAGAATAAACCATTAAGGGCACGACAAGAAAGATCATGGACAAACATCAAACGCCACCGTCCCAATGGGCTTTAGGTAGGCGTCATCACAGGGTCGACAGCCTGTCCGGTCATCGTACAATTAAAGAGGAAAGCATAGTGGCGAACTGTAAAAGGGTCCACCACCAAGCATGCAGTACGTTGCAAAATGATAGGGTCATAACCTCTTTTGATAAACTTTTTAACAAGTTTAACAAAGATAGTATGAAAGAGATCATGACCAAGAATCTTACGAAGTCTATAAATCACATCATCATAGAAGTCAGGTTGTGATAGTCCTTGTCGCAGAAGAGTCCTTAAATTACATTTATATTTGGAAAGAAGATCAGGGTTACGATAATGAAATTTTGCAAAGGTTTTACGAAGTTTATGGTAACGGTAAGGCTTGCAGGCATATTGCAACTAGACATACATGAACTTGATGCCAACTTGCTAGATAAGATTGACCGTTGTGAACCAAGCTTCATGGATATAACCTTCATGACGTTTTAACAGTTTAGTTGTATGTATCGTAATGCAATAACCCTGCTTGAGCCCATGCAGTGGATAGCACAAGTGTCTTGAAATCTAGAAGACCCTGGTTCAAGCCTCACTGGCGACAGTGAATTTCGTCAGTGTGTTCTTGAGCGAGACACTTGTCATATCCCTCATCCGTCTGATGGGGACGCAAAACGGGCAGGCTCGTGTATCGCATTTTTTTCCTCCGATCACGTTAAAGAAACATAGGACTCTTTTCGTTAGTAGAAGTAGGGCAGGTTCCTAGATTCATACGTATCCTTCCTCACTATCTCTCTCTGGGGTGGCTCTAAATAACCTTATATGTGTTGATGAACCATTAAACAACATTCAATTCTGTTCATTTAAAAGAGCATATTGAAAAGTCTCACCCACAAAATAACGGGTAAAACTATGCATTTTCACAATATATTTTGGAGAAAATACTCATATTGAGATCAATGATGACCACAACTCTTTGTCATTGTTGGCATTGTTACCCCTTCATTAGCAATAAACCTTATTTTTAGATACCTGTCATTCAAGTTGCACTTGCGTGAGCAAATAAAGAGTTGATGCTTACTAACAGTCCCAATCCTGGGTTAATTTCATACTATAAATCAAGTATGAAGGACATCAAAATAAATTCCTTAAAATAAACATATATTGCTATTAAAAAGCTTTGAAATAGACATCTAATAAGATTTTGTGTTGCAATTATTATAATTTACTTTTAATTCATGTCTTTATATGTAATACAAAATCCAAATGTTTAATCATAATAAGTATTGAAATAGCGCATACACCTAAACAAAAGGATAAATTAAATGTTATGAAAAGCGTAAAACTGCACATTTTTAGATTCCTTTGGCCTGTTTGTGTCGTTAGTGCCATGTATGTCTCTATCAGAACATTTTAATACTATTGATGTTGCAGTTAAGTACTGTGAAGAAGACTTATACTTCTAGTTATGCGTGTGTATCACTGAACAAATATATGCAATGCCATGTTGCAGACTACATATTTTCCTGAATCTAAACTACCAATCCCTACTTCATATAATAGTATCATTTAAATCAGCAAAGGATATAAATTAGTGCTTCTTATAAGTTTACACATATAATGTAAACAATATTGAATAATCTAAATGAATAAACAATGTGTCAGTATTGAGTGGGGGTAAATTGACTTACAATTTGTAGCAAAATGGAGATTTTAAACAGAATTCAATGCTAAACAGAGCTTATTTGCTCTTTATATAACTTAAAGGGACATTGTCCGTAAGTAAGCAGATATTGAGCATAACCAAATAACTGTCTGACTTTTATTCAGTGAATTGTATACATGAAAACATGAGCATAGACTCTAAGAAGGCTGTAGTAATACATTCGTGAGTTTGGAAAAAAAAGCTTTAATTATTATTTGTCAATAAAGTGGGACCCACCATATCCACCATATTTACCTTTTCTGCGATCACGTGACTTCCATTAGCGCATTAGGTTTTCACCATAGTATGTACTGCGTAGTATGTATGGCCCGGTTAGCTCAGTAGGGAGCGATGTCGACTACTTTACGCTCACTACTATTACTGCGAGTGTAATTTTAGTTTAGACTACGAGTTCAAACGCCCGAAGCGGTTTCTCTTTTTTTTGTACCACGATTGATTTCCATCAAACAATCCTGCTTTTAATTAGTAAATATTCAATAATGTTTGGTGTGTAATAATTGCGAACATAATTAGTGTGTGTTTTATAAGCTAAAAGTTACGGACATTGTCCCTTTAAATGAATTGTAAACTTAATTGCATTGTTTAAAAATACCTCAATAATTATTCACACAAGCATGACATGCAAAAATGAACATCGAGCAATTAAATGAAAGCGCTACACTGATAGACTATTAATGTTCGATTTTTTTTATATAAGCTACCTGTTCCAGATTGCTATCATGGAAAAATGTAATCTTCATACATTTTTCTTTTCAAAAAGTGATGGTAGAATATGTCCCTTGAGTTGGTAACAATATTTGGGTCCTGGCTCAAGGCCTAATATTATGCCCTAGAATACAATCATGTTTAGGCTCATTCATTCATTATGTTTTGGTATTGTATTCGTTCCATAGCAGTATGTTAGCTAATTTCTTTATACACACTGCTTTCAAAGGGCCCTCAACTTGAAAATGGCGCGCTTGTATCTACTATTATTTTTCCATTGTTTGCCCACTTTGCAATACCTTCTGTTTACCCCATGTTGAATGTTCTATAATATACAGAAAGCGATTATTATCACATGATGTCATGATTTACAACCTTTTCAAGATTTCATCTTTAAAAGTAGTTCTATCGACGAAATAATCTGAGAATGGTTGGCTACAATGAGGTCGATAACGAGGACACAAACGAATCCATGAACATTGTCCACAGAGTACTGTCATAAGTCATAATAATCTTTATTGTTTCACTCAGGTTACAACATATATGAAATACATGAAATAACAACATGAGGCATAGTACACAACATAATATGATGTTATATAATGGGGTAGGGGTACGTGAGATGTAGGTAGAAGAAGTAGCAGGTAAGGGAGAAGTGAGGCTAGGATTACATAGTTAGATGTAGAATACTAGAGCAGTTGCAATTCAGTAATATTACTTTGTGGTGATTATTATGCATTTGATGAATCGGTTTTAAAATTAGTGCACATTTTAATACAAGTCGGTACAGAAACAAATCAGTAGAATAGTCAGTAGAATAGTTTCACTGGGAGACGCAGTGGATAATGTCTGTATTATTGGAGTGGGGCCTTCAAACTCCATGTCGCTGTCACTATCAGAGATACTGGCTGATTCACTATCCGGTTCTGCGACCTCGTGGAGGTTGGACTTTGTGGTAAAGGTGTGGTTTTCGACATTTGGGCGATAATTCCTTTGACGCCTTCCTGAACTCGATCCGGCACATTGGAATTGCGTGATCCCCTTAAAACGTTGTGCCATTCCATAAGTGATCCTTCACAGTGTCACCATTGACAACAAGCGCCGCCGGGAATTCGATCATAACTCGTTTTGTACCATACTTATCACGGGCTCGCTTATACTCTGGCCACAGGTCTTTGCGGGCTTCACTTATTTCAGATGTGTAGTCTCGGCTAACCCCAAAGTGTGTGCCTTTCAAGAGACGGGCGTTGGACATTATCGCGGTCAGTATGCGCAGGGTCTGTAAAAGTAACAATAATGATCCTGTGTTTTGTTTGGTGCCATAAAGCTGCCGTCTACCTATTCTATAGGCCTTGGTGATTACAAAAGAGTCAGGCGGCATGTTTAGGTGTTCACATAGTAGTTTACTCACTATGGTTTTACAGTCTTTATTTGTAAACGATTCCGGATGACCAGAGAATAGCAGATTGCTGTTCCGTTGACGGGCCTCCATATCAATTGATTTGTACTCCAAAAGGCGCAGTCGCGATTCGGTAACTTTATGTATAGCTGAACTGACATAATATGCTGCTTTATATTGTCAACTCGGTGTTTCAGTGGGGCCAAGTTTCCTAGTAGTTCAAACATAGAGCATAGTTTGTCATCATGGTTCATGTCCTGGAACTGTTCTTTAGTTGGACCTATGCAATACTTCAAGTTAAAGGGAGGTTGTTGAGGCTGTTGATTATAGGTGGGTGGGTACCGGAATGGTGACGTGGACGATTTCCTATTGTTGACATCGGTGAAATCATCGGCAAAAAGAGGTGTAAATTTGCCTGCATAAGCTCCATTTTGCATAAAAGACATCATTCATTAAAGTAATTGTCACGTTTATACCTGAGATTGTTGCTTTTAAGTGTTGTTCTAGAATTTATTTTATCGAGGTTGTCCTGCTGCTGAAAAAATGTCCGCCGTACTCGGAAACTACCCGGATGAGAGTCATAAAAATGTAATATAAACAATATTACAATTGAGCGTGCTCACCGTGTTTGCAAACGGTCATCACAATCACTTCATGTTATTTTCGAAGTGGGTAATTACGCCGATAAAGTGAAAATATTTTAAGCGAAGCGTGCCGCCTTACAGAACGAGAACTAGTATATGATAGACGATCTAACTGACGGCGACATGCAGAAAAGACCGCGTCTTTAACCGATCATGGATCAAGCACGCTTTGACCGCAAAAAGGTTAAATATAGATCTGGAAACTTGTTTATCGATAGTAACTTATACCGTGGTCTAATTCCAGAGGTGAACGCCGGAAAGCGTCCCCGAGGCCCCGACCGCAGGTAACTCCAGAAATCGAGCAGCCCTGGACACAAGTATGCAGTCCGACTCAGACACGGACAACTAGGAGCCCACCCAGTCATGTGATGCTAAAAACCTGAAAATTATTCAGCTGGACAGAGAAAAATAGACAATTTCGACATAACATTATTAAACAAACTGAGCCTGATATAATATGCTTAAATGAAACGAAATTAAAAACGATTAACATCTTTTTATTCCAGGCTATGTATTTTACGGTAAAAACAGACTAAAACTGAAAGCTACAGCACGTTCCGGTTCCGATGGTGTTGCTCTCTTATTAAAACAGAGAGTGTTCAATTGTATAATGTTTTGTGTATTGATAATTCTTTTGAAGGTATTATTTGCTATAAACTGATAAATAAACTAAATAGCGAGGAAATAGTAATATGTACAAGTTATCTGCCACCAGAGGGCTCAGAACGCGGACAATACTCTGATGACTTTTTTAATAATTTATTAGTATCGTTTATAGAAATACTGATGCTGTTATTTTGCTTTTTTGTGTGGATATAAACGCAAGATTAGGAAATTGTACTGATTGTATTGAATGTATCGACAATTTACCTATTAGAAAAATAATTGATAACGTTAAAAATAAGCACGGAGAGTCATTTTTAGAATTTCTCAGAGAAAGCAAAATGTGTATTATAAACGGTAGAATTAACCCAGATAATGATAATTATACATCCATTTCAAAAACAAAAGGTAAATCGACAGTTGACTAGTTTTTACATCTCACCAGTCACTTTATAAAATCAATTATTTTCAAGTTCTAACGGTAAAAGAATTGTGTGATATATATAATATTCGCCCGCAGTCTCCAGAAACCATTACACATTTATTTTGGGAATGTAAATATATTAAAACATTTTGGGATATTTTTAAGATTACTTGCAATGACAATAATATAATAATCCAACCGGAATGGACTATAAAAGAAATTGTATTTGGGTCTACAGTAGGAACGCCAGCCCTATGGCGTAGGAATATTTATCAAACAAGGTCACGTGATAAAATCGATAACAAAATGACATTATTGGGAAAATTTTCACTGGTCAGATTTATACACCTCTTATTTATAAACTGTGATTATAACAAAACACAATCACAGATCGTTGTTAAAGTAATAATATTCACAAACTACATTGGTCGAACATAATTGGCGTACACTTCGTGTAATTCCCATTAATAGTTAAAGGTATTTTTCAAAGGGATGAATTTAGGTTGTTTTACGGTTTAAATTGCCAAAAATGCGCTTTTAAATCAAAATCGATTTATTTCGTCATTTTAGAAGCGAGAATAAAAACAAATGCATGTACGCGTAGATAAATCTTTCCTCTGTCCATATGCACATTTTTAATGAAATCGGAGACAATTACTTTTTTTCCCCCAAAATTAACTAACATGACCCACGGACGCAAAGACGGCATAAAGCATATACATTTACAGACGCGACCGGGTACACAAGAAATGAAATAATTCCATTATTTCAATACATATATTTCAAATGTATGTATCCATGCATTCCAGATTAAATTTCTGATCTATACATGCTTTTGGTTTATGCCGGAGTAGTCAGAATAAGTTTTAACAAACCAAATTGTAACGGTACGTCGGGAAAGGAAATGAGGATAGTGAAAATATATGTTGCAGTGCTAATTTTCTGAATCCGAAAAAAATGCAAAAAAATGAAGTTTTAACAGCGAGAATGAATTTTTTTTCATGAAAGTGTTCATTAACATGTCTACTATTGAAACCCAAAATTTAAAGTCAATCAGAAAAAGTACTTTTTTTCCCCCAAAATTAACAAAGTACACCGTGTTCGCTAAAATATGAACAATCGCCTTTCGAAGTTAATGTTCACGCGGGATATAAAACCATGACATTGTGAAATCCTTTTTAAGAGATATATTGATTTCAACATTGTTCTGTATTTAATAAATTATTAGAGTAGAATGTTCACAGTTTTTCTCAAGGACACCATTACGGTAGTATCCCTGCAACCACGCCCCTCATTCCACCCCCACCACCCTCCATACCGTATTTATTAAGTTGTATATAGCTGCGAATGTGCAGTTTTAATCAAATTCGATTTATTTCATCATTTTAGAAGCGAGAGAAAAAAACAAAAGCAAGTACGCGTAAATACATCTTTCCTCTGTAGATATGTAACATATAAAAAAAATCGGAGGCAAGTACTTTTTTCCCCCGAAAATTAACGAAGTACACCGTAATCGTTTAAATACGCCGAATCGACGTTCCAAATCGATGTTCGCACGGAATAAAATTGTGGAATTATGAATTCATTTATAAAGATAAATCGATTTCAGCATTGTTCAGTAGTTGTTATATTATTTTTGTAGTATGTTCACAGTATTTATGAGAGCAACATTACGGTAGTATCCCTCCAGCCCCGTGGGCTTCCCCCCTCCAACCCGTACACACAATACGTTGTGTATTGCTGAGAATGCGCCTTTTATTCAAACCGATTTATTTCGTCATTTTAGAAGCGAGCATAATAACAAAATCATATAGATACATCTCTCCTCTGTATATATGTAGAATTTCAATAAACGGAGACAAGTACTAATTAAGTAACAGGACCGTCCGACCCAAAGACGGCAACATTCATATTCATTAAGGAAAGACGACCGGCTACAGAAACAATTAAATAATTTCGTTATGTAAACACATATATTTAAAATGTATGTGTCCATGTACATGATGTATTTTACACTAAATTTTTGATCTATACATGCTTTGTGTTTATGTCAGAATGGCCAATTTACTTTAACAAACAATGTTGCAACGGTATATCGGAACATACGTTGCAGAGTTAATTTTCGAAATCAGAAAAAGCGATAAACTAATATAAGTTTAACAGGCAGAAAGAAGTATATTCTTTTAACTGTTCGTTTAAAACTGAGGGGGCGACTCGAGTTTTAAAGAAAGCAAGATTGGCATGTGTCCCTTTAACCAAGTAAATAAATGACTGACGAGTAACAGACATGCTACTGTCAGTAACAAACATGATTATGTGTAGACTCGAAGATTTCATAACATAAACGTGGACATGTCATTGTGTCAATGGAGCACTTGCCAGATTTGTGGTGTTGTGAAACACTGTACGCGTGAATCCAAAAAGTGCGAGTCGTTTATATTTATAGGGCATATATTGTTATATATATATATTTACATATATTATTTATATATATTATTCTTTTATATTTATATGGTCCCAGAACGCAGTCATACTCACTACTATATTGAAAGTAAATACTGAATATACATGTGCGGTGCGTTACGATCTGTAGTATTTGAAAACAGACATATTAAACATTTCCCTGAACATATATACTATATTCGTAGAATTATTTTTTCCTGAAAAAAAAATACATGTTTGGTTTCAGCAGTTGAAATCTACCATATTTTGCGAATATTGCTACTTTGAAAATTTGAATACATCTGTTTTCATCAAATAGCATGTTTTGTTTGTTTTAATATATATATTTTTTTAATTTATGATTTAAAAAAAAAATGGATGATCGGAATATGTCTTACACACTGTTGAATCCTGTAATTTAACAACAAGTGGTTTGGTTCACAGGCGACAGTATCGGTGAACAAAACCACTTGTTTTACCGGATTCAACATTGTGCAAGAAAATATTCATATATTATACCATTAATATTATAACATGTGTGTTGTAACATATGCTTATCCTTGGATAGTGGATGTCTGCAGGGAACTTGACCTTTTACCTAAAAATCAAACGATCATCCTCTTTCCACTGTCCACCAATGAAGTTTCATGACATTTGCTTTAGGTAATAGGAAAAACTGTGTGGGTAATACTTTTCATTTTCCGGTCATGGTAACGGACCTTTCAACTACTTTCTTCAAAATAAACAGGGATTATCATTTTACCAAAGGCAGTCAAAGTATGAAGTTTTATGAAATTAGCTTCAGAGAAAGTAATAAAGAGTTTGTACAAAGTTTCGTCAAAATCCAACAAGTAGCGCAGACAAGATTTGTGACGGACGAACGGAAAGGCCAAATATATTCTGTCTCACCTACCACTTTGTGGTGGAAGACATAATTATAAAGACAATATTTTATTTCATATGTATACTTTATTAAGCAAATAATTGAGCGAACATAAACTTCAGCATTGACTCTGGCCAGTGGTGTACATGGAGTCTTCTTCCACATGACGTGCAGACTGAAAGAAAAGAAAGACATAGAATAAAAAGTTAATATAAGTCGAGCAGAGTATTCAATTTGAATCATGTGTTGCGAGGGGGAGCTAGGGTATGTTTAGGGGAATGGGACAGTTTAAAATTTAATTATTGTTAAACGCCTCATCAACACGTTGTTTAGGTTATTTCGAGCCGCCCCAAAGAGAGGAGGAAAGATACATAGGCATCCAGGAGCCCTGCCCTACGCTTACTACCGATTAGATACCTATGGTTCTTTAACGTGCTTGGAGGACAGACTCCGATACACAGGACCATCCGGTTTACGTTCCCATCAGACGAACGAGGCTAGCAGGACACATCGAAGTAACCCAGTGGCGCCAGTAAGAATTGAATCCGTGTTCACTGGATTCAAAGCCGATATGCTATAAACGTCCCTTGACCAAAACTGAGTAAATGGCACATCAAGCAAAGGGTCAATACATATTATATTGTGTATCATACTAGTATATGATTGAACTGACATGATTATAGAACCATTTTAATGTATTTTTCAACCCAACAGTACAGCAAGAATCTATTATAAGGAAAGTTAAATCTGACAGAGGGTGCAATGCTCTATAAGCAATTTTTACTAGAATAAAATACAAGTCTTGCCAAAAATCTAAAATTATTAAATTTTACACGTTTTGTTCATATGATATTTTACTTTAATGACTTAGTAAGGTCATTTTACATGGAGAGAAAACATTAATATACAACTATTTAATTTCTTTCTCAAAATTTGGTGATGCCGCTAGTTTTAGAAATAAAACATGATTAAATAGGGCAGTTGAGAAGACACTTTTGTAGATGTGTGGTCTGTTCTGATGTGAAAATGTGTAAAACAGACACAATATTGGAAATTTGCTCTTTGTCCCTTTAATAAATTGGAGACCCATCACATAGACCAATGAGTTGATGTTAAAGGGACACACGGCAATCTTGAAGTATTTATCAAGCTTTAACATTAGCATCTTCATTTGTTAACCTGGTAACATTTTAAATTTAAACCTGCTTGCATTAAAAGTTAAGTAAAAGTGTTTCATTTTGTCTTCGTTATTCTATCAAATACTTAACTATGTTATAGGTGCACTATTATCAACAGTAAGTAATGTGTAAAACAATTTCTTCTGAACTATTCTAATAAATAATATTAATGATGCACAAATGCAAACTATGCAGAAAAATTAACCGAACTCCAGAAGTTTTAAACAAATAAAGACTGCCTAGTGTCCCTTTAACACAACTTGTTTTCGCATGTATCCAGTACATGTAGTTTACACGAGCTCATATGACAATCACGCTGCATTATCACTGAAAACATTTTTTACTCTAACTTTAAACAGCACCGTGCAAGCATAACACAAACTCTATTTAAAGAACTACACAAGTGCAAACAATTTTTGAAAAGGCTCTTACCTCCATATGATCCAATGGCATTTAATACGGCTTGACATTCTGAAGTCGTCAGTATCAATTCACTTAGAGCTGCTCAAGGGCACGATTCACATTTGAGGCCTCTCTGAAAACAACATCAATCCAATGTCAATGATCAAACAGACATACTTTATCCTTTGTTATACATAATGTAACATATTTAAAAAAGAAAAGATAAAAGAAAAACTAAATTGAATAAAGCATGAATACTACTTGTGCTCAATAACACGGTTAATGTAATAAAAACATCTCTCATCATTCATTATACATGTAAAATATAATGTAGCCCAACTGGAGATCCATTAAAAACATTGTTCCACTTTCACAGCATATTTCCAGCCCATGGAATAGTCACTTCTTTTGAGACACACTGGAGGCAAGCGTAGTAGCTTCACCTCCTTAAAGAGGCTTTTATTGAAATGTACTTTCTCGAAATTGCGTTGTTTTTTTCGCAACAGAAAGTATGTAGTAAATGTAAATAAATGTCAATTCAAAATCACTTCCTTGCCTCAAAACTTTACTGTACATAAATATGAATCTGACCGATTTCAGTCAAATGTCTATGGCAGATTACATTGTTTCAATGGTAGTTGTATCGGGTTATGTATTCACGAATGTGCGAGAAAATGGGGATAACATAACGATATAGAGACAACGCTAACAATTTACATTCATGCATCTGAGGGGTGGGGGTCGGAGTGGAGGGGGTTTCTAGTTGTCTTACCCCCTCCTTGTTTTCGGTATGCAAGCTCCATCTACCCCCACACCCCCATCTACCGTACTTGGGTGGGGGCGGGGTGCGTGGGACATTGATAGCATTTCTACTAGCAATTGTTTTATTCCACGAAACGTTCTACAGTTTACAGTACATCCAGTTACTGGAAAGATCGGAGTACACGAAAAACACTTATAGTAATTATGAACTTTGTATTATACAGTATACACCACTTTTTTAGGCACTGTATTTGGCCAATGTCTAAATATGCACGATCTAAAAGTGGTGTGTACTTTTTATTAACAAACACATTTTAATGACAAAACAAATACCTTGATCATGGACCTCCAGCAGCAGACAGTAATCCCAAATCCAACTTGCAACAACATGTCAATTTCACGTGTCAAATTATGTCACGGTGACCTGTCAGTCACCAACACTGCATCGTGTTGACACATAATGGGATGTTATTTCGTCCGGTAAGGTATTATTTTTTACATAATCTACGGTATGAAACACTGTACGCGTGTTGTTAGACCCCATAGGTACCCGTAGTGCTCGCCGACGTAGCGCGCCCAATTTCGGGTGAAAAAAAATGGCGTCTGTTTTAATTGAAAATTCGTAAAATAGTCCGTAAAACACAAAGAAATAGTCAATGTTCGCGGAGTTAAAATGCGAACAGAACTGATATGTTATAGGTCCGTGGCGTTCCTACTGCTAGTCAATATGATATTGTTTTAAATTAATTAATTGTGCATGCAAAATACTTCATATATAAATGTAAGTTAGATGGAAGATTGCCACTGTTCATAAATTTCAAACCACAAATTAAATACATATATCAAACTGAAAAAATAAATGCAATTAAAAGTATTGCATTTGATAAATTTGAAAAAACTTGGTCGACTTATAAATCTCTACTTAATTAGTTTTTTGTCTTAATTTTTAAGCTACACTGTGCAACACATCTATCTTATTCTTTTCTTCTAATCTTTGATACAGAAAAAAAATAGTTCCCAGGCTAAATTATGTTCCCCGATTTTCCCACTGAATAATGAAGAGTCACACCTACATAGAGAGATCTTGTCTTTTCTTTATATATTTTGTTTTTGTATAACAGCATTTTTTTCACACAATCAACTATAGTAAAACTCAGCAGAGATAGTATGTGGATTTGTATAAAAACTGAAATATTCGTACTTGATTATTTTATCTTTGCACTTATCTATGTTAAATAATTTTTTATGTAAAATATATATGCTGGGTTTTAAAAAAACAAAAAAACAAAAAAAACATCTTTACAATTATCATTGAAGGCGTATTAAAGTAGCAAAATAAATATCTTGACAATTATAATTTTTTTCTGCGTTCAAGTGTAAAAGGGACATACATCAATCTGGTTTATTTGTAAATAACACTTTTGAAAGATCCTCGGTGTCCCTCTTTCAGAAATGTGTATTTTAAATCTTCTTTTGAAATTGTAAAGATGTTTTAAAAAAAAAATCCCCATTTATACAGCTTTTAATTATGATATGCATTTTTGTATGTAAGTATATCTGAAAACTGTTTATATATAAACATGATGCATATTACATACATGTCTGTACGGTTTGTTGAGGGGTGGCCCACCCCGACCCTCACAAACCTATTACGGGGTGAATAAATGGATTACCATTCATTTGGTAATCGAAATTAAAAAAACAAATTCGCCCGCAGTGGACGGTGCCTGATCACTCAGTACTTGTTTGTGTTATTCAATCATCCGAGGTTATACAAAGAAATGTGAAAACGGGGAACTTTTGTCAAAAGAACGTACTCACACTCCTTTAGATAATAAGAAGTTTGAATACAGCTCTATTCCGCAAAACTTTCTTGACACATCAGTGTTAATTGATATAATACACAAACTAGAAACACAATTATTTAATCAATCACAAATCGATTTATTGTATGAGGATATATTTAACATGTATTACAACGAGCTAAACGAAAAGGTGCGATTTAAGTGCGTCTCACAGGTTGTTAAAAAACGGTATAGACACTCGCCAAAGGAATGGTTGGATGAACATCTTGAATCCATGTGAAAAAAACTTTGTGCAAATGAAAAATGCTTTTAAAATGTAAGGGAACAAAAAGACAAAAAACGTTAAAACGACAAATCTTCTTGGAGAGTCAACGTGACTTTGATAGGAACGTTAAACGTACAAAACGACAGTTCTACCGCATGTTATGCCCCCGAAGTTATTACTTTTTTTACTATATTTTCCATTTGATTTTTCTTCGGCGCGTTTTCTATCGCCGAAGTTATTTTTTCACATCTTCGATTGACTTCGGTACTATCTTCGACGCATTTTTCTATCGCCGAAGTTATTTTTTTTTTCATATCTTCGATTAAATTCGGTTAACTTCGATACCTGAAAGTCTTTGGCATACACACAAGAATGTACGCCGAAGAAATTCTAGTACCGAAGTTAATCGAAGATGTGAAAAAACAACTTCGGCGATAGAAAAATGCGCCGAAGATAGTACCGAAGTGAATCGAAGATGCACGATCGCCGTAGGGGAACCCCGAAGTTATTAATTTGTTATGCCTCCCACTATGTTGTGCCCCCACATAATCGCATTGTCCATCCGTCTTTGTGTCCGTTCGTCCGAAATCGTGTCTCAGCCATTCCTCGGAAACTACTGAAAGGAATTTCGTCAATCTTCATACAAATGTTCATCACTATGAGAAGGTGTGTCGGGCATAAGAATAATGACCGTATCTCTTCGGTCAAGGTCACACTTAGAGGTCAAAGTTAAAAAAATCGTAAAAAAAAAATCATGTCTCAGCCATTACTTGGAAAGTACTGAAGGTAACAGCGTCAAACGTTCACTCAAATATTCATCGCATTGAAGGTGCGCGCGGACAAGAATCATGTCAGTGCCTCAAAGGTCAAAGTCACAGGTGGAGGTCAAAGTTAAAAAAATCGTAAAAAAGGTCGTGTCTCAGCCATTACTTGGAAACTACTGAAGGGAGTTTCGTCAAACTTCACATACATGTTTATCACAATGAGAAGGTGTGTCGCGGACAAGAATCATGTCCGTGTCTCAAAGGTCAAGGTCACACTTGGAGGTCAAAGTTAAAAAATCGTAAAAAAATCATGTCTCAGCCATTACTTGAAGGGTACAGAAATAACAAATCTGTTGATCTACTTTACAATTTCTTCAATAAATGTTTTTCGTCTGGCCTTGTGCCTTCTACATGGAAGAAAGCGATTACAAAACAGCACCAATGATCACCGGATTCCAACACATTGTCGCGGTATAAGCCTTCTGAACTCGTCGAGTAAGTTATTTACATCGGTGCTCAATAAGACTGACGTTATACTTAGAAGATACCGGAATCATTGCTGACGAACAAAATGGATTTAAGAAACCTAGAGCATGTGTAGATCACCTTTTTACGCTTTGCTCGATCATACGTATCCGTTAGTCACGTGGTTTACCTACATTTACATGCTTCATTAATATGCAGAAGGCTTTTGACAGTGTTGATATATATTTTTCTCAAATTTTCCATAGTTTTACCGAAAACTGAATTGTTCATCAGTTTGAAGAAATCCTTTTCAAAAGCATTTTTACCAGCTGTCCTCTTGGCAGTATTAAAATCTATGTATGTCTTTAACCACTCTGGTTCGTCAAACTGTAGTATTCGATGTATTTTTGTCACCTTTAATCCAAACGTTTTATACAATTCTAAGTTTCTAAAATGCACGACATACTTTTCTTTATTTTTCAACGTCGTAACAAGTTTATTAACACGACAATTTCCTAGATTAAACGTTTGTTTTAAATTTTTACAATAGTCTGACAACCACTCATCTTTGATATTTAAACTTTCCGGGGCGAGAGGATAATCATTATGCGAGTCATGCAGTTTCTCAGGATACGTAATATCACACTCAACAATGTAATTTGATTTTCCTTTTTCAAACTTATCAACCCACTTGAAGTTACCAGTAGGTAACGGTTGACACATGGCCCACCCATACAAGTTATTAGCATCAAGATATATTATGTACTTGCTTTCTTTTTCCTTGTCATAGTTTTTCATATATTTATTGTTAGCCTGTGAATATCTGTTTGCAATATAACTCGTACCGCCTCTTAATCCTTTTTCCACAAACAAATATTGATCAATATCAGTTATTAAATCAAGCTGGATACCAGTCATCTTGAGGCATGCATCCCAGGCTAAACCAGGACTACTAAAGTAATGGCAAGGATTTAATTTGTAATACTCAATGCACATTTTTCTAAAGTTTTCAAAAACATCTGTCAGCAACAGCACATCAGTCTTGAGATACAGATCATGATATTCTCCCATATTTTTAATCTTGAATGTTTTCCATATGTTTGTAGCATGATCGTAATCTGCATCTTAAATGTGTTCATCATTTAATTGAGAATAAAAGCTATCTTTGCCAGGTAACTTAGTATCCTCGAAGCGTTCAAAACTGTTCATGTAATCATAAGGATAAACACCTTTTCTTTTTAGCAAGTCTAACTTTTTACCGCTATATTCTTGAGATATGTATGGAAACGACGGAACGTTTTTTAATAAATTTTCTAATGATTGAGACATAAACTGAAAACTGTCAATAAACACCAAACTTTGTCCTAACATAAAAGCCATATACTTTTCCATGTTATTTGGTATAACATTTATGTTTTGTTTAAACTTTCCGATGTGTTGCATTTTGAAGTGAGAGTCATATCCTCTCTAGTCAACCTGAAATTAATATTACATATGTCATGAGCGCTTCCCCTGTACTTTCCAGTTATATGACAATAGTCCCTGACTTTTCTAAGATAGTTTTCATATGCTACTGTACGGCTTGGGTCATCTTTTTTAAGAGTTATTGAAAAACCATTACCGCAAATATGGCATGATTTAGATTTTTGGAATCTAGCTTCTTCTTTCTGTGACATTACTAGATCATTTTTAAAGTTTGCATTCATAGTTTTCTTGCACCACTTTTCTTCTTCTATCATTTTTTCTAAAAACTTGTAAACAGCATTTGTTCCTCTGTATGTCACAACTGGTTTTGAATATTGATCATCATAACAACAACCAACCTTATACCCATAACTGCAATCAGTATGCTTTTGATATGCTTCCGTATGTGATTTTTTAGGATTGTTTGATACTGAAGAAATACTTTCTGTTACTGCTTCAAAATCAGCATATATAACAAACGGAACCATTAGCTGTCTGTCGTAGTTTTTAAACTTACCTTTTCATCTTTGTTTGGCATTTCTACTGCTTGCTTGCCATTAAGTGAAAGACAAACAGGTTTGTATTTTTCCAGAACTCTTTCAAATTTAAAGCACTGCAAGCATGTTTTACAAAACCATTTTCTTTCCTTGTGTGCTGTTTGATTATACATCAAACTGTTAAAATCTTTTTTCCACACGTAATGATTTTTTTCTTCTTTGGTGATTAAAAGCCTATCACATGTTTTTTCTGCTTTATTTTTTGATATATGCAAAGGGTATACTTGATTATCTTCATACCCAAATATGTTAAAACAGATGTTGTTTTGTTTTTCTATTTTTGGGATTTGTTTGATAGTAACAGGAAATGTAATTCCTTTGTAATCATGATCACCCATATGCTTTTTATACTTTGTTATTCTTTGAAGATCTTTTTCAACAGAAAATTCATAAGCCAAATGGCACCATCTAAAGCACTCGTTATCTTCATTTTTTATATTTACCAATCCTTTTTTGCTGTGTTGCAGTTCTTTTGGTAAATTCAAATAAGAGCTACCTCGCAGAGGCTTATACTTTATTCTATTTATATAGTGTGCGTCTAGTGTCTCAATTACCCAACCACTTCCCATCTGAATCCAATTTCCAACTCTATTTATAATTTCCTCACGTGCTTTGTCCAGTGCCTCGATAATATTATTTTCGGTTAATATTGTTGCTGCTTTAGAATTAAAGTAAGCTGTTTTGTATGTGATTGCAGGACCTGTTTCTTTGTCCCCCATCGTTGTTTTTTTAAAAGTATGTTTCACATCAACACTTAATTTAAAGCCGCCCGTTTTTCTTAGTTCCATTTTAAGAAATTTTATAACGCTTGGTTGTGTTTTCTGCAGTTGAGTGAGCGGGTCATTACTAACAACATTTACTTTAAAAACCTTGTTATACTATTTTGGGGATGTTTCAATTTCTCGGATACTCATTATATAATATTACATGAGATTATTTCTGTAAGCCCCTATTAATTAATTAATTAATTAATTAATTAATTAATTAATTAATTTAATGTTAAATATTTATTCCCCGGTTAGATTATATTATGTTTTTATTTATCCGTATATAATAATTTTAATTCCTCGTTCAAGTAAAACATCATAGTGGTAACTGGTTGCCTCTGAAATTTGTTTTTTGCACAAAGAACGTAGTTTGTTTATATCTCTTTTTTCTATTTTCCATGACAGTTTTAGTTGTTTTGCCATTGTTATGATTCTTTCTGTCAAATCTTGAAATTTTGAAAAAATTAAAAGCTCTGCATCTAATTTACTCGCATCTTCAAAATCAATAGTTTTTGCATGTTCCGTTTGATCGTTCTTAAAGTTGTTGATTTCAATTTCTACTTGTTCCATTATAATGTTACATAAGATAATATTTTTTAAGCCTATATTTAAATATTTATTTCTATAGTATAATATAATGAATTGCAAATATTGTGAAAGAGTTTTAGATATTATTGATCCAGATTGTATCTTATTTTACATGACTAATAAAAAGAAGCTTTGCAAGTATTGTACCAGGACCAAACTGTGTTACAAGTGTACATACGCATGTGTGAATTGTAACGATACTTGTGAAGTTTTCGATAACGAGCGTGTTTGTCTTAATTCTACAGCCAAATGAAAACTATTTACCACAGGGAAGTACCATTTAGATAAATACATGGTAGCATTTGTATTTGTCTTCTAAAAAATTGGCAAAGATTTGAAGATTTGTTTTACAAAATTGTAAAGGTTTTGGATCAAATAGAAGGCCGAAAATATCAATTAAATTTGAATACATTTTTCAGAAAATATTAAAAAAATTAAAAATAGAAAAAGAAACAAAACTGATTAAAGACAAAATCAACCGTAGAAAAGTACGATAGGATATGGAAACAAGTTGAATTACGACTGAATGCCATGACCGTGTTAACTTGAATATTTTCATATACATTTCCAGAGGTTCTGTAAAAGTTATCATTCTTTTGAATCTCTAATATTTTATTGAACGGTAATCCTAATTACCTCTGCGTCATTTTCTAGTTCTGTTGTTGTTTGGACATATGATAGAAGTTGTTTAAAACTCCTATGATGTGTTTTTAACAAAGTCTTTTTATCTGCTATTCTTGTTTTACTTGCTCAAAACAGCAACTACTGAAAGAACTGCGCCAGCTACAGCCTACAAAAAACAGGAATTTGCTGGAACTAATGCTAGGACAGTTACAAACCAATTATTCCACTGGTAATCTGTAACGTTGTGTTTATAATACCGCACAATTTATAACTGCGTCTGTATGCAGCTACAAGCCGCGTCAAGTGATCAATTAATTCTTCTTTGGTTTTTCATGTATAATTACAGTTAGACAATAATTTAATTAAAACATATTTAGAAAATAGTTGCTCGTGTTCTTTGGGTGACATTTCGCCTATTTTTTAATAATTCATCGATTATGCTAATACCTTTATCTATCAGTTGCGGACTATTATTTTCTGATTCGATACTTCCACATACCAACTCTAGATCATCCATCAAATCATTAGGATCTATTGTAATATTCAACATCAACACAACCTCCTAAAATCTGTTTGAACTTTGTAGAACCTTTATGAATTGGTAAATCAGATAATTCTGTTAGTTTCTTAAAAGCAGTTCTGAGACAGGTTTTGAATAAGTTTTTCCATTGTTGTAACGCTTTGTTATCAAGGTCTAAAAAAATCATCATCTACTCTTTTAAGTCTAACACAACTGCTTTTCCTTGTTTGGCAATAAGTTTGTGATGACCAACAAGCTTGGGTAAATCAATTTGTAACATTCCATAGTGGCCATCTTTGTCAACTTTGTAGGAATTTTTATTTTGTCTGCATCCCTTTGCCAGTCTTTTGTATAGTTTCGCTAGCTGTTTGAATTCGCTCAGGCAACTTTTTTATATAAAAACCCAGAGCATTTGCCTCATCTGCTGTTTCATTATGTTCTTTTGAAAGTAAAAACGATATTTCGTTTGCACGAGATCGGGGTCATTAGAGTAATTTTGAATATTTAGATTTAGTCGCAATGGTTGTTGCCTTTCCACACCCCTCTTTGAGTTTTTCCTTCGCTGAGGTTGTTTATTCTTGTCTTTAGACCATTGATCTTGAAAATCAGTTTCCTTGTGTAATATATTCATCATAAATCAGCATTCCCATCAGTAATACCTGGTATTTCAGTTGGCGATTGGCAAGCCATGCTTATTAAGTACGCCTTTATTCAGCATACCAACATCCAAGTCAATATCATACACAGGTTTGGGTTCCTTAGGCCTCGCGGCAGGTTCTTCCCATTCTTCTCCTATTTCTTCATACCCGGGATCAATTGATGCACGTTTTTGTTTGATTTCTGCAAATAGGTCTGCCCCGGGTTCGGCAGCTTTTGGCCTTAGCACTCTGTCTGAAGCAGCTTCTTAATTTTGGCTCCTTTATTGTCTCGCTCTAGTTCCTCTTGGTAAGTCAACGTTTGTTTAGTAGGATCTACGGTTTTCTTGGCAGCTGGTTTTTTTAACGTGTGGTGGTGGTGGTGGTGGTGGTAGTAGCGGCGGTGGTGGTGGCGGTGGTGCGTGGTGGCGCTATAGCTCCGCGATCAGGCGGGGCAAGTAATTGCGGACGTATTGCCCCAGGAAGAAGAGCCAACTGTTGACGTATTTCTGGAATGGGTAATCAAATGTTCCAGCTAGCCGCCTTGTTTGCTTTGTTAGTTTCGCTAGTTACAGGTTTAAATACTTCTGCGTATAAATCACGACTAGCTCCTTTTTCGAGTCTTTTTGCGGATAACTCTATTTTCATATTCTTTGACAAGCTCACTCGCTTTTCGCTTTTTATCTGCTAATGCTTTCCATTTTAACAAAGACATGTATAATATAAAGGTTAGATTAAATTAAGATAAGTTAAGATAACTTAATCAAGTATTATGTAGTTTTTGTTCTTCTTCTTTTTGGCTGCAGGTTTAACTGCTTTTTTAACTCTAGGTTTAAACTGCTTTCTTAACTGCAGACTTGACTGCTTCTCTTAACTGCAGGCTGACTGCTTTTTTTAACCCCAGGTGCAACTGCTTTTTTAACCGCAGGTGCAACTGATTTTTTAAACTGCTTTTTCAACTGCAGTCTTAAATAATTTTTGCATTCCGTAATATCTAACTTGATTAGCCCTTAAAAACATTCTGCTTCTGTTCCAAGGCGTTTACTACGGGGGGATTTGATTTATTCCGCAATATACTTTTGACATATAATAATAATTAGATAATATCACTATTATCCAAGTATTATTATAATGCAAATTCCAAACTATGATATGAAAACAGAAAAGGGTAATTTTAAACAACTATGGAACTTCATGCCAGACTGTTGTTTTAGAATGGTTAATTTGCGGGTAAATTCAAGGTTCTGGCAAGACGAACACATTAGTTCACATGTTGTTAACAACCTTTAGTTTACTACGACAAGATTTATTTGTTTGCTAAAAACTTGGAGCAGTCTAAGTATCAGGTCTTATCACAAAAACTTGAAAAGATAGCAAAAAAGAATAAAATCCAGTTGAAGACATATTAGAATGCTCAAATGATGAAGTTATCCCTGTGAATACTTTTAGATTCAGATACTCAAAAGATACCTAGTTTTCGACGATTATGTTTGCGAGCGCAATCAAAACGATATTATTAAGTTATTTCATCCAGGGGAGGGCATAAAAACTGTTGCGTGATATATTTTATCTCAATATTATTACAAGACCCCCAAAGATATTCGTTTGAAGCTGTTCTCATTACATCTTCTTTGGCAACTCCAAGTATACAATGAAAATAAACATGCTTTCTAAAGAACAAGATGTCAGCAAGAGATCAGTTATAAAGAAGCAACTGATAAGCAGTACGACTTTTTGTATCTAGGATCGCCCCGAGGAAGTTGGTCAAAAGAAACTTCACCGGAGTGAAATTTAATCTATCATATTATATATAATAGGACTTTTTAATGATCTTGGTGGGGAAGTTACTACTGGCAGTGTCAAATATTACAAATTGTTGGTAATGTGCTGTCTGAGTATGTAAAAGCAAAAACATCTGGTTAATTATCTCTTAACAAGGGTGTGGAAACCAGGAAAATGTTTGAGAAGTGATCTCAACATGGATAATAATAAAATTACCAATGTCGGCAATCCAGATAAAGCAGATGATGCAGCGACAAAGCAATTTACTCAAACGGAGAATAACAAAAATCATACGTGATTATAAGTATCGCGATAAAATTTCAGATATGATGAAAGATTTGACTACAGGTGTTGAGTGATAAACTAAGTCTGATACAAACAAAGTTACAAGGCAAACCGTGAGAAAATGAAGTTGAAATTCAAAACGGATTGAAAGAGTGAAATAAATTTTTTGAGTGATGCTTTGAAAGAGCTAGAAGAGAAACTTCACCGGTGAAATTTAATCTAATCGTATTATATAATAATGGGACTTTTTAATGAGTCTTGGGTGGGGAAGGTTACTACTGGCGAGTGTCAATATTACAAATGTTGGTATTGTGCTGTCTGAGTATGTAAAACAAAAACATCTGGTTAATTATCTTAACAAGGGTAGAAACCAGGAAAATGTTTTGAGAAGTGATCTCAACATGGATAATAATAAACTTACCATGTCGGCAATCCAGATAAAGCAGATGATGCAGCGCGACAAAGCAATTTACTCAAAGGAGAATAACAAAAATCATACGTGATTATAATATCGATAAAATTTCCGAGATATGATGAAAGATTTGACAACAGGGTGTTGATGATAAACTAAGTCTGATACAAGACAAAGTTACAAGCAAACCGTGAGAAAATGATTGAAATTCAAAAACGGATTGAAAGATGAAATAAATTTTTTGAGTGACTGCTTTGGAAAGAGCTAGAAAAGAGAAGATGTATTGGAAGAGAGCGAAAACTACAAGAAATTAAGTGAACAAATAAGAACTGGTGTTCGAAAATATTAATACACGGATTGGAGAAATCAATAAACAAATGGGTTGATAACAATTGAAACTAGAAACTGCTAATTGCTGATGCTTTTAAAACTAAATGAGAACTGCTTTTACTACGAAGTAACTCAAATTAAAATATTAAACGAGCAGATAAACACCAAACGTTGCTGATATCAGCAAAGAGTTTGAAGATATCAAAAAGAACATGGTTGACGGTAAGTCGCTAGAGACGGCTTTGAGCAAACTGGTTAACACTGATAAACTTGAGACTGCTATTGATAATGTTTTCAAAGCAATTGAAAGCTGCTCAGGATGAAAAAACAACAAGGCTTTTGATGGTGAAATAGCTTCTTTCAAGGAGCATAATCAAAAGTCTGATAGTCGGGCATACAGCAGTTCTTGGTATAATTGACGGAGTTAAAAGTAAAAGTAGACTATTTGAGTCGGACTTTTAATTATTGAAGCTAAAATAGATGATGGAATAAGCATCATGCAA